>JAEBUO010000034.1:0-505260 GCA_023014395.1 Amanita rimosa | reverse complement strand
CTTCCTGGTTCGTTTCTGGTTCCTTAACAAGGTAGAGCAGTTCTCCTTGTATTTCACTACCCCAGTCTAGGTAGATTTGATCGGGTAAGTCGAATTCAAAGGCTCCTGAGTAGAAGTCTCCTGAAAAATATTTGTCTGGGACTGGTTCATTTCGTTTCCGTCCTTCTGTAACAAAGTACCAGGTTCGTTGGTAGAGAAAAACTTCTTGTCGTCCAAGGTAGTATTTCCCCTTATAGGTGACGGATCTGTTTGGGGGTCGTTCCTGAGAGCTGCGGGTCTCAATGGTGTTGGCTAGGGATGATACCCTGAGCTAGTCCTGAGTTCCAACTTATGTTACGGTCGATGTCCACAACGTCGTTCATCGTCCAAGTCTATAGCGACAAACAGAGTCTCGGTCTGTTCCCAGTCACTGGACAAGGGTTCTAGGCACTAAGTCTGACGATGATGAAGGCTAGAGAGAGAGCGAGGAGAGCGGTTGAGGTGATGAGCAAAAGAGTGTTCAAGTTATGGATAAGATTTGACTAAGTTGGAACTAAAGAGCTACGGTACATGAGAGGGGTTTATATACGTTTAAAGAACAATAAAAACTAAAGGGGAAAGAGCATAGCTATCTAGAAAAGGAAAGGTGGAGGTAGCTATGAAAGGAGATAACGTCCAAGCATAACTATGGGTTTGTAACAAGTAAATGTAGTCCGTTAACAAAGGGAAAAGAGAACTGTAACAAGGAGCAACAGAAGGAAGAAGACAAACCAGCAAAGAAAATTAGAGCCATCTTTTCAGCAATGTCTACTGAAGAGAAGAATGCCCTCTTAAACAAATTCAAAAACGAGGGTTTTTAGTTAGGAAGCATCACTCAGCGGTTGGCCCTTCCTTATTATTGAGGTCTGAACAGTTAGCGCTTGATTCTGTAATAGTATTATCCAACAATGACAAGCACATTTCATTAACTATCAAATTGACCGATTTACCCACTGGAACATCTGCCCTGATCAATTGTGGAGCAGAAGGAAACTTTGTGGATGAAGGAGCAGTAAATGAGCTCAGGAAAGAACGACTCAAGAAACCAATTAAAGTCAGAAATGCTGATGGAATGGTAAATGCGAAAGGATTAATCACACATCGGACCAAGATATGCTACATGATTGAAGGACAACAATTTATCAATTGGTTCTGGATCACTAAGCTAGGCGATCAATGAATGATCCTAGGAATACCTTGGTTAGAAGAGAATAACCCAATTATCAATTGGTAAGAAAAATCTCTGCAGATTAGAGATCTAGACACATCGCCAAAAGCCATCTGGCAGCTGGCCCTCGACTCTCAGCAATGGGGCGAAGATGACTATTGGATCAGAGTAAAAACATCAGCATCACAAGAACTAGAACACAGGCTGAAGAAGGACAAACCACCTACCGCTCTACCAACAGAATATGAGCAATGGCACACCATCTTTGACAAAAAGGCATCAGAACACTTCCCATCTAGTCAACCATGGGATCACACAATCAACACAAAAGAGGGTTTTGTCCTGAAAGCTAGTAAACTTTATCCTCTATCCATCAAAGAACAAGGACTGTTAGACAAATGGATTGATGAACAGCTCAAGAAAGGATATATTAAACCATCTACATCACCACAGGCATTGCCATTCTTCTTTGTAGCAAAGAAAGAAAGTGGGACACTCCAACCCTGCCAAGATTACTGATACCTGAACAAATGGACCATCAAAAATGCATATCCCCTTCCCCTTGTCTCCAATCTTATGACTAAATTGCGAGGCGCCCAGTACTTTACTAAATTGGACCTTTGATGGGGATATAACAATGTTCGCATCAAAAAGGGAGATGAATGGAAAGCAGCCTTTATTACCAATCGAGGGCTGTATGAACCAACAGTTATGTATGTTCTTTGGATTATCCAATTCACCATCGACCTTTCAAACTATGATGAATGAATACTTCAGAGACATGATCAACAAAGGATGGTTAATCATCTACATGGACAATATGTTAATCTGTGCAGAAACACTGGAACAACTGCAAGAGCAGACAAAACAAGTTTTGCAATGGTTACAAGATAATGATCTATTCCTGAAACTAGAAAAATGCAAGTTTGCCACACAGGAGGTTGAGTTCCTAGAAATGATCATCACTCCTGGACGTATTCAGATGGACCCAATGAAACTAGCAGGAATTGCTGATTGGCCAGTCCCCACCACAGTCAAACAAGTCCAATCATTCCTCGGATTTGGAAACTTCTATCAACGTTTCATTGGGAATTTTGCTGCCATCACTAAACCACTTACCAACCTCACTAAGAAAACTGAACCATTTGACTGGACCACTGAATGAAACAATGCCTTTGAAATTCTGAAGAAACGATTCAAATCCATGCCAGGGCTATTAATGCCAGATCCAACCTGACCCTTCATCCTTCAGACTGATGCATCAAATAAAGCGATAGGAGCAGTTCTGAAACAAGCTGATGAAACAGGGTCCTTACACCCTTGCAGATTTATTTCACATGCCCTAACGCAAACAGAGCAAAATTACCAGATCTATGACCGAGAGCTCTTGGCAATCATCAAGGGATTAGTAACTTGGCTACACCTATTACATGGATCACCCCATACCACCATAGTTCATTGCAATCACAAGAATTTGTCCTACTATCAAACTGCCCAACACTTGACACCCAGACAAGCTACAGTGGGTCAAAAAACTGCCCCAATGTTTGTGCATTTTGAAAAGATTCACTTGATGTGAGCTAATGACATAAGACAAAAATCTAATAAAGTCACATGACATACTACTATATGTTGGCTATCTGCCAAATCAAAAATTATGTAATTTCAATGAAACCCATTCTTTAATAAATCAAACAAAATAATCAATCATTGGGGCAGTTTTTTGACCCTGTATTATTTGATGATCTAATACTTTGTATGACCCCCCTTTGCCTTTAAAACTGCCTGGATCCTTCTAGGCATGCTTTCTATCAGTGTTTGGCATGTTTTTTGCGGTATTTCATTCCACTCCTTTGCCACCCTCTCCCATAATTCATGTACTCCTTTGGGTGGTGTATCATACTGTTGGAGCTTGGCTTTGAGATGTTGCCAGAGGTGTTCAATGGGGTTCAAGTCAGGGGATTGGGCAGGCCAGTTCAGGGGGATGATGTTGTTGTTGGAAAACCACTGGTCTGCCTTTTTTGAGGTGTGTTTGGGATCATTGTCCTGCTGGAAGTACCTCTCATCCTCTGCCATCCCCAAACTTTCAAAGCTCTCCTCCACTCCCTCCTCCAAAATCTCACAATACTGGTCAGCATTCATCTTCCCCTGCACCTCTACCAGCTTCCCCACCCCATTCCAGCCCATACATCCCCAAACCATCAGGTTATTCCCCCCTCCATGCTTGACAGTTGGTGTGGTGGTCCTGTCTGACAGTGGTTCCCCTTGTTGCTTCCAAACATACACCTTCCCATCTGACCCAATCCTGTTGATTTTTGTCTCATCACTCCACAACACCCTCTTCCAGTCCTCTACAGTCCAGTTTTCATGGTATTGGGCAAACTTTAGACGTCTCTGATGATGAGTGGCCTTGAGCATTGGGACTTTCTTCTTTGTTGCTGACCGAAAACCTGCCTTCAACACATTCCTAACAGTCTGAGGAGCCACTGGGGTAGTGATAATGGAATTTATGAATTGGGTGGCTTGGACAGCATTGTCAAGCTTCCCAGAGCGGATTTGATGGATAATTGAATGCTTATCATGGGAAGAAAGCTTGGAAGGACGACCACCAGGATGATTTTCCCTGTCCCCATCCACCTCCTTACTGATCCAACCAATAGTACCCTTCCCTAGACCAGTCCTAGCTTGGATTTGACGATGAGAATACCCCTCATTGAGGAGAGAAACAACAGAAGAGTGCTTTTCAGCAGAGATGGATTTCATGGTGGTGATAAAAAGTGAAGCAGCAATTTCAACATGCCAAATTGACACAAATAAGGTCACATGACACTGTTGATTATTCACATGGCCCACTCCTGCCTTGTATTCATGTGTAACACTGAAAATACTCAAGGTCAAAAAACTGCCCCAATGATTGATTATTTTGTTTGATTTATTAAAGAATGGGGTTTCATTGAAATTACATAATTTTTAATTTGGCAGATAGCCAACATATAGTAGTATGTCATGTGACTTTATTAGATTTTTGTCTTATGTCATTAGCTCACACCAAGTGAATCTTTTCAAAATGCACAAACATTGGGGCAGTTTTTTGACCCACTGTAGATGGTCATCCCTATTATCAGAATTTGACCTATGCATTGAGCATGTCCCTGGCGCAAAGATGTTTGAAGCAGATGCCCTATCACGACGCCCTGATCATATGGGAAATAGTGAATTACAGGAAGATGTCATAGTCTTGCCAGAAGACCGTTTTATTCATCTTATTGTGGAAGATCTAGTCACAGATATTCAGAAAGCAATGTCAAAAGACGATTTTGGATGTATTCTAATCGAGGTTATCACCACGCATTGCACCCCACCAATCAAATCAAATATACAGGATTGGTCGTATACAAACAGTATTGTTCACTATCTTGGCAAAACCTACATCCCTGATCAGGATGGATTACGAACCAAATTGATCAAAGAGATGCATGAAGCACAATCATCAGGTCACCCTGGGCAATTAAAGACACTTGAACTCCTTAAATGTGATTACTGGTGGCCTGGAATGTTCAAACACATCAGGGAGTGGATTGAAGGATGTGCCCTCTGTCAACAGATGAAGATTAACACACACCCAAATGCACCAGCCCTTCACCTGATTCCATTGAACGCAACTTGCCCTTTCCAACAAGTGACCCTCGATTTCATCACTGATCTACCTCTTTCTGATGGCTTTGACTTGATCCTGGTCACGGTGGACCATGGTCTTACAAAGGGGGTAATTTTCACACCTTGCAAGAAGACAATTGACACTCTGGGAACTGCAGAACTTTATGTCTCTGAAATCTTCAAACAGTTTGGCCTACCTGATGTTTTAATTTCGGACCAAGGACCACAGTTTTCCACAAAAGTATTCCAGGAAATACAAAGAGCGTTAGGAATCGACCACAGAATGAGCACAGCCTACCATCCCCAGACAGATGAAGAAACAGAACAAGTCAGTCAAGAACTAGAGGTCTATCTCCGGATGTTCTGCACTAATGAACCACATTTGTGGAAACCACTTCTCCCAATTGCCAAATTTGCCCACAATAATCAATATCATGACACAATCAAGACTTTCCCATTCAGGCTAATGTATGGAACAGACCCTGTTGCACTTCCCACAGCTACAACATGAATGACCACACCAGCAGCTGAGGAATGCCTCCAGTTACTAAGGAAGGCCAGAGAAGAAGCGTTAGCAGCACACAAACTAGCAAGACAACTAGTGGCAAGATGATGCAAAGACAAGGCAATACAGTTCGAAAAAGGCACCAAAGTATGGCTTGAAAACAAGAATCTTCACATACCATATCAGTCCAGAAAGCTAGCACCAAAACGAGAAGGACCCTTTGAAATCAAACAAGTAATGGGACCAGTAACATATAAATTCAAACTCCCGAAGCAATGGTGCATTCACACTGTATTTCATACGTCACTCCTTACCCCATATAAGGAAACAACTGTGCACGGCCCAAATTATGTGAAACCACCCCCTGATCTTGTAAATGGACAAGAAGAATTCGAGGTAGAAGCAATTCTAGCCCACAGGAAGCGAGGCGCAGGCTACCACTATCTAGTTAAATGGAAAGGCTATGGATCAAATGACAATTCTTGGGAACCCGCTTGCAATCTTACAAACACCACTGATATCCTGTCAGAATATCAACAACACCGACACCTTTGAATCATGACTCAATACAGAAATCATCACATCCTGAAGCAGAATTACTATTATACAAAATGAAACTGTTCAACACTCTCTCAATACACTATAGCCCTTAAAGAAAAAACGATTTACAGCTGCATACAATATTCCCCTGTCTGACATGCCCCTAAAGCACCAAATCTATCAGGAAAACTTATTCAAACTGTGGCACTGGTCACACGATATTACTGCACCCCTTGACTCAACAACCATCATCAGAAGAACCCTTCAGGAACAATGGAGTTCCCTTACAAAGACATCCAGAACTATCTCCCCCAATACTATGACTTATGATTCTCAGTAAACAACTTACCCACCTATAATGAGGATCCACCTGTCTACCAACTTCTAGCCATCAAGAATAGTGACATTTACAAAAGTGTTCACACGATATTACTGCACCCCTTGACTCAACAACCATCATCAGAAGAACCCTTCAGGAACAATGGAGTTCCCTTACAAAGACATCCAGAACTATCTCCCCCGATTATCAGGAACCCCCTGGCGTGACGCCTAGGAGCCCCAACAGAGAACTGAGGAGAGGAGAGGGAAGGAGGGAAGAAACCCGAGAGAACTCGACTGAGGACTCTGGGTGCTGAATTGCACTCCTTATATACTACAACAGGTGGTCTGTGCACTACCCTACGCCCTACTCTAAATATAGTTTAGTATGAGTAAGACGACTGCGCATGTAGTAATGGTAATGAGTCATCAGCGCCGAGCTCCGGTATCTTATCTGCGGCTTTATCTAAGCGCTAAGCGATAGGCACCTGCTTAGTCAGCATATGTTTATATAATATGGAGAAAAATAAATAATAAAAGCGAAATGACTTAGTGAAAAAGCCGAAGCTTTTCAGTCGGTCATGACAGTACCCCCTTTTTAGGATTTGGCTTCCAGACAATTTTAAACTTCATCGTCATCGTTCAGCGCGTTGCGCTCTATCACGGATGGTTCTTCTAATTCCTCGATGATGGGCGAGAGTGGGCGGGATGGTGGAGTGAGGTCTTCAATCGTTTCAGCGCGAGGTGCTATATCATGCGATTGACGTAGGCACATGTTGCATTGACATGGCCCTTCCACGTCTCCTGGCTCTATAAGGGTTTCTAGACCCTTTTTTCCTTTCCATTTTTGCCAGTTTTGCTCCCACTTTGCAGCTGGTGCTACTGCATTAACATCGATTTTTGACACTATTTTGTCCGAGGTTTGTGTGAAGTTTTCATAAGGTCTGAAAGTTAACCCATTAAAGGTTGCTTTGTCAAGCCTTCTGATGGCTCCGGGGTTTTTATCGTAAAAGTTTTTTATTTTTCTTTTTGCATTTTGTAAATTGTCCAATGGTTCCCAGGAGTTATGTTCAGCAGTGTACCCTTTCCACCTGACTAAGTACTCCATCTTGTTTCTTTTTAGTCATACATCGATTATTTCCTCTACCTCATACTCTTTTTCACCGTCTATTTCAATTGGCGGTGGAGGTTGTGCCTTTTGACCTTTCATTGGTCGTTTCCAAGGGCGGATTCGTGATACATTTACTACAGGATGGATTTGTTGCGAGAAGGGGAGGTCTAGTTCCACTGCATTTGATGACACTATTTTCTTGATTGGGTATGGCCCAATCCATCTTTCCACCAATTTTCTTGTTGGTCGGCCTGTCAACCTTAGATCTTTAGTTGATAGCCACACTTTGTCTCCTACTTTGTATTCTGGTGCATCTGATCTGTGCCTATCAGCATACAGCTTCATATCACCCTGTGATTTTAGCAGGGCTGCCTGAGTTTCCTCATGGATTTCCTTCATTTTCTGAGCGAAATCCGATGCTGCCGGGTGACTTCCTTCTCTTCTGGGCTCAATTCCCATCCTGGGGTGTTTGCCATAGTTGACAAAGAACGGAGTCTGTTTGGTGGATGCCTGAATTTTGTTGTTGTAGCTAAATTCAGCGATGGCTAACCATCCAGACCATGTTTCCTGTCTATGATCTACGAAAATCCTCAGGTACTGTTCTAAGTCCTGATTCATCCGTTCTGTTTGTCCATCTGTTTGTGGATGGAAAGCTGTGGACAAATCCCTGCTAATGCCCAACATTTGGTTCAGTTCCTTCATCATTTGTGCGGCAAACTGTGGTCCGCGATCTGAGATTATAGATTCGGGGAGTCCATGAAGTTTCCAAACATGATCCCTGAATAATGTGGCTAATCCCTGTGCCGATGTTTCTTCTGATGTGGGGATGAAATGCGCCATTTTTGACATTCTGTCACAAACTACTAAAATCGCATTATGACCATGTGATTCTGGCAATTTTGTGATAAAATCGGCGGAAATGTGTGTCCAGGGCTTTGCTGGTGCCAAATTTGGCATTAACTTTCCAGCAGGCGGCTCTGGGAAATTCTTATTCCGCTGGCACTTGTCACATCCACTAACATATTTTTTAATAAACTTGGTGATTCCTGGCCACCAGTAGTTTCTTGTGACGAGTTCAATCGTCTTCCATTGTCCTCCATGTCCTGCAATGGGCGTGTCATGATGTAAGCGGACTATCTCCATCCGCAGCTTCTCATCTTTCGGTACATAGACTTTTCCTTGCCAGAGGATTAGTCCCTGTTCCATCTCCCATTCTCGAGCGTTTAGTGTTTTAACACCAGCCTTTTTCATGGCTTCTACTGCTTTTACTACTGCTTCGTCACGTGCTTCAGAATGTCGGATTTTGTTTAGTAATTCCTTTTCTGAGCTATGAATAAAGACGTGACCATGGCGTAGTGCAGTGATTTTGAAAAAGTCCGGTTTGAGGAGCGTGACATCCTTGTTATCATCATCCACCCCCTTTTTATGGTCTGGCCTCCTGGACAGAGAATCGGCCTTTCCCATAGTAACACCAGCTTTATGATGCAATACGAAATTAAATCGGCTGAGGTACAACGCCCATCTGGCTTGTCTGCGATTCAACTTCTTTGCACTCATAAAGTACTCGAGGTTTTTGTGATCAGTCCATATCTCGAACTGTTCATGTGCTCCTTCTAAATAATGACGCCAAGTTTCTAGACAACGCATGATGCCTAGCATTTCCTTGTCATGGACATCATAATTGCGCTCGGTATCATTGAGCAACTTTGATAGGTAGGCCACAGGCCTCCATTTGTCATCTTTGCAGAGCATAGATAAGACGCCACCCGTGGCGTAATCCGATGCATCCGATTCCACCCTGAACTTCTTATCGGAATCCGGGGCAACTAATAAAGGTTGTTCCGTGAATATCTTTTTTAGGCTTTGGAAAGCTTTTTCTTGGACCTCCGTCCATTCCCATGTTTTTTCTTTTCTGACCAGGTCATGTAGTGGCCGTGCGATTCTAGCAAAGTCCTGAACAAAGCGCCTATAGTAATTAGCTAGGCCTAGGAACCTTTGTACATCTTTGACACAAGAAGGGGTGGGCCAGCTAATAATAGCTTCGACCTTCTTTGTATCCATTTGGATTCCTTTGGGTCCTAAAACGACGCCCAGGAATTCAACTTCTTCCACGCACCATACGCATTTTTCTGGTTTTACGTATAGATCGTTTTCTTCCAATCGTTGCAAGACTTGTTGTATGATTGGGTCATGCTCTTCTTTTGTTTTAGTAAAGATGAGTATGTCATCGATGTACACAATGACTTTTCCTGCGTTGATCATATCGTGGAAGATGTCATTCATCATTGCTTGGAAGGTGGCCGGCGAATTGGTTAGCCCAAAAAACATTACTACTGGTTCAAAAGAACCTTCGGGAGTAGTAAATGCTGCTTTCCATTCGTCGCCTTCTTTGATCCGTACGTTATTATAACCCCACCTAAGGTCTAGCTTAGTGAAGTATTTGGCACTACCTGCTCGGTCTACGAGTTCAGATATTAAGGGTAATGGATAGTTATTTTTAACTGTCCATTCGTTCAGGTATCTGTAGTCCTGAACCATCCGCTTCTTTCTGTCTTTCTTGCTTACAAAGAAAATGGGTGACGTCTGTGGTGATTTGGAGGGTCGGATATACCCTTTTGCCAATTGATCATCCACAAAGTTCCGCACTTCTTGAAGCTCATCTGGGGATAGGGGATAGACTTTTCCTTTCCGGGGCTGGTAGCCTGGTTTGGTATCAATTGCATGGTCCCAAGGCTTTCTAGCCGGCATGCGCTCTGATGCTCCTTTCTCGAAGATTTTGAGGTATTGATGGTATTGTTCAGGTACCATCTCTTTAGCCGTGAGTTTTGCCAACTCTCGCACATGTCTCATTGATCTGGCCTTTGATCCGGCGGTTGATGGAAACACTGGTAAGAATGGGTATTTATCCCCATACTTGTATTGACCCGGGTGTTTCATTTGTTCCATGTACGTGAGATGTTTCTCACTTTCCTCCTTTTCTTCGAGCCAGTGCGCGAAGTCTAACTCCTTCTCCTGTTCCCACAGATATTCCAGAACACGCCAGTGTTCCGCTGATCGGACCTTCTGCTCTCGCTTCTTGGTCCATTCCCTTTGTCTATGTCCACAGCTCCGAGGACAACGTGTCAATTTGACTTGGCCAGTCTCCCAATTGATTTCTGGATTGTGCTTTCGTAACCATGTGGATCCAATGATTACGTTGGTCTTTCCCAGCTCGCATATCTCGAAGGTGGCTCGTTCCTTATGCCCTTGATAAGATAAAAGAAGATCAACTTCGTGTGTGATCATTCCTCCTTCATTGTTGGTTCCATCCACATTCCGAACTTGAATGGGACGCTCCAAGGGTATGAGTTTAAAGCCCATCCTTTTTGCATATGCAGCATGCATGAACAATCCTGTTGCTCCTGAATCGAGCAACGCGGTTTGTTGAGTTTGTTCATGGGTGTCCAACCTTTCCAACCCGATCTCCATTAAGATCTCGTCTTTCCGTCCTATTGACCTAACTAAAAATTCCTTTTCTCCCTTTTTCAACATCCTTTTCGGACAAGCAGTTTCAGCGCTAAGCGCTATATCATGCCGCTTTCCTTTTAAGTCCTTTTGTCCCTTTGTAGATACTTGTACTACTGTATTTCGTAATGAGGAATCAAGCACAGGTTTAGCCGCCCTGCTGCGCTCCTTGGGAGTGACACTTTCAGCGCCGTGCGCTATATCATGGTGTTTCACCTGGGAGTTCGCCTCTTGCGGGGACGTCTCAGAAGTCCTTGAGACTTCCGAGATGGTCCTTGCATCAGCCCGGTCAGCGCTAGGCGCTATATCAAGGGACTGTGCACTATCTAATCTATCTAGTACAGCGTATCTATTTCGAGAGTCTAGTACGGGACCTACTGACTCTCTTCCTCTTTTAAATTTTCTTCTCCCTTTTTGAAGTATTCCTTCATTTTGTCAAACGTCATTGTTCGGATGTCAAGTCCTGATCTGCAGTTCCTAGAAATATGTCCGATCTTGCCGCATTTGTAACAGCGGAGTGGTGGTCTTTGGTTTTGATTGACGTCCATTGCGTTAGGGTCCGGCCGATTTGCCGTACTACTTGAACTCGCGGAGGCTCCAGCTCCCAATCGTCCCTGACTCGCTGATCCCGATCCGAATCTCCATCGGGGTTTGGGCTGGCCAGGGGCTACCGGCTTTGCCGTATCCGGGCCTTTGGATGCTCCTTCACTCCTATTGGCGTAGTTACTGGTCTGCGAGGAGTAGTACTTCTCCTCGGCTTTCGCCTGTCTCCACTGGCGATCCAATCTTACTGCTTTCTGGTACCACCCTTCTATGGTTTCGGGTACTTCGTCGGCCTCCATTATCCTTTTTCGGAGTCCGGTATTCAAACTTCGTTTGAACTCTTCGATAAGAGCTCTTCCTAGGTATCCAGTGCCTCGTGATACCTTTTTAAACTTCTGTACGTGTTCCTCACACGTACTGGACCCTTGCGTCATGGTCCGCATTTCCGAGATCTTTGATGACTGTTCATCAGTGTCACCGAAATCCCTTCTGATCTGCCTGAACAGTTGTTCCGCCGTTTGCGGAATTCCTTCTTCATCGTTGGCCATCTGCTCCAACAGATTGTCCTTCCAATCTGCGGCAAAGCCTTCCGTCATGTATGATATGATCAATAAGATTCGTTCCTCCTCATCGAATTCCGGCATCTTTAATTGAATGTACAACCTGCATGCGTTTATGAAATTTGTCACTTCGGACATCTTTCCGGAGAAGACCAGAGGTTTGGCTACATCTATTCTAGATGTTCCGCCGTTTCCGGTCCCGGGAATATTGAATACCGTCCCTGGCGGTATATTGACAATGTTGGCGGGGGGAGGAGGGTGTTCTGCTGCTGCCGCGGCGGCCTGTGCAGCGTTTGCTTGCAGCTGTGTTAGCTGGTTCTGGAGGGCCTGGATGGTCGCGGCTTGCGCGTTGAGGAGGTTCAGCAATTCTGCTGATGTCATTTCTTGGGGCGACGCCATACTGTGATAGTTTGGCGGTGGCGATGTAGGTGATGGTGTAAGCGGGGGTGGTGGTGATGAAAAGGGTGGTGCGGGTTCTCTGATGAAATCTGCGTCGGAGTTGAATAGTAGGTTTGGGTTTAGTGTGGCTGGATTTGGTACTAAAATGGGAAACGGTGCTGCTTCCCACTGATGTGGTTCCTCTGTGATAGAGTTTGTGGAATGTGATGATGATGATGATGTAGATTCTCCTTCGGAGGAACTAAAACCCGCGTCGTTTGGATCAAGATCACCTGTGACAGCGTCCCAAAATGTATCGTTATTTGTATCTCCTATTTTGTACGTAAGTGAGGGAGGTCTTGGCCTGTCACTTGCTTGGGAACGTATGTACGAAACGTGCACTCAGGGTCTGCAACCACCCCTGCAGTGCTACAATTTATGATACTGACTACTGGTTTTTATTTTTAATTGAAAGGGTCTATTTAAACTGGGTCCGAACGGTTGTCCAGTTACCACTACACCGTACGGGTGCAGGTCTTTCTCAGAGGCACGTGACCAAGCAGCGGCTACCTCCAAGGGGTACGGAAAAAAAGGTGACTACGTAAACTAAATGTATAGCCTTCAGAGGCCTAGGCCAGGGCAATTTAACGCGCTAGGGGGCTGGCGAGGCTTATCCCTAGATACGAGTGACGTATTGTGTCACCACCCCAGCACTGGTATCCTGTGCACAGGTAACCCTATCAACCGGGTTAGGTCCTTCGGTTTGCGTCGACCGGGAACGTAATGCAAAGCTAGTTTAGGGCTGCGATGCAGAGCCACAGGTGCGCAGTTTTGAACGGTGTCTGGCAACCGGTACTGCAATTTTATAGTCGGCGTACGACTGTATCAATCCCCCAGTTCTCGTCCACTTAACCCTGTGGTCCGGGTATATCAGGCGTTGGGGCTGCTAGAGAAGTAGTCGAGTTCTACTATCAGGAACCCCCTGGCGTGACGCCTAGGAGCCCCAACAGAGAACTGAGGAGAGGAGAGGGAAGGAGGGAAGAAACCCGAGAGAACTCGACTGAGGACTCTGGGTGCTGAATTGCACTCCTTATATACTACAACAGGTGGTCTGTGCACTACCCTACGCCCTACTCTAAATATAGTTTAGTATGAGTAAGACGACTGCGCATGTAGTAATGGTAATGAGTCATCAGCGCCGAGCTCCGGTATCTTATCTGCGGCTTTATCTAAGCGCTAAGCGATAGGCACCTGCTTAGTCAGCATATGTTTATATAATATGGAGAAAAATAAATAATAAAAGCGAAATGACTTAGTGAAAAAGCTGAAGCTTTTCAGTCGGTCATGACACCGATACTATGACTTATGATTCTCAGTAAACAACTTACCCACCTATAATGAGGATCCACCTGTCTACCAACTTCTAGCCATCAAGAATAGCGACATTTACAAAAGTGTTCATGGGAGATTGCTATGTCCAGAAGAATATAAACGGATTGATCAAATCACTAAAGAGGCACAGGAGTGTAGCACACAAATTTGGTTACTTGGACGAAGAATCTGAATCCTGTTATGGTCGATGTCCACAATGTCATTCAGTGTCCAAGTCTACAGCGACAAACAGTGTCTCGGTCTGTTCCCAGTCACTGGACAAGGGTTCTAGGTACTAGGTCTGACGATGACGAAGGCTAGAGAGAGAGCGAGGAGAGCGGTTGAGGCGATGAGCAAAAGAGCGTTCAAGTTATGGATAAGATTCGACTAAGTTGGAACTAGAGAACTACGGTACATGAGAGGGGTTTATATACGCTGAGAGAACAATAGAAACTAAAGGGGAAAGAACATAGCTATCTAAGAAAGGAAAGGTGAAGGTAGCTATAAAAGGAGATAACGTCCAAGCGTAACTATGGATTTGTAACAAGTAAATGTAGTCTGTTAACAAAGGGAAAAGAGAATTGTAACATTACCCCCTTTGTACGCGAGAAGTCACCGACTTCTACCAGCCGGAAGTAGTCCAGCCATGGTCCGTCCTGGATTCAGCCCACTTGACAGCATTGTCCAGTTCTTTTGTAGAGGTCTCCACCTTCCACTTGAGCGCTTCGGTGGTGCGATGCAGATTTTGGGCGTTCCGCAGGAATGAATCGCGTTCTTCATAAGTCATCTCATGAGGGTCAATGGTGAGGGTGAGCGCGGCGAGGTTGTCGGTTGCGGAGGAGAGATTAGTGATGGAGCAAGTGGCGGCAGCGAGGGCATCGGCGACGATGGTGAGTGTGGTGTTTCGTTTTACAAATTGGGCGAAGTGGGGAAGGTGATGGTCATCAGGGTGTACCTGAGGAAGAAGGTCGGCTGGGTGGATATGAAGATTGTCATCTTCATATTGTATGACAGTGTTGTTTTCAATGAAGATCTCGAGCGGGAGATCTTGGAAGGCGAGGAAGGGTGAAAGGGCAGCAACAGTTTCATTAATGCGCCAGTGTGCGCAAGAGAGGAGGACCAGGGTGACGAAGTAAGTGATGAGGGCAAAGAAGGTGAACATGGTTTCTTGTTACGATTGTGGGTTGGGCGCTAAGTGGTGATACTTGGAGAATTTATACGTTATTCCAGATCACTAATTTCCATGTCCGATTCTGAACTGTCTATATCTAGTGGATCTTTGATTGCAGGGTCGGTAAGGAGTTCTCGTTCTTCTGTTATGAACCTGGTTAGCGAATCTAGATGTTGGATTCCTGATGTTGTTGGGGTGACTAAGAATCTTCTGATTCTCCTGATGATGTCTGCTATTACCTCTCCTAGTGCAGTAGACAAATATTGAAGCTCATCAAGGATGTCTTCTATGAGAATGCGAGGCCTTCCTGGTATTCTGATTGTTTGGTTGATTAACCAAATTTGTGCGCTACACTCCATATCTGTTTAGTGATCTCGTCCATCTGCTTATATTCTTCCGGACATAGCAGTCTTCCATGAGTGCTTTCGTAAACGTTACTGCTTCGGATAGCTAGAAGTTGGTAGGCAGGTGGATCCTTATCATAGGCGGGTAGATCATCAGTTGAGAATTGTAGGTCATGGTACTTGGGAAGATAATTCTGGATGGCATTGCAGGGGAACTCTGTTGTTCCTGAAGGGTTCTTTTGGTGACGGTGATCAAGTCGAGGGATGCGGTAGTATCGTGTGACCAACGCCACAGTTCGGGTGAGTTTCCCTGACGGGTTTGGTGCTCTAGGAGCGTGCTGTAAGGGGAGGTATTGTATGCAGGTGTAGACGGTTTTTTCTTTAAGAGCTATAGTGTATCGAGAGAGTGTTGAGCAGTTCCGTTTTGCATAATGGTAATTTTGTTTCAAAACGTGGCGGTTTCTGTATCAAGTCATGGTTCAGAGGTGTTGGTGTTGTTGATATTCCGATAGGATATCAGTGGCATTTGCAAGATTGCGGACAGGTTCCCAAGAATTGTCATTTGATCCATAGCCTTTCCATTTAACTAGGTAGTGATAGCCTGCGCCTCGTTTCCTGTGGGCTAGAATTGCCTCTACCTCGAATTCCTCTTGTCCATTTACAAGATCAGGGGGTGGTTTCACATAATTTGGGCCATGCGCAGTCATTTCCCTATACGGGGTAAGGAGTGACGTATGAAACACAGGGTGAATGCGCCATTGTTTCGGGAGTTTTAATTTGTATGTTACTGGTCCCATCACTTGTTTGATTTCGAAGGGTCCTTCTCGTTTTGGTGCTAGCTTTCTAGACTGATATGGTATGTGAAGATTTTGGTTCTCAAGCCATACTTTGGTGCCTTTTTCAAATCGCATTGCTTTGTCCTTGCGTCATCTTGCCACTAGTTGTCTTGCTAGTTCATGTGCTGCTAGCGCTTCTTCTCTGGCCTTTCTTAGGAACTGAAGGCGCTCCTCTGCTGCTGGTGTGGTCATTCGTGTAGTAGCTGTGGGAAGCGCAACAGGGTCTGTCCCATACATTAGTCTGAATGGGGAAGTTTTGATTGTGTCATGATGTCGGTTATTGTGAGCAAACTTGGCTATTGGGAGAAGCAGTTTCCATAAATGTGGTTCGTTGGAGCAGAACATTCGAAGATAGACTTCTAGTTCCTGGTTGACTCGTTCTGTTTCTCCATCGGTTTGGGGATGATAGGCTGTGCTCATTCTATGGTCGATTCCTAGTGCTTTTCGTATTTCTTGAAATACTTTTGCGGAGAACTGTGGTCCTCAATCCAAGAGTAAAATGTCAGGTAAGCCAAATCGTTTGAAAATTTCAGAGACATAAAGTTCTGCTGTGCCTAGAGTGTCAATTGTCTTTTTGCAGGGTGTGAAAATTACCCCCTTTGTAAGACCATGGTCCACCGTGACCAGGATCGAGTCAAAGCCATCGGAGAGGGGTGGATCAGTGATGAAATCAAGGGTTACTTGCTGAAAGGGGTGGGTTGCTTTTGACGGAATCGGGTGAAGGGCTGGTATATTTGGGTGTGTGTTAATCTTCATTTGCTGACAGAGGGCGCATCCTTCTATCCATTCCCTGACATGTTTGAACATTCCAGGCCACCAGTAGTCACGCTTAAGGAGTTCAAGGGTCTTCAATTGTCCAGGGTGACCTGATGATCGTGCTTCGTGCGTTTCCTTAATCAATTTGGTTCGTAATCCGTCCTGGTCAGGGATGTAGGTCTTGCCAAGATAGTGAACAATGCCATTGGTATAAGACCAATCCTGTATGTTCGATTTGATCGGTGGGGCACGGTGCGTGGTGATAACCTCAATTAGAATACATCTGAAATCGTCTTTTGACATTGCTTTCTGAATTTCCGTGACTAGATCTTCTGCAATAAGACGAATAAAACGATCCTCTGGTAGGACTACAATGTCTTCTTGTAATTCACTGTTTCCCATATGATCAGGGCATTGGGATAGGGCATCCGCTTCAAACATTTTTGTGCCAGGGACATGCTCAATATGTAGGTCAAATTCTGATAATAGGGATGACCATCTAGCTTGTCTGGGCGTTAAGCGTTGGGTGGTTCGATAGTAGGACAGATTCTTGTGGTCGCAGTGGACTATAGTGGTGTGAGGTGATCCGTGTAGTAAATGTCGCCAGGTCATCAATCTTTTGATAATTGCCAAGAGTTCTCGATTGTAGATCTGGTAATTCTGTTCCGTTTGTGTTAATGCATGTGAGATAAATCCGCAGGGATGTAAAGATCCTGTTTCATCTGCTTGTTTCAAGACTGCTCCCATTGCCTTATTCGATGCATTGGTTTGAAGGATAAAGGGTCGAGTAGGATCTGGCATTAATAATACCGGCATAGATGCGAATCGTTTCTTCAGGATTTCAAAAGTGTTGTTCTGTTCAGTAGTCCAGTCAAATGGTTCTGTTTTCTTAGTGAGGTCGGTAAGTGGTTTAGCGATGGCAGCAAAATTTCCAATGAAACATCGGTAAAAGTTCCCAAATCCGAGGAATGATCGGACTTGTTTGACTGTGGTAGGAACTGGCCAATCGGCAATCCCTGCTAACTTTATTGGGTCCATCTGAATGCATCCAGGGGTAATGATCATTCCTAGGAATTCGACTTCCTGTGTGGCGAACTTGCACTTTTCAAGTTTCAGGAATAGATTGTTATCTTGTAATCGTTGTAAAATTTGTTTTGTCCGCTCCTCCAGCTGTTCTAGTGTTTCCGCACAGATTAACATGTCGTCCATGTAAATGATCAGCCATCCTTCATTGATCATGTCCCTAAAGTACTCGTTCATCATAGTTTGAAAGGTTGACGGCGAGTTGCATAATCCAAAGAACATTACTGTTGGTTCATAGAGCCCTCGATTGGTAATAAAGGCTGCTTTCCATTCGTCTCCTTCCTGATTCGAACATTGTTGTATCCCCATCGGAGGTCTAGTTTGGTAAAATACTTGGCGCCTCGTAATTTAGTCATGAGATCGGAAACAAGGGGAAGGGGATATGCGTTTTTGATGGTCCATTCATTCAGGTATCTGTAATCCTGACAGGGTCGGAGTGCTCCACTTTCTTTCTTTGCTACAAAGAAGAATGGTGACACCTGCGGTGATGTAGATGGTTTAATGTATCCTTTCTTGAGTTGTTCATCAATCCATTCGTCTAACAGTCCTTGTTCCTTGACCAATAGAGGGTAAAGTTTACTAGCTTTTGGGACAAAACCCTCCTTTGTGTTGATTGCGTGATCCCACGGTCAACTGGATGGGAAGCATTCTGATGCCTTCTTGTCAAAGATGGTGTGCCATTGCTCATATTCTGTAGGTAGAGTGGTGGATGGTTTGTCTTTCTTTAACCTATGCTCTAGTTCCTGTGATGCCGATGTTTTAATTCTAATCCAATAGTCATCCTTGCCCCATTGCTGGGAGTCAAGGGCTAGCTGCCAGATTGCTTTTAGTGATGTGTCCAGGTCTCCAATTTTCAGAGATTTCTCTCACCAGTTGATGATTGGGTTATTTTCTTCTAACCAGGGTATTCCTAGAATCACTTGTTGATCGCCTAGCTTAGTGATCCAGAACCAATTGATGAACTGCTGTCCCTCGATCAAGTAGCATATTTTGGTCTGATGTGTGATCATTCCTTTCGCATTTACTGTTCCATCTGTGTTTCTGACTTTGATTGGTTTCTTAAGTCGTTCTTTCCTGAGCTCTTTCACTGCTCCCTCATCTACAAAGTTTCCCTCTGCTCCACAATCGATTAGGGCAGATGTTCCAGCGGGTAAATTGGTCGATTTGATAGTTAACAAAATGCGCTTGTCATTGTTGGATAGTACTATTACAGAATCAAGCGCTAACTGTTCAGATCTCGATAATAAGGAAGGGCCAACTGCTGAGTGACGCTTCCTAACTAAAAACCCTCATTTTCGAATTCGTTTAAGAGGGCATTCTTCTCTTCAGTAGACATTGCTGAAAAGATGGCTCTAATTTTCTTTGCTGGTTCATCTTCTTCCTTCTGTTGTTCCTCAGTGATGGAACGGACAGCCTTATTCTGGTAAGAAGACCTGGATGAAGACGCATCATTGCATTTTGGGCAGTTCCTGGAGATGTGTCCCTGTGTTCCACATCTGAAACACTTGCCAGTTTTTCAGTATTCTTCCTTTTGATCATCTGTCAATTGGCTAGGAGTCGTGGTATTTATAGCTCTGATTACTCCGGATCAATTGTTGTTTCGATTGAAATGCGTTCCAGATCCATCAGTGGTTCTCCTGTTTCCTTGTCCTGTCATGTCCCAAGCGTTATGGTGATCCTCAGCCTTATCATAGGCTTCTTGCATCGTCCTGATCTTCCTTTGGTCCTGTAAGATCGTTCTAGCAAGTTCTAAGGGTAATCCTTTGACAAATGCCTGCAACTGGGCGGGTATTCCAGTGAGTCCAGAGGTTCCTATGTCCATGCAAAATTTCCTGATGTATTCTGGGACTGAAACGCCATTTCCAACTCTTAATTTGGATAGATTGTTCAGGGCTCGAAGGGCGCTGTTGACTTCTCCCCAGTCATTGATGAAACGTGTTTCAAATGCTTCATAGTTGTTCCATTTGAACGTGGCTGTGGTACTGCTTCTGTTGTCATTCAATTCGCTTCGGATGATAGTTTTCCAGTCGTCTAGTTCTGGTCCCATGCATGCAAGCACATATCTGACTTTCTTCTCGTCTTTTCCTTCATAGTTCTGTTTGTTGAGGATAAAGTAATCCTCAAGCTGTCCTAAAAATGACCTTGCTTCGATTCGTTTGCCTGTAAAAGGTTGTATAGGCTGCGGTTTGATATCTCCTTTAGAGCTAGTACTGGTTTCAGATGCCATTCTTGGTTCAGGAGTGATCGGTGGTTCGGGGTTAATTGGTGGTTCAGGGGTTGGTGTTCTGGTGATTGGTTTTGGTTCTGGAGTAGGGGTTCTACTCGGAGTTCTGGGTTTCGGAGATGGGGGTGGTCCTTGTTTCGAGTAATCTGTATCAAATGGGTTTTCCTCAAGCTTGGCTTGTTCAATTCGTAGTAATTCCTCCCACTCTGCTAAAAGGCTAGCTGTGATTCCGTGTTGGTCGCTTCCACTAAAGAATTTCCTATAGAGGGTCCTTCCTGGTTTGTTTTCTGGTTCCTTAACAAGGTAGAGCAGTTCTCCTTGTACTTCACTACCCCAGTCTAGGTAGATTTGATCGGGTAAATCGAATTCAAAGGCTCCTGAGTAGAAGTCTCCTGAAAAATATTTGTCTGGGACTGGTTCGTTTTGTTTCCATCCTTCTGTAACAAAGTACCAAGTTTGTTGGTAGAGAAAAACTTCTCGTCGTCCAAGGTAGTATTTCCCCTTATAGGTGACGGATCCGTTCGGGGGTCGTTCCTGAGAGCTGCGGGTCTCAATGGTGTTGGCTAGGGGTGATACCCTGAGCTGGTCCTGAGTTCCAACTTATGTTACGGTCAATGTCCACAACATCGTTCAGCATCCAAGTCTATAGCAACAAACAGTGTCTCGGTCTGTTCCCAGTCACTGGACGAGGGTTCTAGGCACTAGGTCTGACGATGACAAAGGCTAGAGAGAGAGCGAGGAGAGCAGTTGAGGCGACGAGCAAAAGAGCATTCAAGTTATGGATAAGATTTGACTAAGTTGGAACTAGAGAACTACGGTACATGAGAGGGGTTTATATACGCTGAGAGAACAATAGAAACTAAAGGGGAAAGAGCATAGCTATCTGGGAAAGGAAAGGTGAAGGTAGCTATAAAAGGAGATAATGTCCAAGCGTAACTATGGATTTGTAACAAGTAAATGTAGTCTGTTAACAAAGGGAAAAGAGAATTGTAACAAATCCCAGGTAGACCTCGTATCCTTATTGAAGATGTCCTCAACAACCTTCAGTATTTATTTGATGAACAAAGAGAAATAATAGTGGACATTGTCAGAAGAATCAGGAGACTTTTAGTCACTCCCACCACAACACCAGGAATTCAACATCTGAATTTGTTAACCAGGTTCATTGCAGAAGAACAAGAACTCCTTACTGACCCTGCAATCGAAGATCCACTGGATATGGAAAGCTCAGATTTGGACACAGAAATTAGCGATTTGGAATACTATAAATTCTTCAAGTACAACCACCTAATGCCAGAATTTACATCATAGCAACATGTTCACCTTTTTCACCCTTGCCATCTACTTTACTGTCCTCCTCCTTCTCTCCTGCGCTCACTGGCGCATTGACAAAACTGTTGCCACCCTATCACCTTTCCTCGCCATTCCAGACCTCCCACTTGAGGTCTTCATTGAAAATACCACCATCATCCACTTCGAGGATGACGATTTGCACATTCACCTGGCCGACTTGCTTCCCCAGGTATACCCTGATGATCACCACCTTCCCCATTTCGCCCAGTTTGTCAAAAGAAACACTACACTCTCCATCATTGCTGATCCCCTTGCCACCGCCACATGTTCTATCACCAACCTTTCCTCTGCCACTGACAACCTTGCCGCCCTCACCCTCACCATCGACCCACACAAGATGACCTACGAGGAACATGACTCCTTCCTCTGGAACGCACAAAACTTGCACCGAGCTGCTGAAGCTCTCAAATGGAAGGTGGAAATGTTGACAAAAGAACTAGACAACGCTGTCAAATGGGCCAAGTCTAGGATTGATCATGGTTGGATGACCTCTGACTGGTAGAAGTCAGTGACTTCTCGCATACAAAGGGGGTAATGTTACAGTTCTCTTTTCCCTTTGTTAATGGACTACATTTACTTGTTACAAACCCATAGTTACACTCAGATGTTATCTCCTTTTATAGCTACCTTCACCTTTCCTTTCCTAGATAGCTATGTTCTTTCCCCTTTAGTTTCTATTGTTCTCTTAACATATATAAACCCCTCTCATGTACCGTAGTTCTTTAGTTCCAACTTAGTCGAATCTTATCTACAACTTGAATGCTCTTTTGCTCATTGCCTCAACCACTCTCCTCAATCTCTCTCTCTAGCCTTTGTCATCGTCAGACTTAGTGCCTAGAACCCTTGTCCAGTGGTTGGGAACAGACCGAGACTCTGTTTGCTGCTGTAGACTTGGATGCCAAACGATGTTGTAGACATCAACCATAACAGTCTGGAAGCCAAATCTTAAAAAGGGGGTACTGTCATGACCAACTGAAAAGCTTTGTGTTTTCACTAAGTCATTTTCCTTTTATTATTTATTTTCTTCATATTATATAAAGCCTATGCTGACTAAACTGGCACCTATTGCTTGGTGCTTAGATAACGTAGTAGATAAAGATACCAGAGCTTGGCACTGATGACTCAGTACCATTACTACATGCACAGTTGTCTTACTCATACAAGTACTATATTTAGAATAGGGCTTAGGGTAGTGCACAGACCATCTGTCATAGTATACATATAAGGAGTGCAATTCAGCACCCAGAGTCCTCAGTCGAGTTCTCTTGGGTTTCCCCTCCCTCCTCTTCTCCTCCTGTCTCATCTGCTAGTTGGGGCTCTTAGGCGTCATGCCAAGGGAGTCCTGATAAAAAGAGCATTCAAGTTGTAGATATGATTTGACTAAGTTGGAACTAAAGAACTACAGTACATGAGAGGGGTTTATATACATTTAGAGAACAATGGGAACTAAAGGGGAAAAGGCATAGCTATCTGAGAAAGGAAAGGTGAAGGTAACTATGAAAGGAGATAATGTCCAAAGTGTAACTATGGATTTGTAACAAGTAAATATAATTCATTAACAAAGGGAAAAGAGAACTGTAACAGTCCCATGGGAGATCTATTAAAAAAGTCTGCAATTGTATCCAAAGTTTTGTCCCAGTCCTTCAGTGACTGCTCACTTGTGCCATCAAGTGATGCCATTATTCCAAGAAAATGTGTAGATTGCTTATTATCACCATTATCACCATTGAAATTTTCAGTCTTTAGATTCACATGATGAGAATTATAGTTAATATTGCAATGGCTGGTACCATCAGCACTTAATGTCATAGCTAAATAGAATATGATTATTTAAATTTGATCAATATAAAGAAACTCCTGTCCGGGTCCATCCAGACTCCCAGTCCATTCCCACAAAAACTGCTTTGTCCAATATCCCTTAATGGCTTTGATTGTATAGCCACCCTGGGTTATATAATCCTCCTGCCATATCTGGATAGGGGTCCCTTGCCATATGCTTGTGTCTCATTATGTGTTCATAGCCCTCTGGATAAAATAGGGAAAAATGAAGAAAAATGTCCATATTGTAACATGATCTCCTTGAGACTTCATGTCCCAGGAAGTCATGTGTTGGTCTGCCTAGGGGAATCAAGTGTGGGTTTAACTGGCTCACCATGCTCAAGGTCTCTTGAGAACACCCCTTCCATGTTGGGTTCAGCATAAATCAGTTTGCAGTTGCCCTTCCACTGTTGCCAATTCTGTTTGAGTTTCTTGAGGTAGTCACACTCGAATTTACCATCTTCCCAACTGAACAACCATTAGGAGCCTTAGTCACTGTGTAGTTAGACCATTCTTTAAACTGTAAGTCCACCATTGCCAATCATTAAGGGGCACTTGGATTCTGCCTATGGAATTTCTGAACCTCCTTCTTAGTGTTGGCAAGGTTCTCTGCTGGCTCCCATGTAGATTCCTCTACAGGGTAATTTTTCCATTTAACCAGGTATTCCAGTCTGCCACCATTCTGTCTGCTAACTTGGCTGTCCATGACTTCTTCAACTTTGTACTTGTTGTCCTCTGATTCCTCAACCATCTGTGCCTCTTTGTGTTTGGTGGCTTTTTCAATTTGGTTGGGGAAATCTGGAGCATGATAGGGCTTCAGAAGTACTTCATTGAAGACATTATAAATTTTCCAAGCTGCAGGGATCTTTAACTGCTATGCTGACTTGCCAACCTTTCCAACCACCTCCAAGGGACCCACAAACTTTCCATCAAGCTTCTTAGTTGCATGAAGCATTGGCAAATTTTCCATGCTGAGGTACACCTTGTCACCTGGTTTGTACTGTTGTGCTGGCACCTTATGTGTGTCCCACAACTTTTTCATTGACTCAGCAGTTTTCTCAAGTGCCACCTTAGCTTTGGCATGAATATCCTCAACTTCTTTGACTAAGTCCTCCACTGCAACAGTTTTTGGCTGATACAAGAGGTTCATTCCCTTGTTTGGATGGTGTCCATAGTTCATGAAAAATGGAGAAAACCCTGTAGACAAGTGTACACAATTGTTGTGGCAGAACTGAGCCACTGCCAGCCAATCACTCCAGTTATCTTGTTGGTGGGTGACAAACATAGTCAGGAATTCCTTAACCTCCTGATTTATGCATTTGGTTTTGCCTGTCAGTTTGTGGATGGTAGGCAGTTGACCTATTTGCCTGAATACCCAGAATTCCATACAAGTTGTCCATGAACTTGGAGACAAATTGCAGTCCCCTGTCACTGATGATTTTTCTTGGCAGGCCATGTTCCCTAAAAACATTGTCCCAGAATAGAACTGCCACTCCTTGTGATGTAATTGACGATGTGGTTGGTAGGAAATATGCCTTTTTTGAGAAGCAATCCACTACAACCATGATCATGTCATTGCCTTTTGAATCGAGCAAAGGTCCAATTAAGTCAACCAAAATTACTTCCCATGGTGCCTTGGGAATCTCATTTGGAACTAAAGGCACTGCCCTTGGCTGGTGATTTGGTTTTGCCTTTTGACACGTTTCACATCCTTGGATGTAGCATTCAATGTCCTTTCACATCTGTGGCCACCAAAAGTTATGGGTAAGGCTTTCCACCATTTTGACTACCCCAGAGTGTCCCCAGGAGTGAGGAATCTGAATCAGGTTGCCTCTGATTTGCACATCTGCTGGAATGTAAATCTGACCTTTCCATTCAACTAGTCCCTTTTCAATTTTAAAGTCAGGTCTTGTTGATCAATACCCTGTCAAACCTGAGTTTCCCACTGCTGGGCTGAAACTTTCTGGATTTCTTTGATGATGTCCTCAATTGCTTGATCATCATCATAGATCCTTATGAACAAATGATCTTTCAGGAGTATCACTCCTTCATTATCATTTTGTCCCTTTTCATTTCTGGCTTGTTGTGACAGCAAATCCACTTTAGAGTTGGATTTTCCTGACCAATGTTTTATGACAAAATTGAATTTCTGCAAGTCTGTGACCCATTGTGCTTGTTGGCAGTTTAAGTTTTGTGGCTTTCAGAAGTACATGAGGTTTTGATCATCCATTAAAACCTTGACCTGTTCCTTTGCTCCCTTGAGGTAATGAGACCATTTGTAAAATGCATGCATAACTGCAAGCATCTCTTTGTTGTAAATCTCATAATTTCGTTCTGCCTCATTCAATGCCTTTGAAATGAATGCCACAGGTCACCAGGTACTGTCTTTACAGTGTTGAGATAAAATTCTGCCAATTGCAAAGTCTGATGCATCTACTTCAACACAAAATTGACCATTGTCATCAGGAAGTTTGAGGACTACCTCCCTCACCACAAGGTCTTTTGGTCCCTGAAAGGCCAAGGTCTGCTGTTCAGTCCAAACCCACTCAACCTTGAGGGTGAGATGGGTTAAAGGTTTGGCAGTCTTGGCAAAGCCCTGCACAAAGTGGCAGTAGAAATTGACAAAGCCCAAAAACTGCTGAAGTTCCCATTTACAAGTAGGAACTGGCCAATTAATCACTGCTTGAACTTTTCCTTTCTCCATCTGAATGGAGTCTTGGCTGATAACAAGTCCCAAAAAATTGATTGTTATGATACAGACTCTTTCTTTCTTTTTCTCTATTTTATTCAGAGGCCTATGGACATATAACCAGACACAAGCATATGGTGCGGGACCCCTATCCAGATATGGCAGGAGGATTATATAACCCAGGGTGGCTATACGATCAAGGCTATTAGGGGATATTGGGTGAAATGGCATTCGCAGGAAGGGACTGGGAGTCTGGGTAAGTCCGGACAGGTCTGGGAGATGGGTCTGGGTCTTGTTGCTGCGCGTGCATAGCCTTAGCGGCTGCGTAGACTGTGCGCACAGACCAATGGCTCAGGTATATAAGGTGTATGTTCTGTAGGTAGGAGTCCTTAAGACTCTAGATTGTTTCCTCCTTGTAGGTCACAGACTATTGTGTCTATAGGCTTCGTCTCTATATATCTCTTCTCTGAAGCTTGTGATTGTGTATAAGGATTAGTCCTAACATAATCTAGAGTCTTCTAATCACACCCTTCATCATTGGTCATAGCGTGGAGCAAGTCTTGCTTGTCGTCGCAGACAGTGACAAAGAGAGTTTTGCTTTTCAACAAACCGTCTGACTCTGTACACGTTACAGCACGTGTCTACAGACAGCCTTGAGGAATCTAGGCAACAGTGACTATGATAACAGATAGCCTCATTCTACCGTTGTAGAGTGACTATGGCCACTTGGCTACTGGCAATAAAACAGTACTAGACGAGAGCTTGGAGCACGCTGTAGTCAACCGGGCAGGGTCTTGCAGGCACCAGCACTAGTATTGCGGAAAAGGGAGCGGACCTCCTGAAGAAAATCCATTTGTGTGCCATGTATCAAGGAGATACAGTCTAGAAATACCAATTACGTATCAGATATATTGATCTGAGCATGAGGACATTCTAGTGAACACCCAGGCACCACACACTTGGGTCATTTGGAGGAAATAAATCGAAGATCTGAGTGCGGGTGCGTTATTGACCACATCAGACAGTGGACGTATTAGAAAGTACGTTTATGGAAGAACAGGCGACATCCCTCTACTTGAGGTGTCATTGGAATCACGGATTCAAGGAAGATTGAACAAAGATAGGAATGGCAGGGCTATTCAACTACATATTGCCAAGGGCCAGAATGACCCTTGAAGAAATCGGGATCATTTTTTCGATTGAATGGGTGCAGGGGTGCGCAGCAAAGAAATTACCTGTCAAATCAATTAAGGAGGGGTGGACTGATAACTGACCTTGCAACGCACATGTCAGGGCTTGGCAGCACTGGCAAAAAGAGCAGAGACGTCTTCAAAAGGAATTGAAATGTCAAGGAAAATTAGCAGCATGGCATGCGGAGGAAGTGGCCATCAGGGAGCAAGAGGATGCATGGCAAGAATTGCTAAAAATACACCATGAACAATTGTTACAGAAATGCTGGTTCAAGGAACTTGAACAACAGATTGCCAGGGAAAGGAAAACCCTGGAAGACGTCCTAAATCAGTTAGAACCAGGATCAGCTGTGCGAGAGGCACTATTCAATACTCCCTCCAACATCGAGTTATTGCTAATCAGTTTCAACATCTATACATTGAAACACAATGGACTTGTGTTGACACCCAAAGAACGGAACAGGTTGATGCATGCCTTGAACGGAAATATCATGAACACAGGGCGGGTCATGAGAAACGAAAGGTGACTCCAGAACAAGGAAAGACTCTGAGGAGAGAGATACAATCCATATCTTTCCACATACATTCAATGGAAATTGCCAAGGAACTATACTCTGCCCCACATATCCCAGTATGGGGAGGATGAAATTTTCATGCCGCCCGATCATGATTATTTCCTGTCCAAACTAGGGGAGGACATTGAATTCACACAGCACTGGGTCCAAGGGATCTCGAAGGAGAAACCAGTGCTACCCGGGTCCTATACAACAGCAATTCCCAAAACGGCACCCTGGAAAGTGAACAGATACTGCTATCTGTATCTGTTCAAAAAAGAATTTCATAATCAGTTCCACTGGCCAGAATGGCCTACTCTAGAACGAATCCTCTCATGGGAGCCAGAACTCAGGGATTACTCCGCAGTATTTGGTTTACAAGACAATGTAAAACCAGATAAATTCCATGTACTGGAATGGGCAGAAATAAGTCTCAAAAAGGATGAGATTTATACATGGAAGGATCTGGAGCGCTTGGAGCGACATGGGAAATTTAACAAACAAGCCAGATTTGGAGGTCAGGGGAAGTCAAAGAAACCCAGATCTAAATCACCCGCAACTATATCCTCGTTTGTACAGGGTGTTTCCAAAAATCCCTCCATTAGGTCTCTTCCTGAACTAGGACAAGTCACGGTGAAAAAGTCTTACTCTCAAGCAGTTATAAGCGCATTTGGACCAAGCAAAGCACTAACTAGAACTCAGGGAGCAGACTGGACTTGGAATGGGGGATTGGTCGCAAACCCTTTAGACTGGTTAAAAGAGGACTTAGTGGCACCCAGCTCATCTAATACTGAAGCACGGAAACGGAAAATTGACAACTGGAGAAGGGAGGTCAAGAAGGATATCTCCACTCCATACCCGTATCCAAAACCCAGATACAACAGACATATGCTCCATCCGGATATTCCAGGATTCTGTTACTTGTTCCTGATCAAAGCACAATACTGGGATGAGTATAACTGGCCCACTTACCCTCAGATTCATGAAGTAATATCCTGGGACCCCAGTCTACGAAATGAACAGATCAGAATCTCGATTCGTCGAACTCACAGCCTGGAGCACTGCTATCATATTGATAAGCAAATGAATGGATATGATGGATGGGTGCATCTAGACTTAATGAATCGATCTGGTTCAGGACATAAACGACTTGGAGCATTCCGGTTCACCGCTGATATGCTCGCCAATATGTATAATGCGTTGACTGGGTGGCGGACAGTATGGGCAGAAGAGACAGAACTACCTGCTCCTAACGGTGCAACTCTGGCACAGGTAGCCACTCAGGAAGATGTCATTCAGAGGCAGCAGATGCAGCGTGAAGAAACCATTATGGCAATTGGACAAGTAGTGGCTGGAATAGTAAATGAATACTGACAAGCCAACCCAATACTGCTGCCTGCCCCTCTCACTAAAGCCAAGATGCCCGACTATTATGAGGGAGATCCTCACATGGTTGACAGATGGTTGAGACAAATGAGAACATACTTCACGCTGGTGCAGGAAGTCCAATTGGATTGGAAGATTTCAATCTGTCTCTACCGGATCCGGAAAGGAAAGGACAATCGAGCAGGAGATTGGGCAGGAGTTAAACTTAAAGCAGTCCAAGATGCGGAACAGGAATACCAAAATGAGGTAACCAACTCTGGCTGGCCAACCCATTTATCTTGGGCAGTACTCAATCAAGGCACCATTGTGAATGATCATGTAATTCGACAACCCTTGCAAAACCAATTCCCCTTTACTTCCTGGGAGGACTTTGCAACACAGATGCATGAATTCTTCATGTCAACTGAGACCCGGGAAAAGGCAACTGATGTGATCTTGGCACTAAAGCAAGGAAATACAATGATTGAAGATCATGTGGTCAGGTTCAATGCGCTACTACCATTAGTAGGCTGGGACAACTGAGCATTAATTGCGCTGTTCAAACAGAATATCAACCCTGCACTAGGGCGAGATTTGATTAGGCACGGAAACCTAGGGGATGATGCAACCCTGAAACAGATTCAGGATCAGGTGATAGAGTTGGCAAGAGCTTATTGCAAAGCAACGGACACATATGGGCCAGATGGACAAAAAGGTGGATACAAAGAAAAAACAGTTGCTAAAGACAGTAAACCAAACCAATTCCAGTATAGTACGCCAACAATGTCCAGAGATCCGAATGCCATGGATGTCGATAAGAGTAAGAAGCGAGTTACGGGCAGTTGCTACAACAGCGGAAAAGAAGGACATTTCGCACAAGATTGCCCAGAACCAAGAAAGCCTTGATGGAAGGATAAGGAGAAGTGGAGAGCAAGAGAGGTTAAAATAGAGCTCACCGAGGAGCAATGGAAAAAACTCGGAAAGGAGAAGGGTTTTGGTGACAGCCAGTAGGCAAGCACTCAGCGCTGCTGGATAATAGAGTTTCGAAATTGGACAATGACTCTTGTGTAAATATACAAGACTTGTTATATGAATATTCCTCTCATATTCATTGGATTCGAAACTTAAGGGTGAGTGCAAAACCTAGAATTAAACAGTGGACCCCTGCTTGGGTAATGAGACGAATATGGCAACAAGATGAAACTGTTGCTATAGATTGTCTGAAAAGATGGGTTCTTAAGAGATGTTTATCTGAAGTAACACCACAATTGTTGAAGGAACTAAATCAACAATCAGAAGCAAAAGCAATATGGAACTTGACACAATTGCGACAACAAATTGTCAAGGCTTCGGGAAAACAAGAGATGAACCTAAAAGGAATTATAACTGCTATGGATACAGGATCCACAATTCCTGTTATGGCTCTAATTGACTCAGGATGCACAGGATTGTTACGATTCTCTTTTCCCTTTGTGAACGGACTACATTTACTTGTTACAAACCCATAGTTACGCTTGGACATTATCTCCTTTCATAGCTACCTTCACCTTTCCTTTCCCAGATAGCTATGCTCTTTCCCCTTTAGTTTCTATTGTTCTCTCAATGTATATAAACCCCTCCAATGTACTGTAGCTCCTTAGTTCCAACTTAGTCAAATCATATCCATAACTTGAATGCTCTTTTGCTCGTCGCCTCAACTGCTCTCCTCGCTCTCTCTCTCTAGCCTTCGTCATCGTCAGACTTAGTGCCTAGAACCCTCGTCCAGTGGCTGGGAACAGACCGAGACTCTGTTTGTCACTGTAGACTTGGACACTGAACGACGTTGTGGACATCAACCGTAACATAAGTTGGAACTCAGGACTAGCTCAGGGTATCATCCCTAGCCAACACCATTGAGACCCGCAGCTCTCAGGAACGACCCCCGAACGGATCCGTCACCTATAAGGGGAAATACTACCTTGGACGACGAGAAGTTTTTCTCTACCAACAAACCTGGTACTTTGTTACAGAAGGACGGAAACAAAACGAACCAGTCCCAGACAAATATTTTTCAGGAGACTTCTACTCAGGAGCCTTTGAATTCGATTTACCTGATCAAATCTACCTAGACTGGGGTAGTGAAGTACAAGGAGAACTGCTCTACCTTGTTAAGGAACCAGAAAACGACCCAGGAAGGACCCTCTATAAGAAATTCTTTAGTGGAAGCGACCGACACGGAATCACAGCTAGCCTTTTAGCAGAGTGGGAGGAATTACTACGAATTGAACAAGCCAAGCTTGAGGAAAACCCATTTGATACAGATTACTCAAAACAAGGACCACCCCCATCTCCGAAACCCAGAACCCCGAGTAGAACCCCTACTCCAGAACCAAAACCAATCACCAGAACACCAACCCCTGAACCACCGATTAACCCCAAACCACCAATCACCCCTGAACCAAGAATGGCGTCTGAAACCAGTGCTAGCTCTAAAGGAGATATCAAACCGCAGCCAATACGACCCTTTACAGGCAAACAAATCAAAGCAAGGTCATTTTTAGGACAGCTTGAGGACTACTTTACCCTCAATGAACAGAACTATGAAGGAAAAGATGAGGAGAAAGTCAGATATGCACTTGCATGCATGGGACCAGAACTAGATGACTGGAAAACCATTATCCGAAGCAAATTAAATGACAACAGAAGCAGTACCACAGCCACGTTCAAATGGAACAACTATGAAGCATTTGAAACACATTTCATCAATGACTGGGGAGAAGTCAACAGCGCCCTTCGAGCCCTGAACAATCTATCTAAATTAAGAGTTGGAAACGGCGTTTCAGTCCCAGAATACATCAGAAAATTTCGCATGGATATAGGAACCTCTGGACTCACTGGAATACCTGCTCAGTTGCAGGCATTTGTCAAAGGATTACCCTTAGAACTTGCTAGAACGATCTTACAGGACCAAAGGAAGATCAAGACGATGCAAGAAGCCTATGATAAGGCTGAGGATCACCATAATGCCTGGGACATGACAGGACAGGGAAACAGGAGAACCAATGATGGATCTGGAACACGTTTCAGTCGAAACAACAATTGATCCGGAGTAATCAGAGCTATAAATACCACGACTCCTAGCCAATTGACAGATGATCAAAAGGAGGAATATCGAAAGACTGGCAAGTGTTTCAGATGTGGAACACAGGGACACATCTCCAGGAACTGCCCGAAACGCAACGATGCATCTTCATCCAGATCTTCTTATCAGAATAAGGCTGTCCGTTCCATCACTGAGGAACAACAGAAGGAAGAAGACGAACCAGTGAAGAAAATTAGAGCAATCTTTTCAGCAATGTCTACTGAAGAGAAGAATGCCCTCTTAAACGAATTCGAAAACGAGGGTTTTTAGTTAGGAAGTGTCACTCAGCGGTTGGCCCTTCCTTATTATCGAGATCTGAACAGTTAGCGCTTGATTCTGTAATAGTATTATCCAACAATGACAAGCGCATTTCGTTAACTATCAAATCGACCGATTTACCCGCTGGAACATCTGCCCTAATCAATTGTGGAGCAGAAGGAAACTTCGTAGATGAGGGAGCAGTGAAAGAGCTCAGAAAAGAACGACTTAAGAAACCAATTAAAGTCAGAAATGCAGACAGAACAGTAAATGCGAAAGGAATGATCACACATCGGACCAAAATATGCTACATGATCGAGGGACAGCAGTTTATCAATTGGTTCTGGATCACTAAGCTAGGCAATCAACGAATGATTCTAGGAATACCCTGGTTAGAAGAGAATAACCCAATCATCAACTGGCGAGAGAAATCTCTGAAAATTGGAGACCTGGACATGTCGCCAAAAGCAATCTGGCAGCTAGCCCTTGACTCCCAACAATGGGGCGAGGATGACTACTGGATTAGAGTTAAAACATCGGCATCACAGGAACTAGAGCATAGGTTAAAGAAAGACAAACCATCCACCACTCTACCTACAGAATATGAACAATGGCGCACCATCTTTGACAAAAAGGCATCAGAACGCTTCCCATCCAGTCGACCATGGGATCATGCAATCAACACAAAGGAGGGTTTTGTCCCAAAAGCTAGTAAACTTTATCCTCTATCGGTCAAAGAACAAGGGCTGTTAGACGAATGGATTGATGAACAACTCAAGAAAGGATACATTAGACCATCTACATCACCGCAGGCGTCACCATTCTTCTTTGTAGCAAAGAAAGAAAGTGGAGCACTTCGACCCTGTCAGGATTACCGATACCTGAATGAATGGACTGTCAAAAATGCATATCCCCTTCCCCTTGTTTCCGATCTCATGACTAAATTACGAGGCGCCAAGTATTTCACCAAACTAGACCTCCGATGGGGATACAACAATGTTTGCATCAAGAAGGGAGATGAATGGAAAGCAGCCTTTATTACCAATCGAGGGCTCTATGAACCAACAGTAATGTTCTTTGGATTATGCAACTCGCTGTCAACCTTTCAAACTATGATGAACGAATACTTCAGGGACATGATCAATGAAGGATGGCTGATCATTTACATGGACGACATGTTAATCTGTGCGGAAACACTAGAACAGCTAGAGGAGCGGACAAAACAAATTTTGCAACGGTTACAAGATAACGATCTATTCCTGAAACTTGAAAAATGCAAGTTTGCCATGCAAGAAGTTGAATTCCTAGGAATGATCATCACCCCTGGACGCATTCAGATGGACCCAATAAAGTTAGCAGGGATTGCTGATTGGCCAGTTCCTACCACAGTCAAACAAGTCTGATCATTCCTCGGATTTGGAAACTTTTACTGACGTTTCATTGGAAATTTTGCTGCCATTGCTAAACCACTTACCAACCTCACTAAGAAAACAGAACCATTTGACTGGACCACTGAAAGCAACCCGCCCCTTTCAGCAAGTAACCCTTGATTTCGTCACTGATCTACCCCTTTCTGATGGCTTTGACTCGATCCTGGTCACGGTGGACCATGGTCTTACAAAGGGGGTAATTTTCACACCTTGCAAAAAGACAATTGATGCGCTAGGCACTGCGGAACTTTACGTCTCCGAAATTTTCAAACGGTTTGGCCTACCTGACGTTTTGATCTCGGATCGAGGACCACAGTTCTCTGCAAAAGTATTTCAGGAAATACGAAAAGCATTGGGAATCGACCATAGAATGAGCACAGCCTATCATCCTCAAACTGATGGAGAAACAGAACGAGTCAACAAGGAACTAGAAGTCCACCTCCGAATGTTCTGCTCCAATGAACCACATCTATGGAAACCGCTTCTCCCAATAGCTGAGTTTGCTCACAATAACCGACATCATGACACAATCAAAACTTCCCCATTCAGACTAATGTATGGGACGGACCCTGTTGCGCTTCCCACAGCTACTACACAAATGACCACACCAGCAGCAGAGGAGCGCCTTCAGTTCCTAAGGAAGGCCAGAGAAGAAGCGCTAGCAGCACATGAACTAGCAAGACAACTAGTGGCAAGACGATGCAAGAACAAAGCAATGCGGTTTGAAAAAGGCACCAAAGTGTGGCTTGAGAACCAAAATCTTCACATACCATATCAGTCCAGAAAGCTAGCACCAAAACAAGAAGGACCCTTTGAAATCGAACAAGTAATGGGACCAGTAACGTACAAATTGAAACTCCCAAGACAATGGCTCATTCACCCTGTGTTTCATACGTCACTCCTTACCCCGTATAGAGAAACGACTGCGCACGGCCCGAATTATGTGAAATCACCCCCTGATCTTGTAAATGGACAAGAGGAATTCGAGGTAGAGGCAATTCTAGCTCACAGAAAACGAGGCGCAGGCTACCATTACCTAGTTAAATGGAAAGGCTATGGATCAAATGACAATTCTTGGGAACCTGCTCGCAATCTTGCAAGCACCACTGATATTCTATCGGAATATCAATTACGCCAACACCTCTGAACCATGACTCGATACAGAAACCGCCACATCTTGAAACAAAATTACCACTATACAAAACGGAACTGCTCAACACTCTCTTGATACACTATAGCTCTTAAAGAAAAAACCATCTACACCCGCATACAATACCTCCCCTTCCGACACGCTCCAAAAGCACTGAACCCGTCAGGAAAACTCACCCGAACTATGGCATTGGTCACACGATACTACCGCATCCCTCGACTTGATCACCATCACCAAAAGAACCCTTCAGGAACAACAGAGTTCCCCTGCAATGCCATCCAGAACTATCTTCCTAAGTACTATGACCTACGATTCACAACCAACAATTTACCTGCCTATAATATGGATCCACCTGCCTATCAACTCCTAGCCATCCGAAGCAGTAACATTTATGAAAGCGCCCATGGAAGACTGCTATGTCCGGAAGAATATAAGCAGATGGACGAGATCACTAAACAGATATGGGAGTGTAGCACACAAATTTGGTTAATTAACTGAAGAATCAGAATACCAGGAAGGCCTCGCATTCTCATAGAAGACATCCTCGACAAACTTCAATATTTGTCTGTTGCATTGACAGAGGTAATAGCGGACATCATCAGGAGAATCAGAAGATTCTTAGTCACCCCAACAATGACATTGGGAATCCAACATCTAGATTCGCTAACCAGGTTCATCACAGAAGAACGAGAACTCCTGACCGACCCTGACATCAAAGATCCGTTAGATATAGAAAGTTCAGATTCGGACATGGAAACCAGTGATCTGGAAAACACATAAATTCTTCAAGAATCACCATCTAATGCCAAACTCACACTGAAAAGCCATGTTCACCTTCTTTGCCCTCGCTGCCTACTTCATCGTCTTGGCTTTCCTCTCCTGCGCTCATTGGTGCATTGACGAAACCGCCACCGCTTTCTCACCCTTCCTCGCTATCCCAGACCTCCCTCTCGAGGTCTTTATTGAAAATACCACTATTGTCCACTTCGAGGACGATGACCTGCATGTCCACCCAGCAGACCTCCTTCCCCAGGTGTATCCAGACGACCACCATCTTCCCCATTTCACTCAATTCATCAAAAGGAACACCACGCTCACCGTCGTCGCTGATGCCCTTGCTGCCGCCACCTGCTCCATCACTAACCTCTCCTCCGCAACCGACAACCTCGCCACGCTCACCCTCACCATTGACCCCCATGAAATGACCTATGAGGAGCGCGATTCATTTCTACGGAATGCTCAAAATCTGCACCGCGCTGCAGAAGCGCTCAAATGGAAGGTTGAGACTTCTACAAAGGAGTTGGACAACGCTGTCAAATGGGCCAAGTCCAGAACGGATCATGGCTGGACTACTTCTGGCTGGTAGAAGTCGGTGACTTCTCACATACAAAGGGGGTAATGTTACGATTCTCTTTTCCCTTTGTGAACGGACTACATTTACTTGTTACAAACCCATAGTTACACTTGGACGTTATCTCCTTTCATAGCTACCTTCACCTTTCCTTTCCCAGATAGCTATGCTCTTTCCCCTTTAGTTTCTATTGTTCTCTCAACATATATAAACCCCTCCAATGTACTGTAGCTCCTTAGTTCCAACTTAGTCGAATCATATCCATAACTTGAATGCTCTTTTGCTCGTCGCCTCAACCGCTCTCCTCGCTCTCTCTCTCTAGCCTTTGTCATCGTCAGACTTAGTGCCTAGAACCCTCGTCCAGTGGCTGGGAACAGACCGAGACTCTGTTTGTCACTGTAGACTTGGACGCTGAACGACGTTGTGGACATCGACCGTAACAAGGATCGTGCATCAACGATGAATTTGTGGAAAAACACCAGATGAACAAAGGGCACCTCATGCGACCAGTGCCCGTCTATAATGCCGATGGAACTCGAAATACTATGGGTAACATTGAGTACATGGTCCAGTTTAAATTACGAATTGGGGATCACAAAGAAGTAATGGACTGCTGCATTGCATGCCTGGGAAAAACGGACCTGTTCTTGGGGCATGATTGGTTACAATTGCACAATCCCAGTATGAACTGGAAAAGGCAAGAAGTGACTTTCAGTTGGTGTCCAGGAACATGTTGGAATCAATCCAGTGTGAGTGAACCTGAGGAGGAGGTGGAAGAAACCAAATCCTTAGAAGATGGGGAGCGCCTGCTTGCCGTACATATAGGACTAAGAGAGTTAAAGCTATGACCACTCTCAACAGACATTGTGGCAAAGGAGGTGTTGGCTAGTAAAAGGCGGTCCCTAGAAGAAACTGTACCAGGGCATTATCTCAAGTACCGAAAGGTATTTGAGAAGGAAACTTTTGACAAATTACCCCCAAGATGGCCATGGGACCATGCCATCAAATTTATTCCAGGAGGACAGCTGATGGATTGCAAGGTGTACCTGTTGAATAAGGAAGAGCGGGAACAGCTGGATGAATTCCTGGAGGAAAACCTAAAGTCCGGGAGGATCAGACCGAGCACTTCTGAACAGGCATCACCATTCTTCTTCATCAAGAAGAAGGATGGTAAATTAAGACCAGTACAGGACTATCGGAAATTGAATGATATCACAAGGAAGAACCGGTACCCATTGCCCCTGATTGGTGAATTAATTGACTGGCTATCTAAGGCCAAGGTATTTTCCAAAATGGACATTCGATGGGGGTATAATAATATCCAGATAAAAGAAGGTGATGAGTGGAAAGCAGCCTTCAAAACCCACCAGGGTTTGTTTGAACCATTGGTCATGTTTTTTGGACTCTGTAATTCCCCAGCAACATTTCAGACAATGATGAACGACATCTTTAGGCAAGAAATTGCTGAAGGATGGGTTGTCATTTATATGGATGATATCCTGGTGTTCTCCCAGTCACAGGACGCACACATGATGCATGTTACTCGCATCTTAGCAAAACTAGAGAATCATAAGTTGTCATTAAAACCGGAGAAATGTTGGTTTGATCAACCTCAGATTGATTTCCTTGGACTGGTCATCAGCCAGGACTCCATCCAGATGGAAAAGGGCAAAGTGCAGGCTGTGGTTGATTGGCTGATACCTACATGCAAGCGGGAACTTCAGCAGTTCTTAGGCTTTGTCAATTTTTACCGATGTTTTGTGCCAGGATTTGCTAAAACAGCAAAGCCCTTGATGGGTCTCACTGGCAAAGTGGAGTGGCAGTGGATGGACCAGCAGACTTTGGCCTTTCAGGGACTGAAAGACCTTGTGGCGAGGGAGGTAATCCTCAAAATTCCCAATGATGACGGTCAATTTTGCATTGAAGTAGATGTGTCTGACTTTGCAATTGGTGGAATTTTGTCTCAGCAGAGCAAGGATGGCACATGGAGACCTGTGGCTTTTATTCCAAAGTCATTAAACAAAGCAGAGCGGAATTATGAGATCTATGATAAGGAAATGCTTGCAGTCATGCATGCATTTTATGAATGGTCTCATTACCTTAAAGGTGCAAAGGAACAGATTGAGGTGCTAATGGATCATCAAAACCTCACATACTTCCGAAAACTGCAAAACTTGAATAGACAACAGGCATGATGGGTCACAGACTTGCAGGAATTCAATTTTATCATTAAACATTGGTCTGGGAAGTCTAATTCAAAAGCAGATTTGCTGTCAAGAAGAGCAGGACATGAAAAGGGACAAAATGATAATGAAGGGGTAATACTCCTGAAGGATCATTTGTTTGTAAGAGTCTATGATGATGATCGGGCAATTGAGGACATCATTAAGGAGATTCAGAAGGTCTTGGCTTGGCAATGGGAAACTCGGTTAGGCAAGGCCTTGAACAACAAGACCCTGACTTTAAAACCGAAAAAGGACTGGTCAAATGGAAGGGTCAGATTTACGTACCAGTGGATGTGTGGATAAGGGGCAATTTAATTCAAATTCACCATTCCTGGGGGCACTCAGGAATAGCCAAGATGGTGGAAAGTCTCACTCGTAATTTCTGGTGGCCACAAATGCGGAAGGACATTGAATGCTTCATACAAGGTTGTGAAACATGCCAAAAAGCGAAGCCAAACCAACAACCAAGAGCAGCACCATTAAATCCAAATGAAATCCCTGACACACCATGGGAAGTCATCTTGGTAGATCTAATTGGACCATTACCAGACTCAAAGGGCAATGATATGATCATGGTTGTGGTAGATTGGTTCACAAAAAAGGCATACTTCCTTCCTATGACATCGTCAATTACTTCCCAAGGGGTAGCTGTCCTGTTCAGAGATAACGTTTTCCGGGAACACGGTTTGCCCAGAAAGGTTATCAGCAATTGAGGACCACAGTTTGCATCTAAGTTCATGGATGATCTGTATGGGATCTTAGGAATACAAGCCAACAGATCTACAGCTTATCATCCCCAAACTGATGGACAGATGGAATGCGTTAATCAGGAAGTCAAGGAATTCCTGACAATGTTTGTCAACCATTGACAGGATAATTGGAGTAATTGGCTCGCAGTGGCTCAGTTTTGCCACAATGACTGAGTACATTCATCCACTGGGTTCTCACCGTTTTTCATGAACTATGGAAGACATCCAAACAAGGGAGTGAATCCGCTGTACCAACCAAAAACTGTTGTCATGGAGGAGCTGGTCAAAGGAATTGAGGATGTTCATGCCAAGGCTAAAACCACATTGGAAAAAACCACCGAAGCAATGAAGAGGCAGTGGGATGCTCACAAAACACCGGCACGAAACTACCAACCTGGTGATAAGGTGTACCTCAGCACAGAAAATTTGCCAATGCTTCAAGCAACTAAGAAGCTGGATGGCAAGTTTGTTGGTCCTTTGGAAGTGGTTGAGAAAGTTGACATCCACATATTGATTAAAAGTCCCTGCTGCATGGAAAGTTTACAACGTCTTCAACAAATTCCCCAACCAAATTGAAAAGGTTGCCAAGTGTAAAGAGGCACAAATGGTGGAGGAATCAGAGGATGACAAGTACAAAGTTGAAGAAGTTATAGACAGTAGAGTCAGTGGACGAAATGGTGGCAGGCTGGAGTATTTGGTCAAATGGAAAAATTATCCTGTGGAGGAATCAACATGGGAACCAGCAGAAAACCTCGCTAACGCTAAAAAGGAGGTTCAGAAATTCCATAGACACAACCCAAGTGCACCCTGGTGACTGGCATCTACAGATTTACAGTTTAAAACCTGGCATAACTACACGGATACAAAGGCTCCCAAATGGTTGTTCAGATGGGAAGTGTTACAGTTGATCTCCACAACATCATTCAGCGTCCAAGTCTACAGTGACAAACAGAGTCTCGGTCTGTTCCCAATCACTGGACGAGGGTTCTAGGCACTAAGTCTGACGATGACGAAGGCTAGAGAGAGAGCGAGGAGAGCAGTTGAGGCGATGAGCAAAAAAAAGCGTTCAAGTTATGGATATGATTCGACTAAGTTGGAACTAAGGAACTATGGTACATGAGAGGGGTTTATATACGTTGAGAGAACAATAGAAACTAAAGGGGAAAGAACATAGCTATCTGGGAAAGGAAAGGTGAAGGTAGCTATAAAAGGAGATAACGTCCAAGCATAGCTATGGATTTGTAATGAATAAATGTAGTCCGTTAACAAAGGGAAAAGAGAATTGTAACATTACCCTCTTTGTATGCAAGAAGTCACCGACTTCTACCAGCCAGAAGTTGTCCAACCATGATCCGTCCTAGACTCGGCCCATTTGACAGCATTGTCTAGTTCTTTTGTCGACGTTTCTACCTTCCACTTGAGAGCTTCAGCAGCTCGATGCAAGTTTTGTGCATTCCGGAGGCAGGAGTCGCGTTCTTCATAGGTCATCTCATGGGGATCAATAGTGAGGGTGAGGGTGGCAAGATTGTCAGTTGCGGAGGAGAGGTTGGTGATAGTACAGGTGGCAGCGGCGAGAGTGTCAGCGACGACAGTGAGCATGGTGTTCCTTTTGATGAACTGGGCAAAGTACGGGAGGTGATGGTCATCGGGGTGTATCTGGGGAAGGAGGTTGGCTGGATGGATATGGAGGTCGTCATCCTCAAAATGGATGACCATGGTGTTTTCTATGAAGACCTCAAGTGGGAGGTCTGGGACGGTGATGAAGGGCGAAAGGGTGGTGACAGTTTCATCAATGCACCAGTGAGCACAGGAGAGGAGGACCAGAGTGGTGAAGTATGCGATGAGGGCAAAGAAGGTGAACATGGTTTCTTGTTACGATGTGGGTTCAGCGTTAGGTGGTGATACTTGAAGAATTTATACGTATTCCAGATCACTGATTTCCATGTCCGAATCTGAACTTTCTATATCTAATGGATCTTTGATTGCAGGGTCAGTAAGGAGTTCTCGTTCTTCCGAGATGAACCTGGTTAACAAATTCAGGTGCTGAATTCCTGGTACCGTGGTAGGGGTGACTAAAAATCTCCGGATTCTTCTGACAATGTCTGCTATTAATTCTCTTTGTTCGTCAAACAAATACTGAAGGTTGTCAAGGATGTCCTCTATAAGGACACGAGGTCTCCCTGGGATTCTGACTCTTCATCCAAGTAACCAAATTTGTGCACTACACTCCTGTGCCTGTATAGTGATTTCATCAATTTGTTTATATTCTTCCAGACATAGCAGTCTCCCATGAGCACTTTCATAGACGTCACTGTTCCTGATGGCTAGAAGTTGGTAGACTGGTGGATCTTCATTATAGTTAGGTAAATCGGTTTCTGCGAATCGTAAATCATGGTATTTGGGAAGATAGCTCCAGATGACATTGTAGGGGAGCTCTGTTGTTCCTAAAGGGTTCTTCCAATGGTGGTGGTTAAGTTGGGGGATGCGGTAATATTGTGTGATCAGTGCCACTGTCCGGATAGGTTTTTCAGACAGGTTTGGTGTTTTAGGGGCATGTCGGATGGGAAGATATTGTGTGCGAGTATAGACGGTCTTTTCTTTAAGAGCTATAGTGTATCGAGAGAGTATCGAACAATTTTGTTTTGTAAAATGATAGTTTTGTTTCAAGATATGGCGGTTTCTATATTGAGTCATGGTTCAGAGGTGTCGGCATTGCTGGTATTCTGATAGGATATCAGTGGCGTTTGCAAGATTGCGTGTGGGTTCCCAAGAGTTATCATTCGATCCATAGCCTTTCCATTTAACTAGGTAGTGGTAGCCTGCGCCTTGCTTCCTGTGAGCTAGAATTGCCTCTACCTCGAATTCCTCTTGTCCATTTACAAGATCAGGGGGTGGTTTCACATAGTTCGGGCCATGCGCAGTTGTTTCCCTATACGGGGTAAGGAGTGACGTATGAAACACAGGGTGAATGCGCCATTGTTTTGGGAGTTTCAATTTGTATGTTACTGGTCCCATCACTTGTTTGATTTCAAAGGGTCCTTCTTGTTTTGGTGCTAGCTTTCTGGACTGATATGGTATGTGAAGATTTCTGTTCTCAAGCCATACTTTGGTGCCTTTTTCAAATCGCATTGCTTTATCCTTGCATCATCTTGCCACTAGTTGTCTTGCTAGTTCATGTGCTGCTAGCACTTCTTCTCTGGCCTTCCTTAGGAACTGAAGGCGTTCCTCTGCTGCTGGTGTAGTCATTCGTGTTGTAGCTGTGGGAAGCGCAACAGGGTCCGTCCCATACATTAGTCTGAATGGGGAAGTTTTGATTGTGTCATGATGTTGGTTATTGTGAGCAAATTTGGCTATTGGGAGGAGTGGTTTCCATAGATGCAGTTCATTGGAGCAGAACATTTGGAGGTGGACTTCTAGTTCCTGGGTGACTCGTTCTGTTTCTCCGTCAGTCTGGGGATGGTAGGCTGTGCTCATTCTATGGTTGATTCCTAATGCTTTTCGTATTTCCTGGAATACTTTTGTGGAGAACTGTGGTCCTTGATCCGAGATTAAAACATCAGGTAGGCCAAACCGTTTGAAAATTTCAGAGACATAGAGTTCGGCTGTGCCTAGAGCGTCGATTGTCTTTTTGCAGGGTGTGAAAATTACCCCCTTTGTAAGACCATGGTCCACCGTGACCAGGATTGAGTCAAAGCCATCCGAAAGGGGTAGATCAGTGATAAAATCAAGGGTTACTTGCTGAAAGGGGCGGGTTGCTTTTGACGGAATTGGGTGAAGGGCTGGTACATTTGGATGTGTGTTAATCTTCATCTGCTGAAAGAGGGCGCATCCTTCTATCCATTCCCTGACATGTTTGAACATTCCAGGCCACCAGTAATCACGTTTAAGGAGTTCAAGAGTCTTCAATCGTCCAGGGTGGCCTGATGATCGTGCTTCATGCGTTTCCTTGATCAATTTGGTCCATAATCCGTCTTGATCAGGGATGTAGGTTCTGCCGAGATAATGAACAATTCCGTTTGCATAAGACCAATCCTGTATGTTCAATTTGATCAGTGGGGCACGATGTGTGGTGATAACCTCTATTAGAATGCATCCAAAATCATCTTTTGACATTGCCTTCTGAATCTCTGTGACTAGGTCTTCTGCAATAAGACGAATAAAATGGTCCTCCAGTAAGACTATGACATCTTCTTGCAAATCATTATTTCCCATATGATCAGGGCGTTGAGATAGAGCATCTGCTTCAAACATCTTCGTGCCAGGGACATGCTCAATACGTAGGTCAAATTCCGATAATAGGGACGACCATCTAGCTTGTCTAGGTGTCAAGCATTGGGCAGTCCGATAGTAGGACAGATTCTTATGATCGCAATGAACTATGGTGGTATGGGGTGATCCATGTAACAGGTGTCGCCAAGTCGCTAATCCCTTGATGATCGCCAAGAGTTCTCAGTCATAGATTTGGTAGTTTTGCTCCGTTTGTGTTAATGCGTGTGAAATAAATCCACAAGGGTGTAAAGCCCCATTTCATCAGCTTGTTTCAGCACTGCTTCTATTGCCTTATTCAATGTGTCGGTTTGAAGGATAAAGGGTCGACTTGGATCTGGCATTAGTAATACTGGCATGGATGTGAATTTTTTCTTTAGAATCTTGAAGGTGTTGTTCCGTTCAGTAGTCCAGTCAAATGGTTCGGTTTTCTTAGTGAGGTCGGTGAGCGGTTTAGCGATGGCAGCAAAGTTTCCAATGAAGCGTCAGTAAAAGTTCCCAAATCCGAGGAATGATCAGACTTGTTTGACTGTGGTAGGGACTGGCCAATTGGCGATTCCTGCTAACTTTATTGGGTCCATCTGAATGCGTCCAGGAGTGATGATCATTCCTAAAAATTTGACTTCCTGCGTGGCAAACTTGCATTTTTCTAATTTCAGGAATAGATCGTTATCTTGTAACCATTGTAAAATTTGTTTTGTCTGCTCTTCCAGTTGTTCCAGTGTTTCCGCGCAGATTAACATGTTGTCCATGTAAATGATTAGCCATCCTTCATTGATCATGTCCCTAAAGTATTCGTTCATCATAGTTTGGAAGGTTGACTGCAAGTTGCATAATCCAAAGAACATTACTGTTGGTTCATAGAGTCCTCGATTGGTAATAAAGGCTGCTTTCCATTCGTCTCCCTTTTTGATGCAAACATTGTTGTATCCCCATCGGAGGTCTAGTTTGGTGAAATACTTGGCGCCTCGTAGTTTAGTCATGAGATTGGAAACTAAGGGAAGGGGATATGCGTTTTTGACAGTCCATTCATTGAGGTATCAATAATACTGACACGGTTGGAGTGCTCCACTTTCTTTCTTTGCTACAAAGAAGAACAGTGATGCCTGTGGTGATGTAGATGGTTTAATGTATCCTTTCTTGAGTTGTTCATCAATCCATTTGCCTAACAACCCCTGTTCTTTGACGGATAGAGGATAGAGTTTACTAGCCTTTGGGACAAAGCCTTCCTTTGTGTTGATTGCATGATCCCATGGTCAACTGGATGGGAAATGTTCTGATGCTTTCTTGTCAAAGATGGTGCTCCATTGCTCGTATTCTGTCAGTAGAGTGGTAGATGGTTCGTCTTTCTTTAGCCTGTGTTCTAGTTCCTGTGATGCCGATGTTTTAACTCTAATCCAATAGTCATCTTCGCCCCATTGCTGGGAGTTGAGGGCTAGCTGCCAGATTGCTTTTGGCGATGTGTCCAGATCTCCAATTTTCAGAGATTTCTCTCGCCAGTTGATGATCAGGTTATTTTCTTCTAACCAGGGTATTCCTAAAATCATTCATTGATCGCCTAGCTTAGTGATCCAGAACCAATTGATAAATTGCTGTCCCTCGATCATGTAGCATATCTTGGTCCAATGTGTGATCATTCCTTTCACATTTACTGTTCCATCTGCGTTTCTGACTTTAATTGGTTTCTTAAGTCATTCTTTCCTGAGCTCCCTCACTGCTCCCTCGTCTTCAAAGTTTCCTTCTGCTCCACAATTGATTAGGGCAGATGTTCCAGCGGGTAAATTGGTCGATTTGATAGTTAATGAAATGCGCTTGTCATTGTTGGATAATACTATTACAGAATCAAGCGCTAACTGTTCAGATCTCAATAATAAGGAAGGGCCAACCGCTGAGTGACGCTTCCTAACTAAAAACCCTCATTTTCGAATTCGTTTAAGAGGGTGTTCTTCTCCTCAGTAGACATTGCTGAAAAGATGGCTCTAATTTTCTTTGCTGGTTCGTCTTCTTCCTTCTGTTGTTCCTCAGTGACGGAGCGAACAGCCTTATTCTGGTAAGAAGACCTGGATGAAGATGTGTCATTACATTTCGGGCAGTTCCTGGAGATGTGTCCCTGTGTTCCACATCTGAAACACTTGCCAGTCTTTCGGTATTCCTCCTTTTGATCATCTGTTAATCGGCTAGGGGTTGTGGTATTTATAGCTCTGATTGTTCCGGATCGATTGTTGTTTCAATTGAAACATGTTCCAGATCCATCATTGGTTCTCCTGTTTCCCTGTCCTGTCATGTCCCAAGCATTATGGTGATCCTCAGCTTTATCATAGGCTTCTTGCATCATCTTGATCTTTCTTTGGTCCTGTAAGATCGTCCTAGCAAGTTCTAAGGGTAATCCTTTGACGAATGCCTGCAACTGAGCGGGTATTCCAGTGAGCCCAGAGGTTCCTATGTCCATGCGAAATTTTCTAATGTATTCTGGGACTGAAACGCCATTTCCAACTCTTAATTTGGATAGATTGTTCAGGGCTCGAAGGGTGCTGTTGACTTCTCCCCAGTCATTGATGAAACGTGTTTCAAATGCTTCATAGTTGCTCCATTTGAACGTGGCTGTGGTACTGCCTCTGTTGTCATTCAATTCGCTTTGGATGATAGTTTTCCAGTCGTCTAGTTCTGGTCCCATGCATGCAAGCGCATACCTGACTTTCTTTTCGTCTTTTCCTTCATAGTTCTGTTCATTGAGGGTAAAGTAATCCTCAAGTTGTCCTAAAAACGACCTTGCTTCGATTCTTTTACCTGTAAAAGGTTGTATAGGCTGTGGTTTGATATCTCCTTCAGAGCTAGCACTGGTTTCAGATGCCATTCTTGGTTCAGGAGTGATCGGTGGTTCGGGGTTGATCGGTGGTTCAGGAGTTGGTATTCTGGTAACTGGTTTCGGTTCTGGAGTAGGGGTTCTACTCGGAGTTCTGGGTTTTGGAGATGGGGGTGGTCCTTGTTTCAAGTAATCTGTATCAAATGGGTTTTCCTCAAGCTTGGCTTGTTCAATTCGTAGTAATTCCTCCCACTCTGCTAAAAGGCTAGCTGTGATTCCGTGTCAGTCGCTGTCTCTAAAGAATTCTCTGTAGAGGGTTCTTCCTGGGTCGTTTTCTGGTTCCTTGACAAGGTAGAGCGGTTCTCCTTGTACTTCACTACCCCAGTCTAGGTAGATTTGATCGGGTAAATCGAATTCAAAGGCTCCTGAGTAGAAATCTCCTGAAAAATGTTTATCTGGGACTGGTTCGTTTTGTTTCCGTCCTTCTGTAACAAAATACCAGGTTTGTTGGTAGAGAAAAACTTCTCATCGTCCAAGGTAGTATTTCCCCTTATAGGTGACGGATCCGTTCAGGGGTCGTTCCTGAGAGCTGCGGGTCTCAATGGTGTCGGCTAGGGCTGATACCCTGAGCTAGTCCTGAGTTCCAACTTATGTTATGGTCAATGTCCACAACGTCGTTCAGTGTCCAAGTCTACAGTGACAAACAGAGTCTTGGTCTGTTCCCAATCACTGGACGAGGGTTCTAGGCACTAAGTCTGACGATGACGAAGGCTAGAGAGAGAGCAAGGAGAGTGGTTGAGGCCACGAGCAAAAAAAAGCGTTCAAGTTATGGATATGATTCAACTAAGTTGGAACTAAGGAACTACGGTACATGAGAGGGGTTTATACAGTGGGTCAAAAAACTGCCCCAATGTTTGTGCATTTTGAAAAGATTCACTTGATGTGAGCTAATGACATAAGACAAAAATCTAATAAAGTCACATGACATACTACTATATGTTGGCTATCTGCCAAATCAAAAATTATGTAATTTCAATGAAACCCATTCTTTAATAAATCAAACAAAATAATCAATCATTGGGGCAGTTTTTTGACCCTGTATTATTTGATGATCTAATACTTTGTATGACCCCCCTTTGCCTTTAAAACTGCCTGGATCCTTCTAGGCATGCTTTCTATCAGTGTTTGGCATGTTTTTTGCGGTATTTCATTCCACTCCTTTGCCACCCTCTCCCATAATTCATGTACTCCTTTGGGTGGTGTATCATACTGTTGGAGCTTGGCTTTGAGATGTTGCCAGAGGTGTTCAATGGGGTTCAAGTCAGGGGATTGGGCAGGCCAGTTCAGGGGGATGATGTTGTTGTTGGAAAACCACTGGTCTGCCTTTTTTGAGGTGTGTTTGGGATCATTGTCCTGCTGGAAGTACCTCTCATCCTCTGCCATCCCCAAACTTTCAAAGCTCTCCTCCACTCCCTCCTCCAAAATCTCACAATACTGGTCAGCATTCATCTTCCCCTGCACCTCTACCAGCTTCCCCACCCCATTCCAGCCCATACATCCCCAAACCATCAGGTTATTCCCCCCTCCATGCTTGACAGTTGGTGTGGTGGTCCTGTCTGACAGTGGTTCCCCTTGTTGCTTCCAAACATACACCTTCCCATCTGACCCAATCCTGTTGATTTTTGTCTCATCACTCCACAACACCCTCTTCCAGTCCTCTACAGTCCAGTTTTCATGGCATTGGGCAAACTTTAGACATCTCTGATGATGAGTGGCCTTGAGCATTGGGACTTTCTTCTTTGTTGCTGATCAAAAACCTGCCTTCAACACATTCCTAACAGTCTGAGGAGCCACTGGGGTAGTGATAATGAAATTTATGAATTGGGTGGCTTGGACAGCATTGTCAAGCTTCCCAGAGTGGATTTGATGGATAATTGAATGCTTATCATGGGAAGAAAGCTTGGAAGGATGACCACCAGGATGATTTTCCCTGTCCCCATCCACCTCCTTACTGATCCAACCAATAGTACCCTTCCCTAGACCAGTCCTAGCTTGGATTTGACGATGAGAATACCCCTCATTGAGGAGAGAAACAACAGAAGAGTGCTTTTCAGCAGAGATGGATTTCATGGTGGTGATAAAAAGTGAAGCAGCAATTTCAACATGCCAAATTGACACAAATAAGGTCACATGACACTGTTGATTATTCACATGGCCCACTCCTGCCTTGTATTCATGTGTAACACTGAAAATACTCAAGGTCAAAAAACTGCCCCAATGATTGATTATTTTGTTTGATTTATTAAAGAATGGGGTTTCATTGAAATTACATAATTTTTAATTTGGCAGATAGCCAACATATAGTAGTATGTCATGTGACTTTATTAGATTTTTGTCTTATGTCATTAGCTCACACCAAGTGAATCTTTTCAAAATGCACAAACATTGGGGCAGTTTTTTGACCCACTGTATACGTTGAGAGAACAATAGAAACTAAAGGGGAAAGAGCATAGCTATCTGGGAAAGGAAAGGTGAAGGTAGCTATAAAAGGAGATAACATCCAAGCATAGCTATGGATTTGTAATGAATAAATGTAGTCTGTTAACAAAGGGAAAAGAGAATTGTAACAGGAAGATGGCAAATTCAAGCATGACTACCTTGATAGGTTGAAACGGAATTGGCAATGGTGGAAAGGCGACCACAAACTCATTTATGCTGAACCCGACACAGCAGGGGTGTTCTCAAGAGACCTTGAGCGTGGTGGGCTGGTTAAACCCACGCTTGATTCCCCTAGGAAGACCAACGCATGACTTCCCGGGACATGAAGTCTTGAGGGGGAGGTCATGTTACAATACAGACTCTTTCTTTCTTTTTCTCTATTTTATTCAGAGGCCTATGGACATATAACCAGATGCAAGCATACGGCGTGGGACCCCTATCCAGATATGGCAGGAGGATTATATAACCCAGGGTGGCTATACAATCAAGGCTATTAGGGGATATTGGGTGAAATGGCATTCGCGGGAAGGGACCGGGAGTCTGGGTAAGTCCGGACAGGTCTGGGAGATGGGTCTGGGTCTTGTTGCTGCACGTGCACAGCCTTAGTGGCTGCATAGACTGTGCACACAGACCAATGGCTCAGGTATATAAGGTGTATGTTCTGTAGGTAGGAGTCCTTAAGACTCTAGATTGTTTCCTCCTTGTAGGTCACAGACTATTGTGTCTATAGGCTTCGTCTCTATATATCTCTTCTCTGAAGCTTGTGATTGTGTATAAGGATTAGTCCTAACATTGATCTGCAGTTGATCCAACCAGCACTTTTCCAGTTTCAGTGACAACTTATGGTTCTCCAGTTTTGCTAGGATGCAGTTAACATGCATCATGTGTGCATCCTGAGACTGCAAGAACACCAGAATATCATCCATGTAGATGACCACCCATCCTTCTGCAATTTTCTGCCAAAAGATGTGTCACCAGGGAGTTACACAAACCAAAGAACATTACTAGGGGTTCAAACAACCCTCTGTGAATTTTGAAAGCCGCCTTCCACTCATTGCCTTCTTTGATCCAGATATTATTGTACCCCCATTGAATATCCATCTTGGAAAAGACTTTGGCTTTTGACAACTGGTTGATCAATTCACCAATCAAAGGCAATGAATACTGGTTCTTCCTTGTGATGTCATTCAGTTTCCAATAATCTTGAACTGGTCTCAGTTTGCCATCCTTTTTCTTAACAAAGAATAACAGAGACACTTGCTCCAAGGTACTGGGCCTTATCCTGCCAGACTTTAGGTTTTTTTCAAGGAATTCATCTAACCGTTCTCATTCTTCCTTGTTCAACAGATACACTTTACAATCCATTGGTTGTTCTCCAGGTATGAATTCGATTGCATGGTCCCATGGCCACCTTGGTGGCAGTTCATCAAATGTTTCCTTTTCAAACACCTTCCAGTATTTGAGATAATGCCTTGGAACTGTTTCCTCCAGTGACCGTTTCTTGCTAGCTAATGCCTCTCTAGTCACAATGTTCATTGCTGAAGTTTGCAGCTTCAGCTCATGTGGTCCTATATGCACAGCAAGAAGACATTCCCCATCCTCCAAGGATTCAGTTTCATCTACCTCCTTCTCAGGTTCAGCCACACTAGATTGGTTCCAACATGTTCCTGGACATCTGCTAAACATTACTTCCTGCTTCTTCCAGTTCATACTTAAATTATGCAGTTGTAGCCAATCATATCCCAGGAACAAATCCGTCTTTCCAAGCCGTGCCACACAGCAGTCCATTACTTCTTCATGATCTCCAATTCATAGCTTGAACTGGACCATATACTCAATGTTCCCCATAGTGTTTCAGGTGCCATCTGCATTATACACTGGTACTGGCCATACTGAACATTGTTTATTCATTCTGTGTTTTTCCACAAACTCATCATTGATGCACAACCCTGTGCACCCTGAGTCTACTAATGCCAGAACAGGAATTGTGGATCCTGTATCCATAGTTGTTATTGTCCCTTTTAGGTTCATTTCCTGTTTTTCTGATGCCTTAACAATCTGTTGCTGTAATTGCATCAGATTCCACATTGCCTCCTGTTCTGATTGTTGATTTAATTCTTTCAACAATTGAGGCCTCACTTCAGGTTGGCATTTGTTGTGAACCCATCCTTCCAAGCATTCCATGGCAATTTTTTTGTCTTGTTGCCATATCCATCTCATGACCCATGCAGGGGTCCACTGCTTTATCCAGGTTTTGCATTCACACTCAAGTTTCAGATCCAATGAATATAAGAGGAACATTCATATAATAACTCTGGTAGTTTTACACAAGAATCATTGTCTGATCCGGAAACTCTATTAGCCAGCAGTGCTGAGTGCTCACCTACTGACTGTTGCCAAAACCCTTTTCCTTTCTGAGTTCTTTCCATTGCTCCCCAGTGAGCTCCTCAATCTTTACTTCCCTTGCCTTCCACTTTCCCTTTGAGGTTTCTTGGGATTGGGACAATCCCAAGTGAAGTGTCCTTCCTTTCCGCAGTTATAGCAATTGCCAGTGATCTTCCTTTTGGACTTATCCACATCCATCACATCTGGGTCTTTGGACATTGTTGGCATACTGTATTGAAACTGGTTCAGTTTACTATCCTTAGCAACTGGTTTCTCCTTGTATCTGCCTTTTTGTCTATCCAGCCCATATGCTTCCATGGCTTTTCTATAAGCTCTTGTTAATTCAATTGCTTGATCCTGAATCTGCTTCAGGGTTGCATCCCCTCCAAGATTGCCATGTCTGATCAGATCTTGGCCAAGTGCCAGATTAAGGTTTTGCTTGAACAGGGATATCAGTGCCCTGTTGTCCCATCTGACTAGTGATATTAGGGCATTGAATCGGACTACATAATCCTTGATCATGGTATTGCCCTGTTTTAGTGCCAAGATGGCATTGGTTGCTTTTTCTCAGGTTTCAGTAGACATGAAAAAGTCATGCATCTGGTTCGCAAAATTGGTCCAGTCCATGAAGGGAAATTGGTTTTTTAAGGGCCATTAAATTACATGCTCCTCTGTTGCTGCACCTTGATTCAGTTCTTCCCAGGACAGATTGGTTGGCCATCCGGACATATCAATTTTATCCTGGTACTCCTGCTGTGCATCCTGCACTGCCTTGAGTTTAACACCTGCCCAATCACCTGCTCTATTATCCTTGCCTTTCCTGATGTGGTAAAGACAGATTGAGATCTTTTGGTCCATTTTGACTTCTCTTGCCAACATGAAATATGCTTGCATTTGTTGCAGCCATCCATCCACCATTTGGGGATCCCCTTCATAGTAATCAGGCATGTCAGCTTTTGTGAGTGGTCCAGGTGGTGGAATAGGGTTAGCTTGGTGGTACTCATTAATGATTACAGCCACTACCTGTCCCATGGCACAGACAGTATCTTCTCTTTGCAATTTCTGGGCATGGACAGCATTATTCTGGGCTGCTTCGATGGCTGGTGTGGATCCTGCAGGGGCAGGTTCTTCAGTTTCAGCTATCCAATGCTGTTGCCAACCTGTGAGAGCTGCATACAGGTTTCCCAGCATATCTCCAGTGAAATGAAAAGCACCTAGTCTCATATGTCTTGATCCTGATTGGTTCATTAGATCCATGTGCACCCATCTGTCATATCCATTCATTTGCTTATCAATATGGTAGCAATGTTCTAGCCCATGGGTTCTGCAAATCAAGATCCTAATTCGCTCATTCTGCAAGTTTGGATCTCATGATACTACTTCATGGATTTGGAGATATGCAGGCCAGTTGTATTTGTCCCAATATTGTGCTTTGATTAGAAACAAATAGCAAAATCCAGGGACATTGGGATGAAGCATATGCCTGTCATAACATGGTTTTGGATATGGGTACAGAGTGGAGATATCCTTTTTGATCTCCCATCTCCAATTATCAATCTCATGCTTCTGAGCCCCTGTATTGGACGAACTAGGTGCATTTAAATCCTCCCTGAGCCAATCCAAAGGATTGGCTACTGATCTGCCATTCCATGTCCAGTCTGCTCCTTGCATTCTGGTCAATGCCTTACTTGATCCAAATGCACTTATGACTGCCTGGGAGTATGACTTTTTTTACTGTAACCTGTCCTAACTCAGGGAGTGACCTAACCAATGGGTTTTTGGACACCCCTTGTATAAATGAGGACATGGTTTGTGTGGGTGATTTGGCTCTGGGCTTCTTGGATTTTCCCTGCCCTCCAAACCAAGCCTTTTTGTTAAATTTCCCATGCTGCTCAAGTCACTCCAGATCTTTCCAAGTGTAGATCTTGTCCTTTTTGAGGCTAAGCTCCACCCATTCCACCACATGAAATTTATTGGGTTTGATGTTGTCCTGTAATCCAAAAACAGCTGAGTAATCCCTGAGCTCGGGTTCCCATGATAAAATTCATTCCAGCATGGGCCATTCAGGCCAATGGAATTGATTATGGAATTCTTTCCTAAACAGGGACAGGTAGCAATACTCATTTATTTTCCATGGAGCTGTTTGGGTGATTGCTGTTGTGTAGGATCCTGGCAATACTGGCTTCTCCTTTGAGACACCCTGGACCCAGTGCTGAGTGAACTTGACATCCTCTCCCAACTTGGAAAGGAAGTAATCATGATCAGGCAGTGTGAAGATTTCATCTTCCCCATATTGTGAGATGTGGGGCAGTGTGTAGTTCCTTGGCAACCACCACTGGATATATGCAGAAAGATAGGGATCATATCTTTCCCCTTGGTTGTTCCTCATTCTGGAGCCTCCTTTCATTTCTCATGACCCACCCTGTGTTCATGATATTCCCATTGAGGGTGTGCATTAACCTGTTTCTTTATTTTGTTGTTAAAACCAGTCTGTTGTGTTTCAACATGTACAGTGGGCAACAAAACTGTAGCAATGTTTGACAATCCAAGAAAGATTGGTGTCTAGGATGACTTAAAAAATAGAGACAAATAGGATAAAATATGGCTAAAAAAGCCCTACTTCTTAGCTTAAATTTGGCATCTTATTGTACCTATTTGGGTATGTTTATGCTGAGATATAAATTCCTTTCCAAGCACATGTCATTGCTACAGTTTTGTTGCTGATGCTTTTGTACTAAATATTAGTACATTTTAGTACTTTGTATACCCCCCTTTTGCTTCTATCACTGCCTTTACCCTCCTAGGCATGCTTTCAATCAAGTCCTGACACACCCTTGGCTCAATCTTGTTCCACTCTGCCTCCACCCTCTCCCACAATTCTATGATTCCAGATGGGGGTGTTTCATAGCCTGCAAGTCTCCTCTTGATGTGTGTCCAGAGTTGTTCAATTGGATTGAGGTCTGGAGACTGTGCTGGCCACAATAGAACATCAATTCCATTGTCCTGGAACCATTTTTTTGCCTTTATGCAGGTGTGCTTGGGGTCATTGTCCTGCTGGAAGATGACATCCTCTGCTTTCTTGTGATAATATTCAAGGCTTGCTTGAAGATCCTCCTCCAATATGGACACATAAAGGTCCCCATCCATCCTTCCATCAATTTTGCAAGCATAGCCAGGCCCATCCCATGTCATACACCCCCATACCATAACAGATCCTCCACCAAACTTCACTGTGCCACTCACTAGCCTGTCACTGAGACCCTCCCCTGCCTTCTTCCATGCCCATTTCCTTCCATCTGACCCTAGCCTGTTGATCTTTGTCTCATCTAACCACACCACCCTCTTCCAGTCCTCCACAGTGTAGTCTCTGTGTGCCAATGCAAAGTCCAACCTTGCCCTCTTATGCCTGGCAGTGAGAAGTGGCTTCTTTTTCTTCACCACTCCCTTCATCCCAGCATTCTTCAAGTATCTCCTGGTTGTCTGTGCTGAGAGGGGCTGGTTAATGACATCCTGGAGGGCCCTGGTGACATCTACAGCTGTGTCAGCCTTGCCAGAGCTGATGAGTTGAATGGCATGATTGACATTTCTGTCAGTAAGCTTGGTAGGGCAGCCTCCAGATGCCCTGGGGAGGTAGGGGAGGTGTTTTCTATGATATCTGGAGATGGTAGTGTGGTGTATACCAGTGCTGGAGGCCACCTCATGAGCAGAATGACCTGCATTGAGGAGGGAGAGGATGTGGGATTGTTGAGTAGCAGAGAGTGCCTTCATGGTTGGTTCCAAGAGTTGTAATGGTCTATTTGGCACATGTTCAACTTGTTAAACAACATCACATGACTTTCAGCAGGACACATCATCCTCAGATAGCAGTTTTGTGTTCCCTCCTTGTCAGCAACAAAACTGTAGCAATGACATGTACTTTGAAAGGAATTTACATCTCAGCATAAACATGACCAAATAGGTACAATGAAATGCCAAATTCAAGCTAAGAAGTAGGGCTTTCTTATCTGTATTTTATCTTATTTGTTTCTATTTTATAAGTCATTGATTTTCCTCAGATTGCCAAACATTGCTACAGTTTTGTTGCCTACTGTATACATTGAAACTGATCAGAAGTAGTTCTATATTAGATGGTGTATTGAACAGGGCTTCTTGCACAGCCAAACCAAGCTCTAACTGATTCAGGACATCCTCCAGGGTTTTTTTCTCCCTTGCAATTTGTTGTTCCAACTCACAGAACTGTTGTTTTTGGAGCAATTGCTCATGTCTGATTTTGAGGAGCTCTTGCCATGCATCCTCTTGTTCTCTAATGGCTGCCTCCTCGAGCTGCCATGCTGCTAGTTTTTCTTGACAGACCCATTCCTGGCGTAATTGTCCCTGCTCCTTGACCCAGAGCCTCCATGCCCAAACATGGGCATCACATTGCTGGTTGTCAGTCCAGACTTGTACTAATGGAGATGATTTCTTTACTTCTTTACTGCACATCCCTGCACCCATTTAATAGAGAAAGTCTTCCTGATTTCAACAAGGGTCATACTGGCCCTTGGCAACACAAAGTTGAATAGCCCTGCCATTCTGTTTATTGTTTTGATCCTAGATCCACAATGTGATGCCTCAAGATTGAGGGATGTTGCCTGTTCTTCTGTAATAGTACTTCCTAATACTATCACTGTCTGATGTGGTCAACAATGCACTCGCACTCAAATGTTTGATTTAATTCCTCAAAATGACCCAGATGTGTGGTGCCCAGCAGAATTTCAACATGTGTGACGCATTGTCACGTCACATTTAGCCTGGCTGGTCAAAAACTCTCACAGCTCACCAACCCTAGCTCGAGCCTCGGCAATCACACCCTGCACTGCAAACTCGAACTCACGAACTCATGAACTAAGAATTGAGAGGCCCTAGTGATTGACAGTTCGTCCGAGTCAGACTCGGAGTGCAGTCATTTAAACTTCTTCCATTCTTGATGCTTGATGAATGATGGTGGGATATTCATGAACTCTCGAATTCCGTTCGTTGAGCTGGCTCTTCCTCAGCAAGACATGCACAACAGCTCAAGTATTCGACTGTGGTACTGTTTGCAAAGCTGAAGAGATTAACGCTTTTCATCGGCTGTAACTCGGTCTCAGTCGGGATATGTCAGTAGCGGTTGCACGTTCCTCGCCTTAACATATGGAAGCACAGCTGTGGGTAGCTATCCGGAATCTTAAGGCTGCGCCAATGACTGGCCTGGTTTCATCACCGCTAATGTGCGCTTTACATGACAAATGATGGGGAAAATGCTAATTATGATCAATCTGACGTGTTCTCCACATATGGTCAGGTTCTTATGGGAAAACAGAAGTATCGTAGGTGGTTATGGGGCACTCTGAGCCCAAGTCAAATTATTGATATCCAAAAAATAATTGTCAACCCCAGGTATATATACATTACGACTTCAGAAGTGCTCAGTCACATTCCTCACAGTACCTGAACACTCGTTGATAACCTCACAATGTTTACAAAAAGTTCTTGGGAAGACCTCACAAAATTGGGAAAGACTAAGCGTGATATCTTCCTCACACTCAATCCCAAGCACGGTAACACCATGTCGAATGAATCCCATTTACACCTTAACGATTGGATGGCCAATCAATATGGGTCAGTAACAATTATCATTATAAGTTGAATTCCTTGCTAATCGTTTGACCTGTAGTTGGTACTGTTACAACGTTATCAAAGGCCAGGCCGTTAAAGCTGGTAGCCGCTCGATCAATGAGCAACAAACAGTTGTCAGTCACATTTGGGATAACACTCACAACAGTCAACCTCTGAAAGGGAAGTGGATAGAGGCAATGACAAGGACGTACACCACATCATTGACTACCACCGTTTCTGCGACAATCAAATTGGAGTCATCCATTACCGTCGAAGGTGTTGGTGGTGGCAGTGTCTCCCTTACTGTTGGAACAGAAGAGGAAAAAGATAACAAGTATGAGGAAAAACAAGAAACCATGCACAAATTTGAGATTGAGTACATTCACTCACACATCACGTTTCTTATCCATCAGTGACACTTTAAATAGAGTTGGACCTTACGAGAAACTTGAACTGAGACGGACGCAGACCGATCTGGGAGCCATCAATACTTATCATGTGGTAGGTCTATCATGAACTGGCCTCGGCTTACCCTAAAAGTAGCGCACAGCCGTATGGTGCAAACGGATTGATTGGAAGTATGCATATATTCATCCAAGTTGATTAGCAGCGACTAATCATTATCCGTTACTCTAGCTCAAGGCGAAAAGTGAGTATTTTGTAAACAAGTCAAATAAGCCATGTGAAATCATTAACAACAGGTACAACGGCTATTCTTATTGGGTATATTCAATCACTTTACCATGTTTAACGAGGTTTTGAACATTTACGATCAGGCTTATGACTTCAACAGGGTCTTTGACAATCCTACAGCACACATTGAGCTTAGCGGAACCTCAAAGGAGACCGATTACACCTTCACCTTAGTGAACACTGGAGGCAAAGGAGTAACTCAGTCTAGTGTTAAACACCTCAATGCTGCTGCCGATGGTCTTCAGCTGGACATTTTGGATCACAAAGCCTCTGAGGCATGCAATGCACTTTTGTTGGCGAAAGACGTCCGTCCCGGTTTTTGATCAAGTAAGTGAAATTGATCTATTGGTTATTTACATGCTTAGCTGACAACGCCAGGCCTGGGCGTCCTGCCTTTGAATAAAATTGAGGCTAGCATGTTTGACTTTTTGCTACTTATTGTAATTGTATGTCAATGTTCAAACGAATGAATTTGGAGTGTAGCCAATGTTTTTCTTCTTCCGTCAAGCAGCAGCATCTGCTAGTTACCATTGTTCCCGACTCAAGGCGGGATGCTGTCGAGACTGTCTCACTTCATACAGTGCATCAGCCATGACAGCACCTTTCTGCACTCAACTGCTCAACAATACTCAGTGCTCAAGCAACTAGTGTTGCCAATGTTAAAAGATACATTGTAAATGTATTTCACTTAATACTCATCTGTTTCACTTCTTATCTTATCTTGTCTTATCTACATCTTATCAGAGTATTATATAATTGTTGATTGGAGATCAGATAATGATTAATGGATTAGATATGAGCAAGATAATGAGTTTATAGTGAATAATTAGTGTGTTTCATATTTAACTGTTATTATATTCATGGTCTAGAACATCTATTGATAGAGATGACATTATGAGGCACAATATGATATCATCAGGTACATAATGAAGTCATAATGACATCATTGAGATAACTATCAGTAGATTATGAAGTCATAAAGAAGTTTATGATATCATATATGTAGAACATTATAAAAGGAATATAATAAGATAAGGTATAGAATGACCTCATCCACAGCCATGTGCAGCAATGCTCAGTCATTTGCTGTGCAAAGTACAGCAATTGTACTGCATTTGTATAGCTCTTACACAGCAATAGCTGTGAGTACATAGCCTCATAGATACTCCATTAGTAGTACAATGTGTATGTAAGCTAGGGTTCCAAAATGCATATAAGGAGGGCATTCTGGATGACTGTCCCTCAGTTCCAAGAACTAAAAGTCTACTGTAAGGCAAACACTGTCCAAAGGTCTTTAAAGAACAACAGTCAACAGTGGGGCAACAGGGCTAGTTGCATGCTGGCTTCTTGGGACAAGAAGCCTTGAGGGGAAGGTGATGTTAGGAACTCATCCTAACACTATCTTCTTTTTTATCTTGCTAGTGGTCCAGGACCACTCTGGGACATCTATACCATCAAAGGGACTATGGGAACACTTTTCTATACCATCAAAGGGACTATGGGAACACTTTGCATGGGTTAGTGCATGGGAGCACTCACTGGAAGACAAGACAATGGTTGGTTGGACCAACCACCTACATATTAGGAAGGAGATCACAACCCTGGGTGGCAGTGTGTGTGAATCACATCAGTGCATCAGTACATCACCCCAATAAGGCATGGGGTCAGCAGCAATGCTCAACAACTTGATATGGTGGAACATAGGGACACATCTCCAGGAACTGCCTGAAATGCAATGATACATCCTCATCCAGGTCTTCTTACCAAAATAGGGCTGTCCACTCCATCACTGAGGAACCACAGAAGGAAGAGGACAAACCAGCAAAAAAGATCAGAGCCATCTTCTCAGCAATGTCTGCAGAAGAAAAGAATGCTCTCTTAAACAAATTCAAAAACAAGGGTTTTTAGCCAGGAAGCATCACTCAGTGGTTGGCCCTTCCTTATCATCAAGATCTGAACAGTTAGTGCTTGATTCTGTAATAGTATTATTGAACAATGACAAGCACATTTCACTAACTATCAAATTGACCAATTTACCTGCTGGAACATCTGCTCTAATTGACTGTGGGGCAGAAGGAAACTTTATAGATGAAGAAATGGTGAAGGAACTTAGGAAAGAATGACTCAAGAAGGCAATTAAAGTCAGAAATGCTGATGGAACAGTTAATATTAAAGGAATGATCATGCATTGCACCAAAATATGTTATATGATTGAAGGATGACAATTTGTAAACTGGTTTAGATCACTAAGCTAGGCAATCAACAAATGATTCTAGGAATACCATGGCTAGAGGAAAACAACCTGATTATCAATTGGGTTTTCTCTATTTTTCCCTATTTTATCAAGAGGACTACAGGCATATATCTATACACAAACATACAGCAGTTGCCCCTATCCAGATATGGCAAGAAGATTACATCAGCAAGGCAGCTGAGTAGTTGTGGCTACAAGGGGATAGGGCAGCACAATGTTTGCAGGAAGGGACTCAGAGCCCAGATGGGTCTGTGATGTTCCAGGTAAAAGCCCAGGTCTTGTTGCTGCACATGCATAGCCTTGGAGGCTGCACAGTCTGTGTGCACAGACCAACAGCTCATGTATATAAGGAGTGTGTCTGTAGGTAGGAGTCCTTAAGACTCTAGATAGTTTACTCTCACAAATAACACTACTCTACTGTGTCAATCTATTCTCTTGCTCTCTGTTACAGTTGATGTCCACAACATCATTCAGTGTCCAAGTCTACAGTGACAAACAGAGTCTCGGTCTGTTCCCAGCCACTGGACAAGGGTTCTAGGCACTAAGTCTGACGATGATGAAGGCTAGAGAGAGAGCAAGGAGAGCGGTTGAGGCAATGAGCAAAAGAGCATTCAAGTTGTAGATATGATTTGACTAAGTTGGAACTAAAGAACTACAGTACATGAGAGGGGTTTATATACATTGAGAGAACAATGGAAACTAAAGGGGAAAAGGCATAGCTATCTGAGAAAGGAAAGGTGAAGGTAGCTATGAAAGGAGATAATGTCCAAAGCGTAACTATGGATTTGTAACAAGTAGATGTAGTTTGTTAACAAAGGGGAAAGAGAACTGTAACATTACCCCCTTTGTATGTGAGAAGTCACCGACTTCTACCAGCCAGAAGTCATCCATCTGTGATCTGTTCTAGATTTGGCCCATTTGACAGTGTTGTCTAGTTCTTTTGTTGAGGTCTCCACCTTCCATTTGAGCACTTCAGCAGTGTGATGTAGATTCCAGGCATTTTGTAGGAATGAATCATGTTCCTCGTAGGTCATTTCATGTGGGTCAATGGTGAGGATGAGTGCGGCAAGGTTATCAGTGGCTGAGGATAGGTTGGTGATGGAGCAAGTGGTGGCAGCAAGGGCATCAGCAACAACAGTGAGTGTGGTGTTTCTTTTGACAAATTGGGCCAAATGGGGGAGGTGATGGTTGTCAGGGTGTACCTGGGGAAGGAGATTGGCAGGGTGGACATGGAGGTCATCATCCTCGAAGTGGATGATCATTGTGTTTTCAACAAAGACCTCAAGCAGGAGGTCAGGGACAGCAATGAAGGGCAAGAGGGCGGTGGTGGCTTTGTCAATGCGCCAGTGAGCGCAGGAGAGAAGGATGAGGATGGTGAAGTAGACAGTGAGGGCAAAGAAAGTGAACATGGTTTCTGGTGTGAGTAGGATGATTACTGATATTGGGCAGACCGTCCTTTATAGGTCATCCTCATCAAAATCTGGGTCTAGATCTGAATCATCCATCTCTATTTGATTCAGGATGTCAGGGTTTGTGAGAAGCTTGTGATCCTCCCTGATAAACATTTCCAGAGCCATGAACTGATAAGTGCTAAGATCGGTGACAGGTTTGGAGAGGAATTTCCTGATCTGTCTGACAATGTTAAGTACTATGTTTTTTTGTTCATCAAGCAGGTAGCAAAGGTCATTGGTGTAATCATCCATGGATAGGATCGGTTTTCCTGGGAGTGTGATTCTCTGATGTGATAGCCAGATCTGTGCACCAATTTCCTGTGCCTGTTTGGAGATTTTGTCGAGTTTTTCATATTCTTCTGGGCATAAGAGCCTGCCATGGCTAGTGTCATAGACATCAGTTTTCTTAATCGCAGGATTCTGGTAGATCAGTGGTCCTGTACTGTAGAATGGTAAGTCATTGACTGAAAATCGTAGTTGATAAAATCCGGGGAGGTATTGTTGTGCTTCATGGCAGGGGATCTCCATCATTCCTGATGGGTTCTCCTGATGGTTGCAGTTAAGTTGGGGAATGCAGTAATATTGTGTGACTAATGCCATTGTTCGGGTGGGTTTTCCTGATAGGTTCAGTGCTTTGGGGATGTATTGGATGGGGAGGTACTGTATGCGGGTGAAGATGGTTTTTTCTTTAAGGGCAATAGTGTATTGAGAGAGTGTTGAGCAGTTTTGTTTCGTGTAATAATAATTTTGCTTTAGGATATGGCAGTTTCTGTATCAGGCCATAATTCAGAGGTGTCAATGTTGTTGGTATTCCAATAGGATATCGGTGGTGTTTGAAAGGTTGCAAGCAGGCTCCCAAGAATTGTCATTTGATCCATAGCCTTTCCATTTAACTAGGTAATGGTAGCCTGCACCTCACTTCCTGTGGGCTAGAATTGCTTCTACCTCAAATTCCTCTTGTCCATTTACAAGATCAGGGGGTGGTTTCCTATTCTCAAGCCATACTTTGGTGCCTTTCTCGAATCATATTGTCTTGTCTTTACATCATCTAGCTACTAGCTGTCTTGCTAGTTTGTGTGCTGCCAGTGCTTTCTCCCTGGCCTTCCTTAGAAACTGAAGGCGTTCTTTGGCTGCTGGTGTAGTCATTCATGTTGTAGCTGTGGGAAGCACAACAGGGTCTGTTCCATACATTAGCCTAAATGGGGAAGTCTTGATTGTGTCATGATGTCAGTTATTGTGAGCAAATTCAGCTATCAAAAGAAGTGGTTTCCATAGATGCGGTTCATTAGTGCAGAACATCCAGAGATAAACCTCTAGTTCCTGATTGACTCGTTCTGTTTCTCCATCTGTCTGAGGATGGTAGGCAGTGCTCATTCTATGATCAATTCCTAGCACTTTTCATATTTCCTGGAATACTTTTGCAGAGAATTGTGGGCCTCAGTCCAAGATCAAAACATCAGGTAGTCCAAACTGTTTAAAGATCTCAGAGACATAGAGTTCTGCAGTTCCTAGAGTGTCAATTGTCTTCTTGCAGGGTGTGAAAATTACCCCCTTTGTAAGACCATTGTCCACTGTGACCAGGATCAAGTCAAAGCCATCAGAAAGGGTAGGTCAGTGATGAAATCAAGGGTCACTTGCTGGAATGGGTGTGTTGCCTTTGACTAAATCAGGTGAAGGGCTGGTACATTTGGGTGTGTATTAATTTTCATCTGCTGGCAGAGGGTGCATCCCTTGATCCATTCTCCCATGTGTTTGAACATTCCAGGCCACCAGTAGTCGCGTTTAAGGAGTTCAAGAGTTTTTGATTGTCCAGGATGACCTGACAATCATGCTTCATGCATTTCTTTGATTAGTTTGGTCCATAATCCATCCTGATCAGGGATGTAGGTTTTACCAAGATAGTGAACAATGCTGTTCATGTAAGACCAATCTTGTATATTTGATTTGATCAGCAGAGCACAATGTGTGGTGATAACCTCGATTAGAATACGTCCAAAATTGTCTTTTGACATCGCTTTTTGAATATCAGTGACTAGATCTTCCACAATAAGGTGGACAAAACGGTCCTCAGGCAAGACAATAATGTCTTCTTGTAATTCACTATTTCTCATGTGATCTGGGCATCAAGATAGGGCATCTGCTTCAAACATCTTTGTGCCAGGGACATGCTCAATGCGCAGGTCAAATTCTGATAATAGGGATGACCATCTGGCTTGCCTAGGTGTTAGGCGTTGAGTGGTTTGATAGTAAGATAGATTCTTATGATCACAATGAACAATAGTGGTATGGGGCAACCTGTGTAGTAGGTGTCGCCAAGTCATCAATCCCTTAATGATTGCCAAGAGTTCTCGATCGTAGATTTGGTAATTCTGCTCTGTGTGCATTAATGCATGTGAAATAAACCCACAGGGATGCAGGGATCCTGTTTCATCTGCTTGTTTCAGGACTGCTCCTATCACTTTATTGGATGCATCCATTTGAAGGATAAAGGGTTGAGTTGGGTCTGGCATCAACAGCACTGGCATAGATGCAAATCATTTTTTTAGAATTTCAAAGGCGTTATTCTGTTCGGTTTTCTTAGTAAGATCAGTAAGTGGTTTAGCAATGGTGGCAAAATTTCCAATGAAGCATCAGTAAAAGTTTCCAAATCTGAGAAATGATCAAACTTGTTTAACCATGGTGGGAACTGGCCAGTCAGCAATTCCTGCTAGTTTAATTGGGTCCATCTGGATGCGTCCAGGGGTGATGATCATTCCTAGGAACTCGACTTCTTGTGTAGCAAACTTGCATTTTTCTAGTTTCAGAAATAGGTTGTTATCTTGTAACCATTGTAAGACTCATCTTGTCTGTTCTTCTAATTGCTCCAATGTTTCTGTGCAGATTAACATATTGTCCATGTAGATGATTAACCACTCTTCATTGATCATATCTCTGCAGTATTCATTCATCATAGTCTGAAAGGTTGACGGTGAATTGCATAATCCAAAGAACATAACTGTTGGCACATAGAGCCCCCAATTGGTAATAAAGGCTGCTTTCCATTCGTCTCCATTTTTGGTGCGAACGTTATTGTATCCCCATCAGAGGTCTAATTTGGTGAAATACTTGGTGCCACACAGTTTAGTCATAAGATCAGAGACAAGGGGAAGGGGATATGCGTTTTTGATGGTCCATTCATTCAGGTATCAGTAATCGTGACAGGGTTGGAGTGTCCCACTTTCTTTCTTTGCCACAAAGAAAAATGGTGATGCCTGGGGCAACATGGATGGTTTAATATATCCTTTCTTGAGCTGCTTGTCAATCCATTCATCTAACAGTCCTTGTTCTTTGATGGATAAGGGATAGAGTTTACTGGCTTTTGGGACAAAACCTTCCTTAGTGTTAATCACATGATCCCATGGTCGACTGGATGGGAAGCATTCTGATGCTTTCTTGTCAAAGATGGTGTGCCACTGTTCATATTCTGATGGTAGTGTAGTAGATGGTTCATCCTTCTTTAGCCTGTGCTCCAGTTCCTGTGACGCTGACATTTTTACTCTGATCCAATAATCATCTTTGCCCCATTGCTGAGAGTCTAGGGCCAGCTGCCAAATTGCCTTTGGCAATGCATCTGGATCTTCAATCTGCAGAGATTTCTCTCGCCAATTGATGATTGGGTTATTTTCTTCTGACCAAGGTATCCCTAGAATCATCCATTGATCACCTAGCTTAGTGATCCAAAACCAGTTTACAAATTGTCATCCTTCGATCATATAGCATATCTTGGTGTGATGTGTGATCATTCCTTTGGCATTGACTGTTCCATCTGCATTTCTGACTTTAATAGGTTTCTTGAGTCGTTCCTTTCCGAGCTCCTTCACTACTCCTTCATCTACGAAGTTTCCTTCTGCTCCACAATCGATTAGGGCAGAAGTTCCAGCAGGTAAATCAGTTGATTTGATAGTTAATGAAATGTGCTTGTCATTGTTGGATAATACTATTACAGAATCAAGCACTAACTGTTCAGATCTCAATATTAAGGAAGGGCCAACTGCTGAGTGATGCTTCCTAACTAAAAACCCTCATTTTCAAATTCATTTAAGAGGGCATTCTTCTCTTCAGTAGACATTGCTGAAAAGATGGCTCTAATTTTCTTTGCTGGTTTGTCTTCTTCCTTCTGTTGTTCCTCAGTGACAGAACGAACAGCCTTATTCTGATAAGAAGAACTGGATGAAGATGCATCATTACGTTTTGGGCAGTTCCTGGAGATGTGTCCCTGTGTTCCACATCTGAAACACTTTCCAGTCTTTTGGTATTCCTCCTTTTGGTCATCAGTTAATTGGCTAAAAGTTGTGGTATTAATAGCTCTGATTGTTCTGGGTCAATTATTGTTTCGACCAAAATGTGTTCCAGATTGTTACGATATGGACTTTTTTCTGTATTTTTCTCTATTTTATTCAGAGGCCTATGGATGTATAACAAGACGCGAGCATATGGCGCGGGACCCTTATCCAGATATGGCAGGAGGATTATATAACCCAGGGTGGCTATACAATCAGGGCTATTAGGGGATATTGGGTGAAACGGCATGCGCGGGAAGGGACCGAGAGTCTGGGTGAGTCCAGACAGGTCTGGGAGATGGGTCTGGGTCTTGTTGCTGTGCGTGCATAGCCTTAGCAGCTGCGGAGACTGTGCGCACAGACCAACGACTCAGGTATATAAGGAATGCATTCTGTAGGTAGGAGTCCTTAAGACTCTAGATTGTTTCCTTCTCATAGGTCACAGACTATTGTGTCTTTAGTCTCATCTCTAATCTATTCTCTTTCTACAAGGCTTGTGATTGTGTGGGGATTAGTCCTAACATAATCTAGAGTCTTCTACATCACACCCTTTGTTGTTGGTCATAGCATGGAGCAAGTCTTGCTCATCGTCATGGACAGTGACAAGGAGAGTTTAGTTTTCAGTAAACCGTCTGACTCTGTACACGTTACAGCACGTGCCTACAGACAGCCTCGAGGAATCTAGGTGACACTGACATCGACAGCAGATAGCCTCATCTTACTGATGTAAGGTGACTATGGCCAATTGGCTACTGGCAACAAAACAGTACTAGACGAGAGCTTGGAGTGCGCTGTAGTCAACCAGGCAGGGTCTTGCAGGCACCAGCACTAGTATTGCGGAAAAGGGGGCGGAACCCTCGAAGACAATCCATTTGTGTGTTGTGTATCAAGGAGATACAGTCTGAGAATACCAATTACGTATCGGATCTATTGATCTGAGCATGAGGACATCTCAGTGGAGACCCGGGCACCACACACTTGGGTCATCTGGTGGAATTAAATTGAAGATCTGAGTGCGGGTGCATTATTGACCACATCAGACAGTGGACGTATTAGGAAGTACGTTTATGGAAGAAGAGGCGACATCCCTCTACTTGAGGCGTCATTGGAAACGCGGATCCAGAAAGATCAAAACACAATCGGAATGGCAGGGCTGTTCAACTTCGTATTGCCAAGGGCCAGCATGACCCTTGTTCAGATTGGGAAAGCATTCTCGATTGAATGGGCGCAGGGATGCGCAGTAGAGAAATCATCCAAATCAGTACAAGTCTGGATCGACAACCGGCAACATGATGCTCACGTACGAGCATGGAGGCTCTGGGTTAAAGTAGCAAAGGCATCTCAAAAAGGAACAAAGACGTCAGGAGAAATTGACGGCATGGCATGCCGAAGAAGCGGCCATCAAGGAACAGGAAGATGCATGGCAGGAGTTACTGAAAATATGCCACGAACAATTAATGCAAAAGCACCAGTTCAAGGAACTCGAGCAGCAGATAGCAAGGGAAAGGAAGACCCTGGAGGATGTCTTGAATCAGCTAGAACCAGGATCAGTGGTGTGGGAGGCATTATTCAACACGCCCTCCAATATCAAACTATTGCTAATCAGTTTCAACGTATATACATTGAAACATGACGGCCTGATCCTAACCGCAAAAGAGAGGAATTGGTTAATGCATGCCTTGAATGGAAACATTATGAATGCAGGGCGAGTCATGAGGAACAAAAGGCGACTCCAGAATGAGGAAAAACTCCGAGGAGAAAGATATGACCCATATCTTTCCGCATACATCAAATGGAGATTGCCAAGGAACTATACACCGCCCTGCATATCTCAGTATGGGGAAGATGAAATTTTCATGCCGCCTGACCATGATTACTTCTTATCCAAGCTAGGAGAGGACGTTGAATTCACACAGCGTTGGGTCCAGGGGATCTCCAAGGAGAAACCAGTGTTACCTGGATCCTACATGACAGCTATTCCCAAAACAGCACCATGGAAAGTAAACAGGTACTGTTGCCTGTATTTGTTCAAGAAAGAGTTCCATAATCAATTCCATTGGCCGGAGTGGCCTACGCTGGAGCGGATTCTTTCATGGGAACCAGAACTCAGGGACTACTCTGCAGTTTTTGGTTTACAAGACAATGTAAAGCCGGATAAGTTCCATGTGCTGGAATGGGCGGAATTAAGTCTCAAGAAGGATGAGAGTTATACTTGGAAAGATCTGGAATGCTTGGAGTGCCATGGAAAATTTAACAAAAGAGCTAGATTTGGAGGACAGGGGAAATCAAAGAAACCGAGATCCAAATCATTTGCAACCATATCCTCGTTTGTACAAGGAGTGTCCAAAAATCCATCTGTCCGATCTGTACCTGAATTAGGACAGGTCATGGTCAAACAATTGTACTCTCAAGCCGTCATTAGCGCATTCAGGCCGAGTAAAGCACTCACCAGGACTCAGGGAGCAGATTGGACTTGGAACAGAGGATCCGTTGCCAACCCTTTGGACTGGCTGAAAGAGGATCTCAATGCACCCAGCTTGTCCAACACAGAAGCACAAAAACAGGAAATCGACAATTGGAGAAGGGAGATTAAAAAGGATATTTCCACTCCTTACCCATATCCAAAACCCCGTTATGACAGACACATGCTCCATCCGGACATTCCTGGATTTTGTTATTTGTTCCTAATCAAAGCACAATATTGGGACGAATACAACTGGCCAGCATACCCGCAGATTCACAAAGTAGTATCCTGGGATCCTAATTTACAAAATGAACGAATTAGAATTTCGATTCGTCGAACCCATGGTCTAGAACATTGCTATCACATTGATAAGCAAATGAATGGGTATGACGGGTGGGCGCACCTGGATCTAATGAATAGGTCTGGCTCAGGACACAAACAGCTCGGGGCATTCCGGTTTACCGCCAACATGCTTAACAACATGTACAATGCATTAACCGGTTGGAGAACTGTATGGGCAGAGGACACAGAACTGCCGGCTCCTCAAGGTGCTACAGCAGCACAGATTGCTGCTCAGGAAGATGTTATCCAAAGGCAGCAAATACAGCGAGAGGAAACCATTACAGCAATCGGACAAGTAGTGGCCGGAATAGTCAATGAGTACCAACGAGCTAACCCCATACCGTCACCTGCACCCCTTACTAAAGCAGAGATGCCTGATTACTACGAAGGAGATCCTTGTATGGTAGATGGGTGGTTAAGGCAAATGAGGACTTATTTTACACTGGCACGAGAAACTTAGTTAGATTGGAAGATCTCAATCTGTTTATATCGGATCCAAAAAGGAAAAGACAACCGAGTGGGAGATTGGGCAGGAGTTAAACTTAAGGCAGTCCAAGATGCAGAACAGGAATACCAAAATGAAGTAGTCAATTCCAGATGGCAGACCAATCTGTCTTGGGCATCACTCAATCAAGGCGTAATAGTAAATGACCATGAGATCTGACAACCTTTGCGAAATCAATTCCCTTTCACCTCCTGGGAGGACTTTGCAACGCAAATGCATGAATTTTTCATGTCAACTGAGACACAAGAAAAAGCAACTGATGCAATCTTGGCATTAAAGCAAGGAAATATGATGATCAAGGATCATGTAGTCAGGTTCAATGCATTATTACCATTGGTCGGATGGGATAATAGGGCGCTGATTGCGCTATTTAAACAGAACATCAACCCTGCATTAGGATGGGATCTAATCAGGCATGGAAATTTAGGTGACTATGCGACCCTTAAACAGATCCAGGATCGGGCGATAGAGTTGGCACAAGCCTATCGCAAAGCAATGGAAGCATATGGGCCAGATAGACAAAAAGGCGGGTACAAAGAAAAAACGGTTGCCAAGGATAGCAAACCGAATCAGTTCCAGTACAGTAGGCCGACAACGTCCAAAGATCCGAATGCCATAGATGTAGATAAAAGCAAGAAACCCATCACTGGGAGCTGTTACAATTGCAGCAAAGAAGGACACTTTGCCCGAGAATGCCCGGAACCAAGAAAACTGAGGTGGAATGTCATGACCAACTGAAAAGCTTCGGCTTTTTCACCAAGTCATTTCCATTTTATTATTTATTTTCTTCATATTATATAAACATGTGCTGACTAAGCGGGCGCCTATCACTTGGCGCTTAGATAAAGCCATAGATAAGATACCGGAGTTCGGCGCTGATGACCCATTACCATTACTACATGCGCAGTCGTCCTACTCATACCGTACTATATTTAGAGTAGGGCTTAGGGTAGCGCACAGACCACCTGTCGTAGTATATAAGGAGTGCAATTCAGCACCCAGAGTCCTCAGTCGAGTTCTCTCGGGTTTCCCCTCCCTCCTCTCCTCTCCCTGTCTTGTCTGCTGTCTGGGGCTCTTAGGTGTCACGCCGAGGGAGTCCTGATAGTAGAACTCGACTAGTTCGCTCAACAGCCCCACGCTTGATACAGCCGGACCACAGGCTTAAGTGGACAGAGACCAGGGGGATATACACCGTCGTACGCCGACGTTAAAATTGCGGTATTGGTTGCCAGACACCGTTAAAACTGCGCACCCAGTGGCCCTGCATCGCAGCCCTTAACTTGCTTTGCACTACGTTTCCGGTCTACGCAAACCGAAGAACCTAACCTGGTTGATAGGGTTACCTGTGCACAGGATACCAGTGCTGGGGTGGTGACACAATACGTCACTCGTATCTAGGGATAAGCCTCGCCAGCCCCCTAGCGCGTTAAATTGCCCTGGCCTAGGCCTCTGAAGGCTATACATTTAGATTACGTATTTACCCTTTTTCCATACCCCTTGAGAGTAGCCGCCGCTTGGTCACGCGCTCTTGAGAAAGGCCCGCACCCGTACGGTGTAGTGGCAACTGGACAACCGTTTGGACCCAGTTTAGTTAGACTCTTCATCCAAAATAAAACTAGTAGTCAGTATTGTAAATTGTAGCACTGCAGGGGTGGTTGCAGACCCTGAGTGCACGTTTCGTACATACGTTCCCAAGCAAGTGACAGGCCAAGACCTCCCTCACTTACGTACAAAATAGGAGATACAAATAACGATACTTTTTGGGACGCCGTCACAGGCAATCTTGATCCAAACGACGCGGGTTTTAGTTCATCTGAAGGAGAATCTACATCCTCATCATCATCACACTCTACAAACTCTATCACAGAGGAACCACATCAGTGGGAAGCAGCACCGTTTCCTATACTAGTACCTAATCCAGCAACACTCAATCCTAACCTCTTATTCAACTCCAACGCCGATTTCATCGGAGAACCTGCACCACCTTTTTCATCACCACCACCCCCACTTACACCATCACCTACATCGCCACCGCCAAACTATCACAGTATGGCGGCGCCCCAAGAAATGACATCAGCAGAACTGCTGAACCTCCTCAATGCGCAAGCCGCAACCATCCAAGCCCTCCAGAACCAGCTGACACAGCTGCAAACAAACGCTGCACAGGCCGCCGCGGCAGCAGCAGAACACCCTCCTCCCCCCGCCAACATCGTTAACATACCGCCAGGAACGGTATTCAATATTCCCGGAACCGGAAATGGCGGAACATCTAGAATAGATGTAGCCAAACCCCCGGTTTTTTCAGGAAAGATGTCCGAAGTGACAAATTTCATAAACGCATGCAGGTTGTACATTCAATTGAAGATGCCGGAATCCGATGAGGAAGAACGGATCTTATTGATCATATCGTACATGACGGAAGGCTTTGCCGCAGATTGGAAGGACAATCTGTTGGAGCAGATGGCCAACAATGAAGAAGGAATTCCGCAAACGGCGGAACAACTGTTCAGGCAGATCAGAAGGGACTTTGGTGACACTGATGAGCAGTCATCAAAGATCTCGGAGATGCGGACCATGATGCAAGGGTCCAGTACGTGTGAGGAACACGTGCAGAAGTTTAAAAAGGTATCACGAGGCACTGGATACCTAGGGAGAGCTCTTATCAAAGAATTCAAACGCAGTTTGAATACCGGACTCCGTAAAAGGATAATGGAGGCCAATGAAGTACCTGAGACCATTGAAGGATGGTACCAGAAAGCAGTGAGATTGGATCGCCAGTGGAGACAGGCGAAAGCCGAGGAGAAGTACTACTCCTCGCGGACCAGTAACTCTGCCAATAGGAGTGAAGGAGCATCCAAAGGCCTGGATACGGCGAAGCCGGTAGCCCCTGCCCAGCCAAAACCCCGATGGAGATTCGGATCGGGATCAGCAAGTCAGGGACGATTGGGAGCTGGAGCCTCCGCGAGTTCAAGTAGTACGGCAAATCGGCCGGACCCTAACGCAATGGACGTAGATCAGAACCAAAGACCACCACTCCGTTGTTACAAATGCGGCAAGATCGGACACATTTCCAGAAACTGCAGATCAGGACTTGATATTCGCACTATGACGTTTGACGAAATGAAGGAGTACTTCAAGAAAGGAGAAGAGAATTTAAAAGAGGAAGAGAGTCAGTAGGTCCCATACTGGACTCTCGTAATAGATACACTGTACTAGATAGATTAGATAGTGCACAGCTCCTTGATATAGCGCCTAGCGCTGACCGGGTTGATACAAGGACCATCTCGGAAGTCTCAAGGACTTCTGAGACGTCCCCGCAAGAGGCGATCTCCCAGGTGAAACACCTTGATATAGCGCACGGCGCTGAAAGTGTCACTCCCAAGGAGCGTGGCAGGGCAGCTAAACCTGTGCTTAATTCCTCGTTACCAAATACAGTAGTACAAGTATCTACAAAGGGACAAAAGGACTCAAAAGGAAAGCAGCATGATATAGCGCCCAGTGCTGAAACTGCTTGTCCGAAAAGGATGTTAAAAAAAGGAGAAAAAGAATTTTTAGTTAGGTCAATAGGACGAAAGGACGAGATCTTAATGGAGATTGGGTTGGAAAGGTTGGATACACATGAACAAACTCAACAAACCGCGTTGCTTGACTCAGGAGCAACAGGAATGTTCATGCATACGGCATATGCAAAAGAAATGGGCTTCAAATTAATACCCTTGGAACGCCCCATTCAAGTTTGGAATGTGGACGGAACAAATAACGAAGGAGGAATGATCACCCATGAGGTTGATCTTCTTTTATCTTATCAAGGGCATAAGGAACGAGCCACCTTTGAAATATGCGAGCTAGGAAAAACCAATGTAATCATAGGATCCACGTGGTTACGAAAACACAACCCGGAAATCAATTGGGAGACTGGCCACGTCAAATTGACACGGTGTCCACGGAGCTGTGGACATAGGCAAAGGGAGTGGACCAAGAAGCGAGAGCAGAAGGTCCGATCAGCGGAACACTGGCGTGTTCTGGAATATCTGTGGGAACAGGAGAAGGAGTTAGACTTCGCGCACTGGCTCGAAGAAAAAGAGGAAAGTGAGAAACATCTCACGTACATGGAACAAATGAAACACCCGGGTCAATACAAGTATGGGGATAAATACCCATTCTTACCGGTATTTCCATCACCCGCCGGATCAAAGGCTGGATCAATGAGACATGTGCGAGAGCTGGCAAAACTCACGGCTAAAGAGATGGTACCTAAACAATACCATCAATACCTCAAAATCTTCGAGAAAGGAGCGTCAGAGCGCATGCCGGCTAGAAAGCCTTGGGATCATGCAATTGAAACCAAACCAGGCTATCAGCCCCGGAAAGGAAAAGTTTATCCCCTATCCCTGGACGAGCTTCAAGAAGTACGGAACTTTGTAGACGATCAGTTGGCAAAAGGGTACATCCGACCCTCCAAATCACCACAGACGTCACCCGTCTTCTTTGTAAGCAAAAAAGACAGAAAGAAGCGGATGGTTCAGGACTACAGATACCTGAACAAATGGACAGTTAAAAATAACTATCCATTACCCTTGATATCTGAACTCGTAGACCAAGCAGGTAGTGCCAAATACTTCACTAAGCTAGACCTTAGGTGGGGCTATAATAACGTACGGATCAAAGAAGGCGACGAATGGAAAGCAGCATTCACTACTCCCGAAGGTTCTTTTGAACCAGTAGTAATGTTTTTTGGACTAACCAACTCGCTGGCCACCTTCCAAGCAATGATGAATGACATCTTCCGCGATATGATCAATGCAGGAAAAGTCATTGTGTACATTGATGACATACTCGTCTTTACTAAAACAAAAGAGGAGCATGACGCAATCGTACAACAAGTCTTGCAACAATTGGAAGAAAATGATCTGTATGTAAAACCAGAAAAATGTGTATGGTGTGTGGAAGAAGTTGAGTTCTTGGGTGTTGTCCTAGGACCCAAGGGAATTCAAATGGATACAAAGAAGGTCGAAGCTATTATTAGCTGGCCCACCCCTTCTTGTGTCAAAGATGTGCAAAGGTTCTTAGGACTAGCCAACTACTACAGACGCTTTGTACAAAACTTCGCCAAAATCGCACGACCACTGCATGATCTGGTCAGAAAAGAAAAAACATGGGAATGGACGGAGGTCCAAGAAAAGGCTTTCCAAAGCCTAAAAAAGATATTCACGGAGCAACCTTTATTAGTTGCCCCGGATTCCGATAGAAAGTTCAGGGTAGAGTCAGATGCATCGGATTATGCTACGGGTGGCGTCTTATCTATGCTCTGCAAGGATAATAAGTGGAGGCCGGTGGCCTACCTATCAAAGTTGCTCAATGATACTGAGCGCAATTATGACGTCCATGATAAGGAAATGCTAGGCATCATGCGTTGCCTAGAAACTTGGCGTCATTATCTAGAAGGAGCACATGAACAGTTCAAGATATGGACTGATCACAAGAATCTCGAGTACTTTATGAGTGCAAAGAAGTTAAATTGCAGGCAGGCCAGATGGGCTTTGTACCTTAGCTGATTTAATTTCGTGTTGCACCATAAGGCAGGTGTTACTATGGGAAAGGCCGATTCTCTGTCCAGGAGGCCAGACCATAAAAAGGGGGTGGATGACGACAACAAAGATGTCACGCTCCTCAAACCGGACTTTTTCAAAATCGCTGCACTACGCCATGGTCATGTCTTTATCCATAGCTCAGAAAAAGAATTGCTAAACAAAATTCGACAATCTGAAGCACGTGACGAAGCAGTGGTAAAAGCGGTAGAAGCCATGAAAAAGGCTGGTGTTAAAACACTAAATGCTCGAGAATGGGAGATGGAGCAAGGACTTATCCTCTGGCAAGGAAAAGTCTATGTACCGAAGGACGAGAAACTGCGGATGGAGATAGTCTGCCTACACCACGACACGCCTATTGCAGGACATGGAGGACAGTGGAAGATGATTGAACTCGTCACAAGAAATTACTGGTGGCCTGGAATCACCAGGTTTATTAAAAAATATGTTAGTGGATGTGACAAGTGCCAGCAAAATAAGAATTTCCCAGAGCCGCCTGCTGGAAAGTTGATGCCAAATTCTGCACCAGCAAAGCCCTGGACACATATTTCCGCCGACTTTATCACAAAATTACCAGAATCACATGGTCACAATGCAATTTTGGTAGTCTGTGATAGAATGTCAAAAATGGCGCATTTCATTCCCACATCAGAAGAAACATCGGCGCAGGGGTTAGCCACATTATTTAGGGACCATGTTTGGAAACTTCATGGACTCCCGGAATCTATAATCTCAGATTGCGGACCACAGTTCGCCGCACAAATGATGAAGGAGCTGAACCGAATGTTGGGCATTAGTACAGATTTGTCCACAGCATTCCATCCACAGACGGATGGACAAACAGAACGGATGAATCAGGACTTAGAACAGTACCTGAGGATCTTCGTAGATCATAGACAAGAAACGTGGTCTGGATGGGTAGCTATCGCTGAATTTAGCTACAACAACAAAACTCAGGCATCTACCAGACAGACTCCATTCTTTGTCAACTATGGCAAACACCCCAGGATGGGAATTGAGCCAAGAAGGGAAGGAAGTCACCCGGCTGCATCAGATTTTGCTCAGAAAATGAAAGAAATCCACGAGGAAACTCAGGCAGCTTTGTTAAAATCACAAGGTGATATGAAGCTATACGCAGATAGATACAGATCAGATGCACCAGAGTACAAAGTTGGAGATAAAGTGTGGCTGTCAACCAAAGATTTAAGGCTGACAGGCCAACCAACTAGGAAATTGGTGGAAAGATGGATCGGGCCATACCTGATCAAAAAGATAGTGTCGCCTAATGCAGTAGAGCTGGACCTACCCTTCTCGCAACAGATACACCCGGTGGTAAATGTCTCACGAATCCGCCCTTGGAAACGACCAATGAGAGGGCAAAAGGCACAACCCCCACCGCCAATAGAAATAGACGGTGAAAAGGAGTACGAGGTAGAGGAAATAATCGATGTACGACTAAAAAGAAACAAAATGGAGTACTTAGTCAGGTGGAAAGGATACACTGCTGAGCATAACTCCTGGGAACCATTGGACAATTTACAAAATGCAAAAAGAAAAATAAAAAACTTTTACGATAGGAACCCCGGAGCCATCAGAAGGCTTGACAAAGCAACCTTTAATAGGTTAACTTTCAGACCTTATGAAAACTTCACACAAACCTCGGACAAAAAAGTGTCAAAAATCGATGTTAATGCAGTAGCACCAGCTGCAAAGTGGGAACAAAACTGGCAAAAATGGAAAGGAAGAAAGGGCTTAGACACCCTCACAGAGCCAGGAGATGTGGAAGGGCCATGCCAATGTAACATGTGCCTACGTCAATCACATGATATAGCGCCTAGTGCTGAAATGATTGAAGACTTCACCCCACCATCCCGCCCACTCTCACCCATCATCGAGAAAATAGAGGAATCATCCGTGATAGAGCGCAATGTGCTGAAAGATGACGAAGAAGTTTAAATTTGTCTGGAAGCCAAATCTTAAAAAGGGGGTACTGTCATGACCGACTGAAAAGCTTCGGCTTTTTCACCAAGTCATTTCCATTTTATTATTTATTTTCTTCATATTATATAAACATGTGCTGACTAAGCGGGCGCCTATCACTTGGCGCTTAGATAAAGCCATAGATAAGATACCGGAGTTCGGCGCTGATGACCCATTACCATTACTACATGCGCAGTCGTCCTACTCATACCATACTATATTTAGAGTAGGGCTTAGGGTAGCACACAGACCACCTGTCGTAGTATATAAGGAGTGCAATTCAGCACCCAGAGTCCTCAGTCGAGTTCTCTCAGGTTTCCCCTCCCTCCTCTCCTCTCCCTGTCTTGTCTGCTGTCTGGGGCTCTTAGGTGTCACGCCGAGGGAGTCCTGATATGGAAGGATAAGGGGAAGTGGAGAGCAAGAGAGGTTAAAATAGAGGAGCTCACCGAGGAGCAATGGAAAGAACTCGGAAAGGAAAAGGGTTTTGGCGAAAGCCAGTAGGCGAGTGCTCAGTGCTGCTGGCTGATAGAGTTTTGAAATTAAACAATGACTCTTGTGTAAATGTACAAGGATTGTTATATGAATATTCCTCTCATATTCATCAGATTCAAAACTTAAGTGTGAGCGCCAAACCCAGAATCAAACAGTGGACCCCTGCCTGGGTATTGAGACGGATATGGCAACAAGATGAAACTGTTGCAATGGAGTGTCTAAAAGGATGGGTTCATGAAAAACGTTTATCTGAAGTAACACCACAATTGTTGAAGGAACTAAACCAGCAGTCAGAATCAGAAGCAATGTGGAATCTGGCGCAGTTGAGGCAACAAATTGTCAAAGCTTCAGGAAAACAAGAAATGAACCTAAGAGGAATTATAACTACTATGGATACAGGATCCACAATTCCTGTTACGGCTTTAGTTGACTCAGGATGCACAGGATTGTGCATTAACAACGAGTTTGTAGAAAAACACCGGATGAACAAACAACGCCTTTTATGGCCGGTACCAGTCTATAATGCAGATGGACTCGTAATACCATGGGTAATATCGAATACATGGTTCAGTTCAAACTGCGGATCGGAGATCATGAAGAAGTCATGGACTGTTGTGTTACACAATTAGGAAAAACAGACCTGTTCTTGGGTCATGACTGGTTACAACTGCATAATCCAAGTATGAACTGGAAGAAGCATGAAGTAACTTTCAGCCATTGCCCGGGAACATGCTGGAATCAGTCCAGTGTGAGCGAACCCGAGGAGGAGGTAGAAGAAACTGAATCTTTAGAGGAAGGGGAGCGTCTGCTTGCAATACATATAGGATTGGAAGAGTTAAAATTACGACCACTCTCCACTGATATCACAGCAAAAGAGGTGCTGGCTAGTAAAAAACGGTCCCTAGAAGAAATGGTACCAGGGCACTACCTCAAGTATCGAAAGGTATTTGAGAAGGAAACTTTTGATGAATTACCGCCAAGGCGGCCATGGGATCATGCCATCAAATTCATTCCAGGAGGACAACTGATGGATTTCAAGGTGTACCCGTTGAATAAAGAGGAATGGGAACAGCTGGATGAGTTCCTGGAAGAGAACTTAAAGTCCGGACGCATAAGACCAAGTACTTCTGAACAAGTGTCACCATTCTTCTTTGTCAAAAAGAAGGATGGAAAATTGAGACCAGTACAGGACTACAGGAAATTGAATGACATCACGAGGAAGAATCGATATCCATTACCCTTGATTGGCGAACTGATTGATCGACTATCAAAAGCCAAGGTTTTCTCAAAAATGGACATTTGATGGGGCTACAATAATATTAGGATTAAGGAAGGTGATGAATGGAAGGCGGCCTTCAAAACTCACCGAGGCTTGTTCGAACCCCTGGTCATGTTCTTTGGTCTCTGTAATTCCCCAGCAACATTTCAGACAATGATGAACGATATCTTTAGGCAAGAGATTGCCGAAGGATGGGTTGTCATTTATATGGACAATATCCTGGTGTTCTTTCAATCACAGGACGCACACACGATGCATGTCAATCGAATCTTGGCCAAATTGGAGCATCATAAATTGTCATTGAAACCAGAGAAATGTTGGTTTGATCAGCCACAAATCAATTTCTTGGGACTAGTCATCAGTCAGGACTCTATTCAAATGGAGAAGGGCAAGGTTCAGGCTGTGGTTGATTGGCCTATCCCTACGTGCAAGCACGAACTTCAGCAGTTCTTGGGCTTTATTAACTTCTATCGGTGATTTGTACCAGGCTTTGCTAAAACGGTGAAACCTCTGACTGGTCTTACTGGAAAGGTTGAGTGGAACTGGACGGATCAGCAGACCTTGTGGGGAGGGAGGTAGTCCTCAAAATTCCTGATGATGATGGTCAATTTTGTGTTGAGGTAGATGCATCTGATTTTGCAATTGGTGGAATTCTGTCCCAGCAGAGCAAGGACGGCACATGGCGACCCGTGGCTTTTATTTCCAAGTCGTTAAACGAAGCGGAGTGGAACTATGAGATCTACGACAAGGAAATGCTTGCAGTCATGTATGCATTTTACGAATGGTCTCATTACCTGAAAGGTGCAAAGGAACAGATTGAGGTTTTAACGGATCATCAAAACCTCACATACTTCCAAAAGCCGCAAAACTTGAATAGATGACAGGCATGATGGGTCATGGACTTGCAGGAGTTTAATTTTGTCATCAAACATCGGTCCGGGAAGTCTAATTCGAAAGCAGATTTATTGTCAAGGAGAGCAGGACATGAAAAGGGACAAAATGATAATGAAGGGGTGATACTCCTGAAGGATCATTTGTTTGTAAGGGTCTATGATGATGATTGGGCAATCGAGGACATCATTAAAGAGATCCAAAAGGTCTCAGCTCAGCAGTGGGAAACTCAGGTTCAGCAAGGTATCAAACAGCAGGACCCAGACTTTAAAACCAAGAAAGGACTAGTTGAATGGAAGGGTCAAATTTACATCCCAGCGGACGCGCGGATCAGGGGCAATCTGATTCAGATTCATCACTCCTGGGGACATTCAGGGGTAGTCAAGACCGTGGAAAGTCTCACTTGCAATTTCTGGTGGCCGCAAATGCGAAAGGATATTGAGCGCTTTATACGAGGTTGCGAAACATGCCAAAAGGCAAAACCGGATTGACAGCCAAGAGCAGCGCCATTAAATCCAAATGAGATCCCTGACGCACCATGGGAAGTCATCTCGGTAGATCTAATCGGACCATTGCCGGACTCAAAGGGTAACGACATGATCATGGTCGTAGTAGATTGGTTCACAAAAAAGGCTTATTTTGTCCCGACAATGTCGTCGATTACATCACAAGGGGTGGCTGTTCTGTTCAGAGACAATGTGTTCCAGGAACATGGTTTACCAAAAAAGGTCATCAGTGATCAAGGACCGCAATTCGTTTCCAAGTTCATGGACAATCTATACGGGATCCTAGGAATACAGGCTAATAGATCTACAGCTTATCATCCACAAACCGATGGACAGACAGAACGGGTTAATCAGGAGGTTAAGGAATTCTTGACTATGTTTGTCAATCGTCAACAGGATAATTGGAGTGACTGGCTTGCAGTAGCTCAATTTTGCCATAATGACCGGGTACACTCGTCCACTGGGTTTTCACCATTTTTCATGAACTATGGAAGACATCCCAACAAGGGGATGAATCCACTGTATCAACCAAAAACTGTTGTCATGGAAGAACTGGTTAAGGAAATCGAGGATGTTCACACCAAAGCTAAAACAGTGTTGGAGAAAACTGCTGAAGCAATGAAAAAGCGGTGGGATGCTCATAGAACACCAGCACAAAACTACCAACCAGGAGATAAGGTGTACCTCAGTACAGAAAATTTGCCAACGCTTCGAGCAACTAAGAAATTAGATGGCAAGTTTGTGGGTCCCTTGGAAGTGGTTGAGAAAGTTGGCACATCTGCATACTGGTTGAAAGTCCCTGCCACGTGGAAAATTTACAATGTCTTCAACAAAGTACTTTTGAAACCCTACACTGCTCCAGAATTCCCCAACCAAATGGAGAAGGTTGCCAAACGTAAAGAGGCACAGATGGTGGAGGAATCCGAGGATGACAAGTACGAGGTTGAAGAGGTTATAGATAGTAGAGTTAGTGGCTGAAACGGTGGCAGGTTGGAATACTTGGTCAAATGGAAAAACTACCCCATGGAAGAATCAACATGGGAACCAGCAGAGAACCTCAGTAATGCTAAGAAAGAGGTTCAGAAGTTCCACAGGCAGAACCCAAGTGCTCCTCGGCGATTGGCAATCACAGACCTACATTTAAAAACTGGCATAACTACATGGATGCAAAGGCTCCCAAACGGTTGTTTGGTTGGGAAGATGGCAAATTTGAGCATGACTACCTCGACAGATTAAGACGGAATTGGCAAAGGTGGAAAGGCGACCACAAACTCATCTACACTGAACCCGACATGGAAGGGGCGTTCTCAAGAGACCTTGAGCGCGGTGGGCCGGTTAAACCCATGCTTAATTCCCCTAAGGCAAACCATCGCATGATATAGTGCTCAGCACTGGAGTGATTTATGACCAAAGCATGACTTCCCGGGATGTGAAGTCTTAAGGAGGAGGTCATGTTACGATATGGACTTTTTTCTGTATTTTTCTCTATTTTATTCAGAGGCCTACGGACATATAACAAGACGTGAGCATACGGCGTGGGACCCTTATCCAGATATGGCAGGAGGATTATATAACCCAGGGTGGCTATATGATCAGGGCTATTAGGGGATATTGGGTGAAACGGCATGCGCGGGAAGGGACCGAGAGTCTGGGTGAGTCCGGACAGGTCTGGGAGATGGGTCTGGGTCTTGTTGCTGTGTGTGCATAGCCTTAGCAGCTGCACAGACCAATGACTCAGGTATATAAGGAATGCGTTCTGTAGGTAGGAGTCCTTAAGACTCTAGATTGTTTCCTTCTCATAGGTCACAGACTATTGTGTCTTTAGTCTCGTCTCTAATCTATTCTCTTTCTACAAGGCTTGTGATTGTGTGGGGATTAGTCCTAACACAGATCCATCATTGGTTCTCCTGTTTTCCTGTCCTGTCATGTCCCAAGTGTTATGGTGATCCTCAGCTTTGTCATAGGCTTCTTGCATCGTCTTGATCTTCCTCTGATCTTGTAAGATTGTCCTAGCGAGTTCCAAGGGTAGTCCTTTGATGAATGCCTGCAACTGAGCAGGTATTCCTGTGAGGCCAGAGGTTCCTATGTCCATACGGAATTTCCTAATAGATTCTGGGACTGAAATGCCGTTTCCAACTCTTAATTTGGATAGGTTATTCAGGGCTTGAAGGGCACTGTTAACTTCTCCCCAGTCATTGATGAAACGTGTTTCAAATGCTTCATAGTTGCTCCATTTGAACATGGCTGCAGCACTGCTTCTGTTGTCATTCAACTTGCTTCAAATAATTGTTTTCCAATCAGCTAGTTCTGGTCCCATGCATGTGAGGGCATACCTGACTTTCTTCTTGTCTTTTCCTTCATAGTTTTGTTCATTGAGGGTAAAATAGTCCTCAAGCTGTCCCAAAAACAATCTTGCTTCAATTCGTTTTCCTGTAAAAGGTCATATAGGCTGTGGTTTGATATCTCCTTTAGAGCTAGCACTGGTTTCAGACACCATTCCTGGTTCAGGAGTAATCAGTGGTTCAGGGTTAATTGGTGGTTCAGGAGTAGGAGTTCTACTTGGGGTTTTCTGTTTTGGAGATGGGGGTGGTCCTTGTTTCAAGTAATCTGTATCAAATGGATTTTCCTCAAGCTTGGCTTGTTTGATTTGTTGTAATTCCTCCCACTCTGCTAAAAGGCTAGCTGTGATTCTGTGTCTGTCACTGTCTCCAAAGAAGTTTCTATGAAGAGTCCTTCCTGAGTCGTTTTCTGGTTCTCAGACAAGGTAGAGCAGTTCTCCTTGTACTTCACTACCCCAGTCTAGGTAGATTTGATCGGGTAAATCGAATTCAAAGGCTCCTGAGTAAAAGTCTCCTGAAAATATCTGTCTGGGACTGGTTCGTTTTGTTTCCGTCCTTCTGTAACAAAATACCAGGTTTGTGGGTGGAGAAAAACCGGTGTTACCTGGGTCCTATACAACGGCAATTCCCAAAACAGCACCATGGAAAGTAAATGGATATTGTTACCTATATCTGTTCAAAAAAGAATTCCATAATCAGTTCCATGGAATGGCCTACTCTAGAACGAATCCTCTCATGCAAGCCAGAACTCATGGATTACTCCGCAGTGTTTGGGTTACAAGACAACGTCAAACTGGATAAATTCCACGTACTGGAATGGGCAGAATTAAGTCTTAAAAAGGATGAGATTTATACTTGGAAAGATCTGGAGCAATTGGAACGGCATGGAAAATTTAATAAGCAAGCCAGATTTGGAGGACAGGGAAAGTCAAAGAAACCCAGATCGAAATCGCCTGCCACCATATCCTCGTTTGTACAGGGAGCATCCAAAAACCCATCGGTCAGATCTCTCCCCAAGTTGGGACAAGTAACAGTAAAAAAGTCCTACTCCCAGTCAGTAATAATCGCATATGCAAGGTAATATTTCCCCTTATAGGTGATGGATCCGTTTGGGGGTCGTTCCTGAGAGCTGCGGGTCTCAATGGTGTTGGCTAGGGGTGATACCCTGAGCTGCTCCTGAGTTCCAACTTATGTTACAGTCAATGTCTACAACGTTGTTCAGCGTCCAAGTCTACAGTGGCAAACAGAGTCTTGGTCTGTTCCCAACCACTGGACGAGGGTTCTAGGCACTAAGTCTGATGATGACGAAGGCTAGAGAGAGAGATCGAGGAGAGCAGTTGAGGCAATGAGCAAAAAAGCGTTCAAGTTGTAGATAAGATTCGACTAAGTTGGAACTAAAGAACTATGGTACATGAGATGGGTTTATATACATTAAGAGAACAATAGAAACTAAAGGGGAAAGAACATAGCTATCTAGGAAAGGAAAGGTGAAGGTAGCTATGTATAAAAGGAGATAACATCTGAGTGTAACTATGGGTTTGTAACTAGGGAGGAGCACGGGTAGGGTATCACTGGAGTATGGGTAGGGGTCTGCCCAATGGGTACCCCAACCCTTACCCACACCCTCACAGCGGGTAACTGCAGCACCAGCAGCAGCAGTGGCACCACCATGGCTCTTAGCACAAGTGCCAAGGCACTAGTGATTAACGCTGGTTTCAAGTTTAGTGTAGCCATAATCCTAATGTTTGGAACTACTTTAGACTCCATTACTATGCTAAATCCTCTCCCAATCATTTGGCTAAATTTTATGTACTTAAGTCTGAGCTACTGCTTGTGTGAATCCTCACCTCTGCAACATGGATTTCAACAAGCTGGCATCCTCGAGGCGGTCAATGAAGCTAAGCGAGAAGGCCAAAGCCTCCATGGATCAAAGTACTACAAATGCAGTTAGGCATAAACCAAAAAACATTGACAATGACAACTTACCAGCTCCACCACCAAAAAGGGCCTGTCCCAATGGCAAGGTTTCTAAACCATCCCCTCTGACTCAAATTGAACATGCCAAGCCACTTCAGTAACATCATCACTGGAACCAATCATAGGCAATGACTCCACATCACCCACTGGCTCCTCAGATTGTGGTGCAGCAGTGTCAGCTGGGGAAACAGAGGGCAGTATTGACAACCCTATGGTGGTTGAAGATGATAATAGAAGACCTGGCAAGCCAAAGGAATCACCAGAGGAAGAATTGGGTTCATTGTCTATCTATTGGAGACCATATTTGCTGATAGGGTGTAGGACGATTAATGAAGGAATGGATGTCACTGGTTTATGGCTTCTTTCATCCAAAGCTGATCATTGAAACTGCTGACAAAAACCGACGTTATCATATCTTCAAGTGTCAAGGAAAGAACTGCAAGGTGATGGTATGCTGTTGCCTTAATACAAAGGATGCATGGTCAACAAGCAACTTGCGGAAACATGTTAAAACATGCTGGGGTGATGCGGTGCTTGAAGCAGCCAATAGTGTGGCAAACACAGATGAAGTACGGACAAAGATTGTTCCAAATTTCTTGAGGGATGGGTCAATCACCAAAGCATTTGATAGGAAATGGAAAGGGAAACCCACATATTTGTATAGGCCACTTACATGCCCAGAGATAAGGGTGACAATTGTCTGCTGGGTGTGCAAAAGCCTGCATCCATTTGATATTGTTAGCGACACCTACTTTCTTGTCTTGATGAAAACAGGACAACCAGAGGCCTATGTTCCATCACCAACAACAGTATCCCATGACATTTGGCTTGTCTTTGCATGCACATGGCAGCGCATTACTAGGTTGCTGAATGTCAGTTATAATGTTGCTCCAATTTTGTTATAACTGACCTTTGCAAAGGCTTATGAAGGGCGCCTCAGCCTTACGACAGACACATGGACTTCACCCAATCACCAGGCATACATGGCATTATGCATTCACTTGGAGCGTAAGGGAGAATCATTCTCGTTTGTTCTTGACTTCATTGAGGTGGCTGAATTGCATTCAGGCGCAAACCTTGCTGCTGCAATCATTAAGATTCTGTGAGACTTCCAAATCTCCAAGAAGGTTAGTAATGTAAAAGTGTAAAAAACACAGTTAAATACTTATCTTGTTCACAGGTATTGAGTATCACATGCGACAATGCGTCAGCCAATGATAAGATGATTGATGAACTGTCTGTGGGGTTGCCAGACTTTGGGGGGCAGGCAAGTCATAGCCAGAGCTTCCTACATACCACCAACCTTATTGCGAAGTCACTACTTTGTCAGTTTGATTCCAAGAAGAATGAAAAGAGAAATATAGTAACAATTGAGGCAGAGGAGAGCGAGAGTGAAAGCAAAGAGGAGGGACAATGTGGAGATGTACATGCAGTGAAAACCATAGGAGAAACTGCCAAGATTGAGCAAGACAACATGGAAGGGCTAATTGACTTGATGGATGAGATGGACCCTGTAGAGTGGGCAGCACATAGAGAATGTGTTCGCCCAGTGAAGTTAGTTCTCACAAAGGTAACCACCTGAAATCACGCACTCACTGGTTCATAACCACCTTGCGTTCCTACAGATCCGAAAACTGGCCTTCAAGATCATCAATTCTATGACAAACCTACTTCTGGCATGGCACAAAACTCTTGAAAACCTGGGGCTGGATCATCGCAACTTACCACGTGATGTTCAAACACATTGGAACTCAACATATGACATGCTTTATGTTGCATTGAAGTACCGCTTGGCAATTGATTCCATGACTGAGAAGAAGGACTTGCAGGAGTACAAGCTGGAACCGGAGGAGTGGGAGATTGCACAGCAATTGGCAGACGTACTTGAGGTATGTCAAAATAGATGTAAATAAGGGCTGGCCTCTGCACTGTGTGTGCCTTGGGCCTCAGACATTTTCCTTCTTATCGCGCATGAAAACTGACCTACTGACACCTTTTTCTCATAGATTCTGAAAGATGCGACCAGTTTTTTCTTGTGATCAACGCCCAACCTACCTATGGTGCTCCTGGCAATGGATCACATTGAAGAAGTGTTAACCAACTTCGAGAGTGACGAGGGCTATAATACGGCAATTAGGAAGGCTATTGGGATTGCTAGAAAGACTTTGAATCAATATTATTCACTCACTGAGTTGTCTGAGGTCTACCGGATTTGCATGGGTGTGTAGCAAGGTGCCTGTGTTGTTTTAAGCTAACCAACTGATAGTTCTCCATCCCTGACACAAGTTAAGTTACTTCACCAATGCAGGATGGTCAGAAGAGTGGATAAAGGTTGCAGAAATGCTTGTATGTGAAGAGTATGAATGTTACACAGCAATTGAGGGAGTAGACAATGGGCATGGGGATAAACAGCCTGAAGGAGCTGATGTGGTACAGTTCTACATGATCTCTACATAACTATGCTAACTGTAGATTCCCGACCTACAGCCAGGTCACAAACATGGAAAGTGCATCAACATTTTTGATAAGTTACTGGCATATGCACCCCTCAAGTGCAAGGATCTTCATTCTGAACTGGACCGTTACTGTCATGACCAACTGAAAAGCTATGGCTTTTTCACCAGGTCATTTTCATTTTTATTATTTAATTTTCTTCATATTATATAAACATGTGCTGACTAAGCAAGGCGCCTATCGCTTGGCGCTTAGATAAACATAGTAGATAAGATACCGGAGCACGGCGCTGATGACTCACGACTATTACCACATGTGCAGTCATCTTACTCATAACCATACTATATTTAGAGTAGGGCTTAGGGTAGTGCACAGACCACCTGTCGTAGTATATAAGGAGTGCAATCCAGCACCCAGAGTCCTCAGTCGAGTTCTCTCGGGTTTCATCCCTCCTCTCCTCCCCTCTCCTCAGTTCTCTGTTGGGGCTCCTAGGCGTCACGCCAGGGGGTTCCTGATAGTAGAACTCGACTATCTTCTCTAGCAGCCCCAATGCTTGTTATACCCGGACCACAGGGTTAAGTGGACGAGAACTGGGGGAACACACAGTCGTACGCCAACTATAAAATTGTGGTACCGGTTGCCAGACACCGTTTAAAACTGTGCATCTGTGGCTCTGCATCGCAGCCCTAAACTAGCCTTGCATTATGTTCCCGGTCAACACAAACCGAAGGACCTAACCCAGTTGATAGGGTTACCTGTGCACAGGAGACCAGTGCTGGACTTATCACATGATATATGATACCTATCTAGGGACCAGCCTCACCAGCCCCCTAGCACGTTAAATTGCCCTGGTCTAGGCCCTTTAAGGCTATATTTGTAGTTACGTAAATACATTTTCACCCTACCCCTTGGAGATAGCTGGCACTTGCCCATGCGTCTCTGAGAAAGGCCCGCACCCGTACGGTGTAGCAGCAACTGGACAACCGTTCGGACCCAGTTTAGATAGACCCTTTCAAATTAAAATAAACCAGTAGTCAGTATCATACATTGTAGCACTGCAGGGGTGGTTGCAGACCCTGAGTGCACGTTTCGTACATACGTTCCCAAGCAAGTGACAGGACAAGACCTCCCTCACTTACATACAAGTACAAAATAGGAGACACAAATAACGATACTTTTTGGGATGCTGTCACAGGCAATCTTGATCCAAATGATGCGGGTTTTAGTTCATCAGAAGGAGAATCTACTTCCTCATCATCATCACATTCCACCAACTCTATCACAAAGGAACCACATCAGTGGGAAGCTGTTACGATTCGATGGTTTCCTGTCACAACAGGTGACATGTGTGACGGACAGACGCCCATGGTAGCACCCTAGCTTACATCAGCAGGGCATGTGGTTAAAGGGAGGTGGACATGAGGGGGCCATGAGGCAAGGGGTATATAGTTGTAGTAGGAGCCTGAGAACCCCCAGGCTCTTGATAGTCACTGTTGTAGACAGTCCTACGGAGTTTCCTTCTTCTTTTTCCTTGTTCCTCTGGTTGTGCGACCTGGTCTACCGACCTCGTAACATAATCAAGAGCCTTACAAGATCACCTCGCACAGGTATCATCTACCGACTGCGACAACCAACCGCTATGCCAGCGTCACAGGCAACATTGAACCTCAGCACTAACAGCGCAACCACTCAAGGCGTTGTTGACACAACAGTCAAAGTCGCTCAGCAGAGCGCAACCATTAACAGATCCGGTATGGAGTCCGTTTCAATTTCTTTTTCACAGGTCGCAACTACTCAGGCGACACAACTGCGTACAGTGAGAGTGCCGTCCTGCCCTGGGATAGTGGGTCAGGGGGGCTGGCAACTGGCGCAGCGGAAGAGCGTGGGAAAACACGCGAAGACAACACAGGGGGGTGCCGTGTATCAAGGATGTACAGTCTCGGAAAACCAATCACGTATCGGGGCTAGTTCCCTGAGCACGAGGACATCCAAGTGAAGACCCGGGCACCACCTCCCTGTGTCACATGGTGGAATTAAATCGAAGAGTTCTGCGGGGGTGCGGGCCGATCGTGCCATATTGACCCCGAGAACAGGTGGAAATCCCTCTGGCAACATCCCCGTAAGGGCGTCTCAGCAGAAGAACCGGAACACTCCTTGCATCAGATCGGTGTGGGATCTGAGCAAGACGGAGTTTTTGTTACAGGGGCTCATCGAGAGCCGTATAGAGGATGAATGGCGCGCAGGAAAACGCCAACTACGCACGGTGGCAGGCCTATGAACAGCGACGGCTTGCACGACTGGCACGTCAGCCAGTACCCGCCGATTACAACATGCATGTTTGTCAGTGGATTATTCACAAGGCCGCAGAGCGCCGTAGGCACAAGGCAGAGGAGACACACCATCTCCTAGCCGAGGCCAACAGAGTGGCTCGGGCCGAACAGGCTGATGCATGGGAGGCGCTACTCAGGGAGTGCAAGGAACGTGATGAGGCGGCGCATCTCGAAAGGGAAAAAGCGCAAGCTCCACGGATCCAGGAAAGGGTGCAGAAGGCGCATCAGATCAGGCCGGCAGTACCAAAGAAGGCAGTGGAGGTCAAGCCTTCGACACCGGCGGTTATCACACCAGGCGGGACCAAGACGGTTCCCAGTTTTAAGTACACGGCTGACAAGCTCGTTGGCAGGTTTATCCCAAAAGCAAGTTGGGATAGTAAACGAAAGTCAGCAGTGGCGTTATATGAACAGGTGTACGCCAAGTACGACGAGATGATCAACCGGTTGGAGAATATGCCGGGCGTTCACATTGAGTTGGGCGATCAGAAGGAATCACTCTACAACCAGGTCCACATGCAGAAGTGTAACAAGTGGATCCGCGACAAGAAATCGAAATGGTCCCAGTCAACTTTCATCAATTTGAAGAAAGTCGGGGGACAGGGATTCGATGATGAGCAAAACTTGGTGTTCGAAATTGAGTTGGACTTCCAAGTTCTGGCAAGCTACGTCCGGCGTGCATTTGATTGTACGCAACACAATTTGGTATTGGTGGGCCGTCATTGGCACCTCTCACAAAAGGCCATGAACAGACTGGTTCATGCGCTCAACGGAAACATAAAGAACTCGGCACACTACCTACGAGTTCAACGGTATGATCTGTTGAGGATGACAAAGCCGCGCAATATGGCGCCACCACCAACACCAAAGGAATACAAAGGGAAAGGAGAGCTCGACGGTACCGTTGGGCTAAGCCTAACCATGTTCCTGCGGGAAATGGGAGAGGAGTTGCTGAAGGAGCAGCGCACTCGTACGAGAGAGTGGAGGAAGACAGTTGAGACAGTCTTCCCTGGTCCAGCAAAAACCAAGGTGGATTTTGCAAAAACAAAACGAACCGCGAGGATGTCGGTTAAAATCCCTAAGCACATGATTCGTGGGTGGTGTTACCTACGGTTATTCAAAAGGGAATTTTGGGAAAAGTTCGAATGGCCCAAATACCCAACGTTATACGACATTTTGTCTTGGGAAGTCAAGATGAGGGATGAGACAACCTGGTTCAAATTACAAGATGGACCAGAGCAAGGAATCTTCCACGTAGTGCTGGCGCAACCCGAGGAGGTTGACAACTTCGATACTTATACATGGAAAGATATAGATGAACTCACTCACTGGAGCGTGGGTGCAGGATGGAGGAAAGTGCGCCTAGGCGCAGAATCTGAAGAAAGGGTGGTGTACCCTCGGAGAATATTGCAGGACATCACTAACGTCAATATTCAAAGACGGTCACCAGTAGAGTGAGTGTGGGGCGAACATGAGTTCAGCATCAGGTGGCTGGACGATGTTCCCCAATATGAGATCAACGTGGAAGACTGGGTCAGTCGAGTACAACAGTGGGATGGCTACGCACTTCCACAATGAGGACATCTAACCGTAACACCAGAGACACCAGGATACTGTTATCTGTGGTTATTCAAACCACAGTACTGGTCAAGTTTCGCATGGAAGGCAAACCCGTCTTGGGTTGAAATATCTCTTTACGAAAAAGATATGTGAAACAACAAGATTCAGGTGATGGTGTCATATGACCGACGACATCAAATCTACCACATCAAGAAGGATGAGGAGTGGGGCTCCCCCGCACAAGAAATATGGAGATGGTTCGGACCAGACCACCGCCGAGTGGGATTCACGGTTACCGACGCATTTGTATCCGCAATTCTCATGGTGGTAACCGCGTACATAGCAATATTCAGGACAACGGCAGAAAACACAACCTGGGAAGGACGATCAGAAAATGATCGAAGAAACCGAGTCCGACCATTTGCAGAAGGAATAGGAACCGTAGCTGAAGCACTGTTCTGACCACCCAGGGAGGAGACTGCACCCACCGTCAAGCTGGATATGCCTGACTACTACGAAGGGCAACCAGAGCTAATTGCCAACTGGTTATGGAGTATGGCGATTTATTTCCACTTGACAAAGCAGCGGACCATGTCGCGACAAGTGACCATGTCGCTTCAGAGCATCCGAGGTGGGTCAGCAAACTGCGCAGGAAATTGGGCAGGTGTGAAGCTCCAACAGATATTAGAAAACGCGTTGGAGCGCGAAGAGAGGAAGGCGTTGGGAACCTGGCGAGCAGGAACCACCTTAACGCAGGAATGACATGGAATAGTGTCGTTATTGGATGGGTAGAGAGCGTCAAACAAGCGGCGTTCACACACAAGCCACCTTTCACAAGTTGGCAGGAGTTCGACACGGAAGCCAGGGAATTCTTCCTGACGACTGAAACCCGGGATGATGCAATTCGCAAAATCCAGGGCTTACAGCAAGGGAAGCGCAATGTAGAAGATTATATTGTCAACTTCAGAGGATTGGCCCAACTCACGGGCTACAACAAGATTGCGCTCATTGCACAGTTTAGGAGAGGACTACATCCTCAACTAGGGCTGAGGATTGTGGAGACAGGAGCACCGGGAGATGGGACCACTACAGGGGATTTGGAAAAGTGGTACACGAAGGCAATGGAGTTGAACAAGGCTTGGTGGGATGCCAAGAAGTTCTATAACGTAAATCCAGGGCAAGGGTCGCACCAACCCCAGGCATTGACAGCGAGAACACAGGGTACCCATAATAGGGTTTCACCAACGCCTGTGACTCGGACTGGTGGAGCAACACAAGGCCCACCACCAGCGGCAGCAACAACGTCGAGCGCTCGGGACCCCAATGCCATGGACGTAGATAGGAAGAAGAGCACCATCGTGTGCTATAATTGTGGAAAGACGGGACATATTAGTAGAGACTGCAAAAGTCCCAAGAATTGGAAAGGGAAAACCTGTGTAAGGGAGATAGGTTGGAAGGAGTGGCTCGATGATGCCACTGAAGATGACAAGAAGGCCATTAGCGAGGCCTTGGGTTTTTGAAGTGGCCAACTGGAAATCATTCCGACTGGAAGGCCTGTAGTTCTAGTTCAAATATGTGTATTACTAGTCATGCAAACCAATCTACTATGTTAAATTGCATTGATTACAAACTAAGAACACAAACGTTAAGGGATGAGCCCGTTACAATGGGAAAAGATCGCTTGAGGCCCTGGCAGACTCCGTGGATGGTGAGGCGCATATGGGAACGACCCATGGCCCAAGCCCTTCAATCTCTTCGATCCTGGAGTCACGACTCCAGGATGGGAGAGGTAACGGCAGATCTGGTACAGAGTCTGAATAGCGTAATGGAGGCACAAGCAGCCTGGTACTTAAACCACTTGAGGAATAAGCCTAAGCAGGTGATGGGAACCGGGAAAAGACAGCTGAACGTACCCATGATGGTTACTGACGTCACAACGGGACAGTCCGTTGCAATATCGGCTCTGCTGGACTCGGGGTGCACGGGTTCATGTGTTAACAGGAATTTCGTGAAGCGGAATAATCTCAATATGAGAAAACTCCCCCATCCGATCCCTGTTTATAACGCCAACGGTTCAGAAAATGTTGATGGGCGACTGTCAGAAATGGTGCAGTTGAAGGTAAAGATCAACACGCACGAGGAAACCTGGGAATTTGGTGTCTCGAATCTTGGAAAGACGGATCTATTCCTGGGACATGACTGGTTAAAATTTCACAATCCAGATGTTGATTGGAGTAAGAATGTACTCCGATTCAGTCATTGTCCAGGTGCATGCTATCCAGACTCGAAACCCCAGGAGCCCAAGGACGAAGACACTGAGGAGGAGCAAGAAATAGGTGGCGTGCATTGGGATGAAGGAGATCGACTGTTGGCAGTACAAAGGGAAGATGTGGACTCAGAATGGATCAGGGCTTATGAGTCTACGGCAACCAAAATTGCCACAGAAAATAAAATTACCCAGACCCTGGAGGAAGTCGTACCTGAGCACTACTTAGGTTACCGGAAGGTCTTCGAGAAACAGACCTTTGATGAATTACCACCACGCCGACCCTGGGATCATGCAATTGAATTGGTACCTGGTGCCAAAATGTTGGATTGCAAGATCTATCCTTTAAGCTGCATAGAGCAGGAGGAACTCGAGAAGTTCCTCAAGGACAATCTAGAGACAGGACGCATTCGATCGAGCAAGTCGGCAATGGCGTCGCCATTCTTCTTTGTTAAAAAGAAGGACAGCTCACTTCGGCCAGTGCAGGATTATCAAAAGCTTAATGAGATGACCATCAAGAATCGGTATCCATTACCACTCATCTCCAAGCTTGTTGATAAACTTTCCCATGCAAAGGTCTTCTCGAAAATGGATATCTGGTGGGGGTATAACAATGTTCGTATCAAGGATGGCAATGAACATAAGGTGGCCTTTAGAACAAACAGGTGCCTCTTCGAACCTCTGGTTATGTTCTTTGGTCCCACTAACTCCCCAGCAACATTCCAAACTATGATGAATGATATCTTTTGAGAAGAAATAGCAGAAGGATGGGTGGTGATTTACATGGATGACATTTTGGTGTTCTCTAAGGATCAAAAGAGTCACACAGTTCATGTAAACTGGATATTGGCCAAGTTACAAGAACATAAGCTGTCGCTGAAACCTGAGAAGTGTTGGTTTGACAAGTCCACCATTGAGTTTTTGGGATTGATCATCTCCCACGACTCTATCAGTATGGATAAGGCTAAGGTCAAAGCGATCGTTGACTGGCCTCTTCCTACTTGCAAAAAACATGTTCAGCAGTTCCTTGGATTTGTCAACGACGCTTTGTGAAGGGCTTTGCTTCTATCTCAAAGCTGTTGACACTTCTCACAGGCAATAACGAGTGGCAGTGGACTCCCAATCAACAACAGGCATTTGATGGTCTCAAACAGCACATTGCGGAAGAGGTTGTGTTGGCCATCCTGGCCGATCAGGGTCAGTTCCACGTTGAGACGGACACGTCTGACTTTGCCATTGGTGGTATCTTGTCGCAACAGCAGATGGATGGTCTTTGGAGACCTGTGGCCTTCATTTCCAAGTCTCTTAATCCGGCTGAGCGTAATAAGGAAATGTTGGCGGTGATGCATGCCTTTTACAAATGGTCTCATTATCTGAAAGGCACGGCTGTTCCGGTCGAGGTTTTGACGGATCACCAAAATCTCACGTACTTCCGGAAGCCACAGAACATTAATCGTCGACAGGCACGCTGGATTTTGGACCTGCAGGAGTTCAATTTTGTGATTAAACACCGTTTGGGCAAGTCCAACAGTAAGGCTGACCTTCTGTCCCGGAGGACAGATCATAAGGGGGAGGAGATTGACAACGAAGGCGTCATTCTTCTCAAAGAGGATCTTTTTGTTCATCTCTACGATGATGACGACGCGCTGACAGAGCTGGAGGAGAAGATTGCCAAGATCAATAAAAGGCAATGGGAGTCACAAGTGGTGGAAGGACTCAAAAATGAAGATCCCAACTTCAAGTTGGAATGAGGGATTGTTACATGGAAAGGTCGAATCTATGTCCCAATCAATTGAAGGGTGCGAGAATCTATTCTCAATATCCATCACGAGTGGGGACATTATGGGATCGACAAAACCTTGGAGGTCATCACACGGAACTACTGGTGGCCACGCATGGCTAGGGACGTCAAGTTATATGTGACAGGGTGTAGGACATGCCAAACTGTCAAACCAGACAGAACGAAGAGGGCAGCACTGCTACGACCCAATAGTATACCTGGTCAACCGTGGCAAGACATGTCAGTAGACCTAATGGGACCATTTCCGGAATCGCGAGGCTTTGACATGATAATGGTAGTCGTGGATCGTTTTACCAAGAAAGCGTATTTCTTGCCAACAATCACATCATTAGGAGTGGCTAGGCTTTTCCGTGATAATGTGTTCCGGGATCATGGTTTACCTCAAAAGGTCATCAGTGATAGGGGATCGCAATTTGTTTCCCAGTTCATGAAGGAGCTGTTCCGGTTGCTGGATATTGAGGGAAACCCTTCGACGGTGTATCATCCACAGACCGATGGACAGACAGAATGGGTCAACCAGGAAGTGCGCGAGTTTTTGGCAATGTACACAAATGACAAACAGGATGATTGGAGCAAGCATTTGGCACTCGCCCAGTTTTGTCATAATGACAGAGAGAACTCGGCCACAGGTTTCACCCCGTTCTACCTAAACAACGGGAAGCACCCGAGGAAGTGGAGCGATCCGAAGTTGACCACCAAGGTGGCAGATGTGGAGAAGTTTGTGGACAATGCACGTGAGGCGTGTGATTTAGCAGCTGAAAATCTGGAGAAAGCGGCCAAACGCATGGCCAAACAATATGACAAGGGAAAATGCCCTGCGAGGGAATACCAAATTGGTGACAAGGTCTATGTGAATGCGGAGCATCTCCCACATGTACAAGCATCTAAGAAGCTTGATGGCAAGTTCTATGGACCGTATAAGGTGCTGGAGAAGATTGGTTCTGCTGCATACCAGCTGGACCTCCCCAAGTCGTGGAAAGTATATAACGTTTTCAACGAAGTACTGTTGAAGCCATACGTACAGCCAGCTTTCCCAGAACAAAAGCGAAAGGATGAGGAATTGAGCGCAAAGAGAGCAGAGGAGGAAGCGAAGGTACAGGGTGAAGAGTATGAAGTGGAGGAAGTTTTGGACAGTCACGTACAGGGGCGAGGCATTCAATACCTTGTCAAATGGAAAGGTTTTCCCGTCGAGGAGTCCACCTGGGAACCGCTTAAGAATTTGGAGAACGCGGGCAAGGCAATTCAGGAGTTTCACCAGAAACATCCTAATGCCCCTGCTGCTCGAAGACTGCCCAGGGACGCCTTTCGGCGGTACCAAAATCATACCAGCACAACTGTCCCAAAACGGTTATTTGGTTGGGAAGATGGCAAGTTCGAACGTGACTACCGGGAACGCCTGGAGCGCAAATGGCGCAAGTGGAAGGGCGATTGAGCGGCACTCTACGCTCTCCCAGACGATGACCCCAATATGGTTCGTGTGGAACCAAACCCTTAAGAGGGGGGTAATGTTACAATTCGACGGTTTCCTGTCACAACAGGTGACATGTGTGACGGACAGACGCCCATGGTAGCACCCTAGCTTACATCAGCAGGGCATGTGGTTAAAGGGAGGTGGACATGAGGGGGCCATGAGGCAAGGGGTATATAGTTGCAGTAGGAGCCTGAGAACCCCCAGGCTCTTGATAGTCACTGTCGTAGACAGTCCTACGGAGTTTCCTTCTTCTTTTTCCTTGTTCCTCTGGTTGTGCGACCTGGGCTACTGACCTTGTAACAGAAGCAGCACCGTTTCCCATACTAGTACCAAATCCAGCCACCTTAAACCCAAATTTATTATTCAACTCCGACGCCGATTTCATCGGAGAACCCGCACCACCGTTTTCATCACCACCACCCCCGCTTACACCATCACCTACATCACCACCGCCAAACTATCACAGTATGGCAGCGCCCCAAGAAATGACATCAGCAGAACTGCTGAATCTCCTCAACGCGCAAGCCATGACCATCCAAGCCCTCAAAAACCAGCTGACACAGCTACAAACAAATGCTGCACAAGCCACCACGGCTGCAGCAGCACACACCCTTCCCCCGCCAACATTGTCAATATACCGCCAGGGATGGTATTCAATATCCCCAGAACCAGAAATGGCAGAGCATCTAGAATAGATGTAGCCAAACCTCCGGTCTTCTCCAGAAAGATGTCCGAAGTGACAAATTTCATCAACACATGCAGACTATACATTCAATTAAAGATGCCAGAATCCGACGAGGAGGAGCAGATCTTGTTGATCATCTCATACATGATGGAAGGCTTTGCCGCAGATTGGAAGGACAATCTGTTGCAGCAAATGGCCAACAACGAGGAAGGAATTCCACAAATGGTGGAACAACTATTCAGGCAGATCAGAAGGGATTTCGGTGACACTGATCAGCAGTCATTGAAGATCTCGGAAATGCAGACCATGACACAAGGGTCCAGCACGTGTGAGGAACACGTACAAAAATTTAAAAAGGTATCGCGAGGCACCGGATACCTGGGAAGAGCTCTTATCAAAGAGTTCAAACACAGTTTGAATACCGGACTCCGAAAATAGATAATGGAGGCCGATGAAGTACCTGAGACCATAGAAGGATGGTACCAGAAAGCAGTGAGATTGGATTGCCAGTGGAGACAGGCGAAAGCCAAGGAGAAGTATTACTCCTCGCAGACCAGTAACTCCGCCAACAGGAGTGAAGGAGCATCCAAAGGCCCGGATACGGCGAAGCCGGTAGCCCCTGCCCAGCCAAAACCCAATGGAGATTCAGATTGGGATCAGTGAGTCAGGGATGATTGGGAGCTGGAGCCTCTGCAAGTTCAAGTAATACGGCAAATCAGCCAGACCCTAATGCAATGGATGTTGATCAAAACCAAAGACCACCACTCAGATGTTACAAATGTGGCAAGATCGGACACATTTCCAGAAACTGCAGATCAGGACTCGATATTTGCACCATGACATTTGACGAAATGAAGGAGTACTTCAAGAAAGGAGAAGAGAATTTAAAAGAGGAAGAGAGTCAGTAGGTCCCATACTGGACTCTCATAATAGATACGCTGTACTAGACAGATTAGATAGTGCACAGCCCCTTGATATAGCGCCTAGCGCTGACCGGGTTGATGCAAGGATGATCTCGGGAGTCTCAAGGACTTCTGAGACGTTCCCGCAAGAGGCAACCTCCCAGGTGAAACACCGTGATATAGCGCATGGCACTGAAAGTGTCACTCCCAAGGAGCACGGCAGGGCAGCTAAACCTGTGCTTAATTCCTCGTTACCAAATACAGTAGTACAAGTATCTAAAAAGGGACAAAAAGACTTAAAAGGAAAGCAGTGTGATATAGTGCCCAGCGCTGAAACTGCTTGTCCAAAAAGGATGTTGAAAAAAGGAGAAAAGGAAATTTTAGTTAGGTCAATAGGACGAAAAGACGAGATCTTGATGGAGATTGGGTTGGAAAGGTTGGATACACATGAACAAACTCAACAAACCGCGTTGCTTGATTCAGGGGCAACAGGGTTATTCATGCATGCCGTGTATGCCAAAAGGATGGGTTTCAAACTCATACCCTTGGAATGTCCCATTCAAGTTTGGAATGTGGATGGAACAAATAACAAAGGAGGAATGATCACCCATGAGGTTGATCTTCTTTTATCTTATCAAGGGCACAAGGAACGAGCCACCTTTGAAATATGCAAGCTGGGAAAAACCAACATAATCATTGGATCCACATGGTTATGAAAACACAATCCTGAAATCAATTGGGAAACCGGTCAAGTCAAATTGACACGTTGTCCACGAAGCTGTGGACATAGGCAAAGGGAGTGGACCAAGAAGCGGGAGCAGAAGGTCCGATCAGCAGAACACTGGCATGTTCTGGAGTATCTGTGGGAACAGGAGAAGGAATTAGACTTCGCGCACTGGCTCAAAGAGAAAGAGGAAAGTGAGAAGCATCTCACATACATGGAACAGATGAAACACCCGGGTCAATACAAATATGGGGATAAATACCCGTTCTTACCAGTGTTTCCATCATCCGCCGGATCAAAGGTCGGATCAATGAGACATGTACAGGAGTTGGTAAAACTCACAGCAAAAGAGATGGTACCTGAACAATACCATCAATACCTTAAAATCTTCGAGAAAGGAGCATCAGAGCGCATGCCAGCTAGGAAGCCTTGGGATCACGCAATTGATACCAAACCTGGCTATCAACCCCAGAAAGGGAAGGTCTACCCCCTATCCCCAGATGAGCTGCAGGAAGTATGAAATTTTGTGGACAATCAGTTAGCAAAAGGGTATATCTGACCCTCAAAATCACCACAAATGTCACCCATCTTCTTTGTAAGCAAAAAAGATGGAAAGAAGCGGATGGTTCAGGACTACAGATACCTGAACGAGTGGACGGTTAAAAATAACTACCCGTTACCACTCATATCAGAGCTCATAGATCGAGCAGGGAGCGCTAAATACTTCACCAAGCTAGATCTTAGGTGGGGTTATAATAATGTACGGATCAAGGAAGGCAATGAATGGAAGGCCGCATTCACTACCCCTGAAGGTTCTTTCGAGCCGGTAGTAATGTTCTTTGGGCTGACCAACTTGCCGGCCACCTTCCAAGCAATGATGAATGACATATTCCGCGATATGATCAACGCAGGAAAGGTCATTGTGTACATACTTATCTTTACCAAAACCAAAGAAAAGCATGACGCAATCGTACAACAAGTCTTGCAACGATTGGAAGAAAACGATCTATATGTAAAACCAGAGAAATGTGTGTGGTGTGTAGAAGAAGTCAAATTCCTAGGGGTAGTCCTTGGACCCAAAGGAATCCAGATGGATACAAAGAAAGTTGAAGCTATTATTAGCTGGCCCATCCCTTCTTGCGTCAAAGACGTACAACAATTCTTAGGCCTCGCCAATTACTATAGGCACTTTGTACAGGACTTTGCCAAAATCGCACAACCACTACATGACCTGGTCAGAAAAGAAAAAACATGGGAATGGACAGAGGTCCAGGATAAGGCTTTCAAAAGCCTAAAAAAGATATTCACAGAGCAACTGTTGCTGGTAGCTCCAGACTCAGACAGAAAATTCAGGGTGGAATCAGATGCATCAGATTACGCTACTGGTGGCGTATTATCTATGCTTTGCAAGGATGATAAGTGGAGGCCTGTGGCCTACCTATCAAAGTCACTCAATGATACTGAGCACAATTATGATGTCCATGATAAAGAAATGCTAGGCATCATGCGCTGCCTAGAAAATTGGCATCATTATTTGGAAGGAGCACGTGAACAGTTCGAAATATGGACTGATCACAAGAACCTCGAGTACTTTATGAGTGCAAAAAAGTTAAATCGCAGACAAGCCAGATGGGCTTTGTACCTTAGTCGGTTTAATTTTGTATTACATCATAAAGCAGGTGTAACTATGGGGAAGGCCAATTCTCTGTCCAGGAGGCCAGACCATAAAAAGGGGATGGATGATGACAACAAGGACGTCACACTCCTCAAACCGGACTTTTTCAAAATAGCTGCATTGCGCCATGGTCACGTATTTATTCATAGCTCAGAAAAAGAAGTACTAAACAAAATTCGACACTCTGAAGCATGTGATGAAGCAGTGGTAAAAGCAGTAGAAGCCATGAAAAAGGCTGGTGTTAAAACACTAAACGCTCGAGAATGGGAGATGGAACAGGGACTTATCCTCTGGCAAGGAAAAGTCTATGTACCTAAGGATGAGAAACTGCAGATGGAAATAGTCCGCCTACACCATGACACACCCATTGCTGGACATGGAGGACAATGGAAGACGATTGAACTCGTCACAAGAAACTACTGGTGGCCTGGAATCACCAGATTCATTAAAAAATATGTCAGTGGATGCGACAAATGCCAGCGAAATAAGAATTTCCCTGAGCCACCAGCTGGGAAACTAATGCCAAATTCGGCACCAGCTCAGCCATGGACACATATTTCAGCAGATTTTATCACAAAATTACCAGAGTCCCATGGACACAATGCAATTTTGGTAGTATGTGATAGAATTGTCATGACCGACTGAAAACTCGTTTTTCACGAAGTCATTTTATATTCATTTTCTTCTTTATTATATAACACTGGCTGACTAAGCAGGCGCTTATCAGTCAGCGCTTAGATAACAGATAGGGATAAGATAAGATTAGATAGCAGACCATGGCAAGGATGAGTCAACGTCTTGACTCATTGCACAGTAATGCGCAGCATGCGCAGTGCCTCGCCGTTACCTCATGTAGTGTATGCACAGACCATGTACCTAGGTATATAAGGAGTGCAACTAGCACCCAGAGTCCTCAGCCAAGTTCTCTTGGGTTTAATCCCTCCTTCCCATCCTCCTCCTCCTAAGTCTACTAGTGGGGCCCTGAGTCGTCTTGACGAAGGGCTCCTGATAGTAGAACTTGGCTAGCTCATCTTCACTGCCCCACGTTCTCATACCTGGACCACAGGGTTTTAGTGGCAGGAATCAGGGGGATCTCTACAGTTGTACGCCAACTTTAAAATTGCGGAATTAGTTGCCGGGCACTATAAAACCAAGCACCTGTGGCCCTGCCTTGTGGCCCTAGACTTACTTGGCATTACGTTCCCGGTCTATGCAAACCAAAGGACCTAACCCGGTCGATAGGGTTACCTGTGCACAGGACACCAGTGCCGGTTTTGTCACACGATACGTGACACACATCTAGGGACCAGCCTCGCCAGCCCCCTAGCACGTTAAATCACCCTGGCCTAGGCCCCTTAAGGCTATACAAGTAGATACTGTAAATACCCTTTTTTCGTACACCTCGGAAGTAGCCGGCGCTTGCTCATGCACTTCCGAGAGAGGACCGCACCCGTACAGTGTAGCGTCAGTGGGACAACCGTTCGGCCCCCACTTAGATAAACCTTCCCACATCGTCATAATCTTTAAATACTGTACCTATATTGTAGCACTGCAGGGAGGGTTGTGGACCCTGAGTGCACCTCGTATGTACGTATTTACCCATCCCAAACAAGTGACAGGCCCAGACCTCCCTCACTTCCATCAAGATTGATCCTTTGTGGCAAGAAGTATTAGAAGGATTAGATACAGATCTGTTTGTATCAGATTCAGATTCAATACCACCATTGCACACCCCTTCCTCATCAGTCTCATCAAACTCAATCACTGAACAGCCACATCAGTGGGAAGCAGCACCGTTTCCCATTCTTGTCACTAATCCTGCAACCTTAAACCCAAACCTACTTTTCAATTCAGACGCCGATTTCATCGGTGAACCTGCTCCACCTTTTTCACCACCACCACCATCACTATCACTATCCCTGGTATCACCACCACCCATTTATGTCGAAATGGCAGCAGCACAAGAAATGACATCAGCAGAACTGCTGAATCTTCTCAATGCGCAAGCCACCACCATCACCAACCTCCAGAACCAGTTAACCCAACTCCAGGCAAATGCTGCCGAAGCTGCCGCGGCTGCAGCACAGCCACCCCAACCAGCAAACGTTGTTAATATACCGCCAGGGACGGTATTTAATATTCCCTCGAATGGAAATGGCGCATCAAAGATCAATGTGGCCAAGCCACCAGTGTTTTCGGGCAAGATGTCCGAAGTCAACAACTTCATCAATGCATGTCGGTTATACTTGCAGCTCAAAATGCCGAATGCAGACAATGAAGAACAGATCTTATTAGTCCTGTCCTATGTATCAGAAGGATTTGCAGTAGATTGGTGGGACAATCTATTGGAAGCAATGGCAGACGATGACAATACAGTTCCACAAACAGTGGAAGCCCTTTTTAGGAGGATCAAGAACGAATTTGGAGACACTGATGAGCAGTCATCCAAAATATCGGAATTACGCACAATGACACAAGGAGCTGGCACATGTGAGGAGCATGTGCAAAAGTTTAAAAAAGTAGCACAAGGTACCAGCTACTTTGGAAGAGCGTTGATTGAATAATGGATTACGAAAGAGAATCATGGAATCAGAAACCATTCCGGACACCATGGAAGAATGGTACAGACAAGCAGTCAAGTTAGATCGACAATGGCGACAAGCAAAAGGTGAGGAGCAGTATTATTCCTCCCGGACCAGTAACTCCGCTAAGAGGAGCAAAGGAGCGTCCAAAGGCCCAGATCCGGCAAGAATGGTAGTTCCTGGCCAGCCTAAACCCAGATGGAAATTTGGATCTGGATCAGTGCGTCAGGGGCAATTGGGAGCTGGAGCCTCCAGGAGTTCAAATAATATGGCAAATTGGCCTGACCCAAACACAATGGATGTGGATCGAAATCAACGCCCACCACTCCGTGTTACAAATGTGGAAAATTAGGACATATTTTGCGAAACTGTAGATCAACTTTGGACATTAGAACAATGACATTCAAAGAAATGAAGGAGTTCTTTGCAAAAGGAGAAGAACATTTAAAAGAGCAAGAGGATCAGTGAGTCCCACACTAGATTCTCACAATCAGTTCTTGGTACTTGATTCGGACTTTACAGTAGAAATGGATGTCTTGGAGAAATCCGAGATGTCTCTGCAAGAGGCGATCTCAAAGGTGAAACACTGTGATATAGCGCCCAGCGCTGAAGGTGTCACTCCCCGTGAGCATGGCAGAGCAGTTAAATCTGTGCTTGATTCCTCTTTTTTATCATCTACAAGTAAAATAGTATGGAAGCAATGTGATATAGCACCTTGCGCTGAAGTTGTAACTGTATTACCAAGGGAACCTAAGGGACATCAACATCTGGTCCGAACACTTGGCCAGAAAGACGAAATATTTATGGAAGTTGGGCTAGAAACATTGGACACTCATGAGCAGATGCAGCAGAAGGCTTTGTTAGACTCCAGCACCACTGGATTGTTTATGAATGCCAAATACACAAATGAAAAAGGTTTTAAACTCATCCCGTTGACACATCCCATTCAAGTACAAAATGTGGATGAAACAAATAATGAAGGAGGAATGATCACCCACGAGGTTGATCTTCTGCTATCTTTTAAAGGTCATAAGGAATGAGCAACCTTTGAAATTTGCGAATTAGGGAAAACAAATGTAATCATAGGATCTACATGGTTACGAAAGCATAACCCAGAAATCAATTGGCAAACTGGACAAGTGAAGTTAACTCGATGCCCACGATCATGTGGACATAGGCAAAGAGAGTGGACCAAACCTAGAGAAAAGAAAGTATGCACTGCCGAACATTGGCAGGTGTTACAATATTTGTGGGAACAGGAGAAGGAGTTGGATTTTGCTCATTGGCTTGAGGAAAAAGAGGAGGAAGATCAGAACCTCACATATTTGGAACAGATGAAACATCCATGGGAATATAAATATGGGGATAAATACCCATTTTTACCCCTGTTTCCATCAGGATCTGCTGGACCAAAAGCAGGATCATCCTTACGTGTGCAGGAACTAGCTAAAGTCACTGCTAGTGAGATGGTACCTAAACAGTATCATCAATACCTCCAAATCTTCGAAAAGAAAGCCTCCGAGAGAATGCCCAGTGCGGAAGCCATGGGACCATGTGATAGAGACAAAACCTGGGTATCAACCAAGAAAGGCTAAAGCATATCCCTTATCTCCTGACGAGCTGCAGGAAGTACATAACTTTGTTGATGATCAGTTAAGCAAAGGGTACATACAACCTTCCAAGTCACCACAAACGTCACCAGTGTTCTTTGTGAGCAAGAAAGATGGGAAAAAGAGAATGGTACAAGATTACCGGTACCTTAACGAGTGGACAGTTAAAAATAACTATCCCTTACCATTGATCTCGGAGTTGGTTGATTGTGCAGGGAGTGCAAAGTACTTCACAAAGTTGGATCTTCAATGGGGGTACAACAATGTACAGATCAAAGAAGGTGACGAATGGAAAGCTGCATTTACAACACCAGAAGGTTCTTTTGAACCAGTTGTAATGTTCTTTGGGCTTACCAATTCACTGGCTACCTTCCAAACAATGATGAACAATATTTTCCGAGATATGATCAATCAAGGAAAAGTAATAATCTACATTGATGATATCCTTATCTTTACCAAAACAAAGAAGGAGCACGATAATATTGTTTTGGAAGTTCTCAAAAAATTGGAAGAGAATGATCTGTATGTGAAACCAGAGAAGTGCACATGGTGTGTGGAGGAAGTCAAATTCCTAGGCGTAATCATTGGCGCAAAAGGAATTCAAATGGATACCAGGAAGGTGGATGCTATTGTTCAATGGCCAACACCAACATGTGTCAAGGATGTGCAAAGGTTCTTAGGACTGGCAAACTATTATTGACGGTTTGTCCAAGACTTTGCAAAAGTGGCACGGCCATTGCATGATCTGGTATGAAAAGATAAGGCATGGGAGTGGGCAGAACCCCAAGAAAAAGCATTTACAACTCTAAAAAAGATTTTTACAGAGCAACCGTTATTAGTGGCACCTGACTCAGATTGGAAGTTCCGCATTGAGTCTGATGCATCAGATTATGCCACGGGAGGTGTTCTCTCCATGCAATGTGACGATGACAAATGGCGACCAGTTGCCTATCTATCCAAATCCCTTAATGACACGGAACGTAACTATGACGTTCATGATAAGGAGATGTTAGGGATTATGCGCTGCCTTGAAACCTGGCGGCATTATTTGGAAGGTGCAAAGGAGACTTTTGAGATTTGGACAGATCACAAGAACCTCGAGTACTTTATGGGTGCCAAGAAGCTCAATCGGCGCCAAGCTCGGTGGTCTCTGTATCTCAGTCGCTTTAACTTTGTGTTGTTGCATAAGGCTGGGAGTTCCATGGGCAAGGCGGATTCTCTGTCCAGGAGGCCAGATCACAAAAAGGGGGTGGATGATGATAATAAAAACGTCACCCTTTTGAAACCTGATTTTTTCAAAATTGCTGCCTTACAGCATGGTCATGTGCTTATTGATAGTTCAGAAAAAGCATTACTGAACAAAATCAGAAGGTCGGAAGCACGAGATGAACAAGTGGTAAAAGCAGTAGAAGCAATGAAGAAAGCAGGTGTGAAAACCTTGAACAGCAGAGAATGGCAGTGGGAGCAGGGACTTATCCTTTGGCAGGGAAAGGTCTATGTCACAAAAGACAAAAATTTACAGATGGAAATAGTCCGGTTACACCACGACACACCCATTGCAGGACATGGAGGTCAATGGAAGACGATTGAACTTGTCACAAGGAATTATTGGTGGCCAGGTATCACCAAATATATTAAAAAATACATTAGTGGATGTGATAAGTGCCAACGGAACAAGAGCTTCCCTGAGCCTCCAGCTGGAAAGCTAATGCCAAATTCGGCACCAGCAAGGCCTTGGACGCACATTTCTGCAGATTTTATTACGAAATTGCCAGAATCACATGGGCACAATGCGATTTTAGTAGTTTGTGATAGAATGTCCAAGATGGCACATTTCATACCTACATCAGAGGAAACATCAGCTCAAGGGTTGGCAAGTTTATTCAGGGATTACATTTGGAAATTACATGGACTCCCTGAATCCATTATTTCAGATAGAGGTCCGCAATTTGCAGCACAAATGATGAAGGAGTTGAACCAAATGTTGGGGATTTCAACAGACTTGTCCACTGCATTCCATCCGCAAACTGATGGACGAATCAGGACTTGGAACAGTTCCTGAGAATTTTTGTAGACCATAGACAAGAAGATTGGTCTGGGTGGCTGTCTATTGCCGAATTCAGCTACAATAACAAAATACAGGTATCTACAAAGCAGACACCATTTTTCGTGAACTACGGAAAACATCCACGAATGGGAATAGAACCCAGACGAAAAGGAAGTCACCCAGCAGCAGAGGAGTTTGCTCAAAAAATGAAGGAAATACATGAGGAAACCCAAGCTGCTCTCCATAAATCACAGGATGAGATGAAATTGTATGCAGATCGACATCGGTTGGACGTTCCTGAATACAAAGTTGGTGATAAAGTATGGTTGTCAACCAAGGATCTATGGTTGACAGGTCGACCAACCAGGAAATTGGCAGAACGATGGATTGGTCCATACCCAATTAAAAGAATTATTTCATCAAATGCAGTTGAATTAGACCTTCCTTTCTCACAACAAATACACCCCATTGTGAATGTGTCTAGAATATGTCCTTGGAAACGACCTATGAGAGGACAAAAGGCTCAACCACCTCCTCCAATAGAAATTGAAGGAGAAAAGGAATATGAAGTGGAAGAAGTTGTGGATGTATGATTAAAAAGGAACAAACTAGAATATCTGGTCAGGTGGAAAGGATACACCACAGAACATAATTCCTGGGAACCAAAGGACAATTTAAAAAATGCAAAAAATAAAATAAAACATTTTTACAATAAAAACCCCGGAGCTATCAGAAGGCTTGACAAAGCCACCTTTGATGGGTTAGCTTTCAAAACATATGAAAACTTCACTGAATCCTCGGACAAAGTTGTGTCCAGAATCGATATTAATGCAGTAGCACCAGCTGCAGAATGGGAACAAAATTGGCAAAAGTGGAAAGGCAAAAGGGGCCTTGAAGCCTTGGTAACAGAACCTGGAGAAGAAAAAGGACCATGTACTTGTAACATGTGTCTTTGACAACAGTTGCATGATATAGCGCAACGCGCTGAAGCAACTACGCAGAAACTCCAAGCCAAGTATGCTTTACCAGAAACACCGCCATCACGGCCATTATCACCCATTATCGAAGAAGTAGAGGATGACGATTCATCATCCATGATGGAGCGCAATGCGCTGAAAGATAATGATGAAGTTTAAATTTGTCTCGGAAGCCAAATTCTAAAAAGGGGGTACTGTCATGACCGACTGAAAACTCGTTTTTCACGAAGTCATTTTATATTCATTTTCTTCTTTATTATATAACACTGGCTGACTAAGCAGGCGCTTATCAGTCAGCGCTTAGATAACAGATAGGGATAAGATAAGATTAGATAGCGGACCACGGCAAGGATGAGTCAACGTCTTGACTCATTGCACAGCAATGTGCAGTGCCTTGCCATTACCTCGTGTAGTGTACACACAGACCATGTACCTAGGTATATAAGGAGTGCAACTAGCACCCAGAGTCCTCAGCCGAGTTCTCTAGGGTTTAATCCCTCCTTCCCATCCTCCTCCTCCTAAGTCTACTAGTGGGGCCCTGAGTTGTCTTGACAAAGGGATCCTGATAAGAATGTCCAAAATGGCGCACTTCATTCCTACCTCAGAGGAAACTTTGGCCCAGGGATTAGCCACATTATTCAGGGACCATGTATGGAAGCTCCATGGCCTTCCCAAATCCATAATCTCAGATTGCGGTCCACAATTCGCGGCACAAATGATGAAAGAATTAAATCAGATGCTGGGCATCAGCACAGATCTATCCACAGCGTTCCATCCACAAACAGATGGACAAACAGAAAGAATGAATCAGGACTTAGAACAGTACCTGAGGATTTTCATAGACCATAAACAAGAAACTTGGTCTGGATGGTTAGCCATCGCCGAATTTAGCTACAATAACAAAATTCAGGTGTCCACCAAACAGACACCATTCTTTGTCAACTATGGTAAACACCCCAGGATGGGGATTGAGCCAAGAAGGGAAGGTAGTCACCTGGCAGCATCAGAGTTTGCCCAAAAAATGAAGGAAATTCATGAAGAAACTCAGGCAGCCTTGCTAAAATCACAAGGCGACATGAAGCTGTATGCAGATAGACACCGATCAGATGCACCAGAGTACAAAGTTGGAGACAAAGTCTGGTTGTCAACAAAAGATTTAAGGTTGACCGGACAACCAACTAGGAAATTGGTGGAAAGATGGATTGGGCCATACCCAATCAAGAAAATAGTGTCACCAAATGCAGTGGAACTAGATTTACCCTTCTCGCAACAAATTCATCCAGTGGTAAATGTATCAAGGATACGCCCTTGGAAACAACCAATGAAAGGGCAAAAAGCGCAACCCCCACTGCCAATTGAAATAGATGGTGAAAAAGAATATGAAGTGGAAGAAATAATAGATGTAAGACTAAAAAGGAACAAGATGGAATACTTGGTTAGGTGGAAAGGATACACTGCTGAGCATAATTCCTGGGAACCATTGGACAATCTACAAAATGCAAAAAGGAAAATAAAAAACTTTTACGATAAAAACCCTGGAGCAATCAGGAGGCTTGATAAGACAACCTTTGACAGGTTGACTTTTAGACCATACAAAAACTTCACACAAACCTCGGACAAAATAGTGTCCAAAATTGATGTTAATGCAGTAGCACCAGCTGCAAAATGGGAGCAAAACTGGCAAAAATGGAAAGGAAGAAAGGGTTTAGACACCCTTACAGAGCCAGGAGATGTGGAAGGGCCATGTCAATGCAACATGTGCCTACGTCAATCGCATGATATAGTGCCTCGCGCTGAAACAATTGAAGACCTCACCCCACCTTCATGCCCTCTCTCCCCCATCATCGAAGAAATAGAGGAATCATCTGTGATAGAGCGCAAAGCACTGAAAGATGACGATGAAGTTTAAATTTGTCTGGAAGCCAAATCTTAAAAAGGGGGTACTGTCATGACTGACTAAAAAGCTACGGCTTTTTCACCAAGTCATTTTCATTTTTATTATTTAATTTTCTTCATATTATATAAACATGTGCTGACTAAGCAAGGCGCCTATCACTTGGCACTTAGATAAACGTAGTAGATAAGATACCGGAGCACAGCGCTGATGACTCATGACTATTACCACATGCGCAGTCGTCTTACTCATAACCATACTATATTTAGAGTAGGGCTTAGGGTAGTGCACAGACCACCTGTCGTAGTATATAAGGAGTGCAATCCAGCACCCAGAGTCCTCAGTCGAGTTCTCTCGGGTTTCATCCCTCCTCTCCTCCCCTCTCCTCAGTTCTCTGTTGGGGCTCCTAGGCATCATGCCAGGGGGTTCCTGATAGTTACTTGAGCAACGACATAGAAGATGTAGAAGACCCTTTGATGTGGTGGTACAAGAATTGCAGCACCTATCTGCAATTATCAAGAATGGCCTTGGATTATCTTTTGATTCCAGGTGAGTAAGGTTCTAATTATCCCAGCATATTAAACAAATTAATTTTGCTAACAATGACAGCTACTTCAATTGATGTAGAGCGATTGTTTAGCTGTGGTCGGCTCGTGCTCTCTCACACTTGATCACAGCTATCACCACAGACTACACATGCCATAGTCTGTGTAGGCCAGTGGAGTGCCCTCAAACTCGTCAAAAATGAAGACGTTTGGATGGTCAGTGAAATGGATGATGAGGTAGGTGATGATGAAGTTGAATTGGATGACAGCTGGGACTGGGACTTGGTTACATTGGAGGCTTAGCAGACTTATACATGTTTTACAATTTAATCACATTTTAATAGACTACATCTGTACCCTTTTCTTGTAGGACCTGAGGGTATTGTTACGAGGTCAGTAGACCAAGTCACACAACCAGAGGAACAAGGAGAAAGAAAACAAAACTCTGTAGCACTTGTCTACGACAGTGACTATCAAGAGCCTGGGGGTTCTCAGGCTCCTACTACTACTATATACCCCTCGCCTCATGGTTCCCTCATGTCCGCCTCCCCTTAACCACATGCCCTGCTGATATAAGCTAGAGCGCTTCCATGGGCGCCTGTCCATCATGCATGTCACCCAATGTGACATAAAACCGTCAAATCATAACATTACCCCCCCCTTAAGGGTTCGGTTCCACACAAACCATATCGGGGTCATCATCCGGGAGGGCGTAAAGTGCTGCTCGATTGCCCTTCCACTTACACCATTTGCGCTCTAAGCGTTCCCGGTAGTCATGTTCAAATTTGCCATCCTCCCATCCAAACAGTCTTTTTGGGACATGAGTACTGGTGTGATTTTGATATCGCTGAAATGCATCCCTGGGCAGCTGTTGAGAAGCAGGAGCATTAGGATGTTTCTGATGAAACTCCTGGATTGCCTTGCCTGCGTTCTCCAAATTCTTAAGAGGTTCCCAGGTGGACTCTTCAACGGGAAATCCTTTCCACTTGACAAGGTATTGAATACCTCGTCCCTGTACACGACTGTCCAAAACTTCCTCTACTTTGTACTCTTCACCCTGGACCTTCGCTTCCTCTTCTGCTCTCTTCGTGCTCAACTCCTTGTCCTTCCGCTTCTGTTCTGGAAAAACTGGCAGTATGTATGGCTTTAACAGTACTTCATTAAAAATGTTATACACTTTCCATGACTTTGGGAGATCCAACTGGTACGCAGCAGATCCAATCTTCTCTAGCACCTTATACAGTGCATAGAACTTGCCATCAAGCTTCTTGAATGCTTGTACATGTGGAAGGTGTTCTGCATTTACGTAGACCTTGTCACCGATTTGATACTCCCTGGCAGGGCGTTTCCCTTTGTCATACTGTTTAGCCATGCGTTTGGCCGTTTTCTCCAGATTTTCTGCCACTACATCACACACCTCTCGTGCATTGTACACGAACTTCTCTACATCTGCTACCTTGGTGGTCAACTTAGGGTCGCTCCACTTCCTCGGATGTTTTCCATTGTTCAGATAGAATGGGGTGAAACCTGTGGCTGAATTTTCTCTATCATTATGACAAAACTGGGCAAGCACCAAATGCTCGCTCCAGTCATCCTGCTTGTCATTCGTGTACATTGCGAGAAACTTGCACACTTCCTGGTTGACCCATTCCGTTTGTCCGTCTGTCTGTGGGTGATATGCCGTAGAGGGATTTCCCTTGATGTCCAACAACCAGAACAGTTCCTTCATGAACTGGGAAACAAATTGAGACCCCCTGTCACTGATGACCCTCTGTGGAAGTCCATGATCCCGGAACATGTTATCGCGGAAAAGCCTGGCTACTCCTAATGATGTGATCATGGAATTCGTTGGCAAGAAATACGCTTTCTTGGTAAAACAATGATATCCTACTCCACCGGCTAAAGACGGGGAGCATGTTGCATGAGTCCCAAGAGGAGTCCCGTCAAATCGTCTGTTGGACTGCGATTAGCACGCAGGTATGCAAGTACGGATAATTGGACGTGTGAACGGATAACGCGGAACCTCGGATAATAGGAGCATGGATAAAACGGATAATCGAAGTGCGGAAGTGCAGATAATAGGATAATTACGCCCGTCGCGGCATGTAGCGACTTGTATGGTATGCGCGGAATGCAGTGCACAGCGTCAAAGGTGACTTTGAGCTCGTCGATGACAAGGGCAACGTGTCGAACGCGACTGTGGACTTGAAAAGGTCAAAGAAAGGGAGAGAACGAGGAACAAGAATGGAGAGACTAAGAGACGAGATGTGACCAATGAGACTTGGACTGAGGGGGAACTTCTTCTTATTTTTACTGAGGAAAACAAACACTTTATATACTTTTTGTACTCTACTGAGACAAAACGACTGTGCAATTTCTACTCCTTCGTCCAAATCCGTGTTTGAAAGGTAATCCTCAATGTAGCCTAGACGCTCGGAAAATCCTTCATTTGCTGCCGTCGTATGGCTTTGTAGCGTGACCCTGGTATGTCTCTGATGTGCGCAGGGCACTAGCGTCAAACGCCGCTCCGGTGACCTGTAAAAACCGCTTGTGCTGCTATCTCTTTCTTTGGCAGTCACATTCCTGCATTTTGGACGCGATCCCGTTATCCGATATAGGTCCTTGCTTGTTGCTCCCTAGTGACTGTCATACATAGTCGATCGTAAGCCATTTTCCTGGGCGGAAAATAGTCTTCTTGTGATCGATCGTTGATGAACCGAGTGATCGGTATTGTGACTGATGCAACGATGTATCCCGATCCGGCAGTGGCTATACATCCGTCCTTCCTGTTATGGTCGTGCTGAGTCAGCCGGCTGCACTGCGGGGAGGCAGACTGTGGTGTACAGGCGGTAATGGGAGGCGGCTTGCGGAATAGACCTGCACTGTGTGACTGTTGGATCTCGTCAGATAATCAGAACCTGGCCTTATCGGGTGAATGACTGTCGCGCGGAAAAGAGCGTCAGATAATCGGATGTTGTTGACAACCTTGGCAAGTACAAATGTTAGTGAAGGGGTCAGCGCATGTGTGGGATCCCTAGCATTCTGAAGGTAAGGCTTTTGAAGAAGCCCTACATGGTCGTAGCTGGACACAGCTCATCAACGATCCACTACTACCATTATCATGTCAAAGCCTCGCGATTCCGGAAATGGTCCCATTAGGTCTACGGACACGTCTTGCCACAGTTGACCAGGTACGCTATTGGGTCGTAGCAGTGCTGCCCTCTTCGTTCTGTCTGGTTTGACAGTTTGGCATGTCCTACACCCTGTAACATATAGCTTGACATCCCTAGCCATGCGCGGCCACCAGTAGTTCCGTGTGATGACCTCCAAGGTTTTGTCGATCCCATAATGTCCCCACTCATGATGGATATTGAGAATAGATTCTCATACCCTTCGGTTGACTGGGACATAGATTTGACCCTTCCATGTAACAATCCCTCGTTCCAACTTGAAGTCGGGATCTTCGTTTTTAAGTCCCTCCACCACTTGTGACTCCCATTGCCATTTATTAATCTTGGCAATCTTCTCTTCCAACTCTGTCAATGCATCATTGTCATCATAAAGACAAACGAAAAGATCATCTTTGAGAAGAATGACGCCTTTGTTGTCAATCTCCTCCCCCTTATGGTCTGTCCTCCGGGACAGAAGGTTGGCCTTACCATTAGATTTGCCTGAGCGATGCTTAATCACAAAATTGAACTCCTGCAAATCCAAGATCCAACACACCGTCAGTCTGCAGCTTCCGGAAGTAAGTGAGATTCTGATTGTTACAGTTCTCTTTTCCCTTTGTTAACGGACTATATTTACTTGTTACAAACCCATAGTTACGCTTGGACATTATCTCCTTTCATAGCTACCTTCACCTTTCCTTTTCTAGATAGCTATGCTCTTTCCCCTTTAATTTCTATTGTTCTTTAAACGTATATAAACCCCTCTCATGTACCGTAGCTCTTTAGTTCCAACTTAGTCAAATCTTATCCATAACTTGAACACTCTTTTGCTCGTCACCTCAACCACTCTCCTTGCTCTCTCTCTAGCCTTCGTCATCATCAGACTTAGTGCCTAGAACCCTTGTCCAGTGACTGGGAACAGACCGAGACTCTGTTTGTCGCTGTAGACTTGGACGCTGAACGACGTTGTGGACATCGACCGTAACATAAGTTGGAACTCAGGACCAGCTCAGGGTATCACCCCTAGCCGACACCATTGAGACCCACAGCTCTCAGGAACGACCCCCGAACGGATCCATCACCTATAAGGGGAAATACAACCTTGGATGACAAGAAGTTTTTCTCTACCAATGAACCTGGTATTTTGTTACAGAAGGATGGAAATGGAACGAACCAGTCCCAGACAAATATTTTTCAGGAGACTTCTACTCAGGAGCCTTTGAATTCAATTTACCTGATCAAATCTACCTAGACTGGGGTAGTGAAGTACAAGGAGAACTGCTCTACCTTGTTAAGGAACCAGAAAACGAACCAGGAAGGACCCTCTATAGGAAATTCTTTAGTGGAAGCGACCGACACGGAATCACAGCTAGCCTTTTAGCAGAGTGGGAGGAATTACTACAAATTGAACAAGCCAAACTTGAGGAAAACCCATTTGATACAGATTACTCGAAACAAGGACCACCCCCATCTCCAAAACCCAGAACTCCGAGTAGAACCCCTACTCCAGAACCGAAACCAATCACCAGAACACCATCCCCTGAACCACCGATTAACCCCGAACCACCGATCACTCCTGAACCAAGAATGGCATCTGAAACCAGCGCTAGCTCTAAAGGAGATATCAAACCGCAGCCTATATGACCTTTTACAGGCAAACGAATCGAAGCAAGGTCATTTTTAGGACAGCTTGAGGACTACTTTACCCTCAATGAACAGAACTATGAAGGAAAAGACGAAAAGAAAGTTAGGTATGCACTTGCGTGCATGGGACCAGAACTAGACGACTGGAAAACTATCATCCGAAGCGAATTGAATGACAATAAAGGCAGTACCACAGCCATGTTCAAATGGAGCAACTATGAAGCATTTGAAACACGTTTCATCAATGACTGGGGAGAAGTTAACAGCGCCCTTTGAGCCCTGAACAATCTATCCAAATTAAGAGTTGGAAACGGCATTTCAGTCCCAGAATACATTAGAAAATTTTGCATGGACATAGGAACCTCTGGGCTTACTGGAATACCTGCTCAGTTGCAGGCATTCGTCAAAGGATTACCCTTAGAACTTGCTAGGACAATATTACAGGACCAAAGGAAGATCAAGACGATGCAAGAAGCCTATGATAAGGCTGAGGATCACCATAACGCTTAGGATATGACAGGACAGGGGAACAGGAGAACCAATGATGGATCTGGAACACATTTCAATCGAAACAACAATCGATCCGGAACAATCAGAGCTATAAATACCACGATTCCTAGCCAATTAACAGATGATCAAAAGGAGGAATACCAAAAGACTGGCAAGTGTTTCAGATGTGGAACACAGGGACACATCTCCAGGAACTGCCCGAAACGCAATGATGCGTCTTCATCCAGGTCTTCTTATCAGAATAAGGCTGTCCGTTCCGTCACTGAGGAACAACAGAAGGAAGAAGACGAACCAGCAAAGAAAATTAGAGCAATCTTTTCAGCAATGTCTACTGAAGAGAAGAATGCCCTCTTAAACGAAATCGAAAATGAGGGTTTTTAGTTAGGAAGCGTCACTCAGTGGTTGGCCCTTCCTTATTATCGAGATCTGAACAGTTGGCGCTTGATTCTGTAATAGTATTATCCAACAATGACAAGTGCATTTCATTAACTATCAAATCGACCGATTTACCTGCTGGAACATCTGCCCTAATCAATTGTGGAGCAGAAGGAAACTTCGTAGATGAGGGAGCAGTGAAAAAGCTCAGGAAAGAACAACTTAAGAAACCAATCAAAGTCAGAAACGCAGATGGAACAGTAAATGTGAAAGGAATGATCACACATCGGACCAAAATATGCTACATGATCGAGGGACAGCAGTTTATCAATTGGTTCTGGATCACTAAGCTAGGTGATCAACGAATGATTCTAGGAATACCCTGGTTAGAAGAAAATAACCCGATCATCAACTGGCGAGAGAAATCTCTGAAAATTGGAGACCTGGGCACGTCGCCAAAAGCAATCTGGCAGCTAGCCCTTGACTCCCAGCACTGGGGCAAGGATGACTATTGGATTAGAGTTAAAACATCAGCATCACAAGAACTAGAGCACAGGTTAAAGAAAGACGAACCATCCACCACTCTACCTACAGAATATGAGCAATGGCGCACCATCTTTGACAAGAAGGCATCAGAACGCTTCCCATCCAGTCGACCGTGGGATCACGCAATCAACACAAAGGAGGGTTTTGTCCCAAAAGCTAGTAAACTTTACCCTCTGTCAGTCAAGGAACAAGGATTGTTAGATGAATGGATTGATGAACAACTCAAGAAAGGGTACATTAGGCCATCTACATCACCGCAGGCATCACCATTCTTCTTTGTAGCAAAGAAAGAAAGTGGAGCACTCTGACCCTGTCAGGATTACCGAAACCTGAATGAATGGACCGTCAAAAACGCATATCCCCTTCCCCTTGTTTCCGATCTCATGACTAAATTACGAGGCGCCAAGTATTTCACCAAACTAGACCTCCGATGGGGATACAACAATGTTTGCATCAAGAAGGGAGACAAATGGAAAGCAGCCTTTATTACCAATCGAGGGCTCTACGAACCAACAGTAATGTTCTTTGGATTATGCAACTCGCCGTCAACCTTTCAAACCATGATGAATGAGTACTTTAGGGACATGATCAATGAAGGATGGCTGATCATTTACATGGACGACATGTTAATCTGTGTGGAAACACTAGAACAGCTGGAGGAGCAGACAAAACAAATTTTACAACAGCTACAAGATAACAATCTATTCCTAAAACTTGAAAAATGCAAGTTTGCCATGCAGGAAGTCGAATTCCTAGGAATGATCATCACCCCTGGACGCATTCAGATGGACCCAATAAAGTTAGCAGGGATCGCCGATTGGCCAGTTCCTACCACAGTCAAACAAGTCTGATCATTCCTCGGATTTGGGAACTTTTACCAATGTTTCATTGGAAATTTTGCTGCCATCGCTAAACCACTTACCGACCTCACTAAGAAAACGGAACCATTTGACTGGACCACTGAACGGAACAACGCTTTTGAAATTCTGAAGAAATGGTTTGCATCTATGCCGGTACTATTAATGCCAGATCCTACTCAACCCTTTATCCTTCAAACCGATGCATCGAATAAGGCAATAGGGGCAGTCTTGAAACAAGCAGATGAAACAGGATCTCTACATCCCTGCGGATTTATCTCACATGCATTAACACAAACGGAACAGAATTACCAGATCTATGATCGAGAACTCTTGGCAATTATCAAAGGATTGGTGACCTGGCGACATTTACTACACGGATCACCCCACACCACTATAGTTCACTGTGACCACAAGAATCTGTCCTATTATCAAACCGCCCAACATTTAATGCCCAGACAAGCTAGATGGTCATCCCTATTATCAGAATTTGACCTACGCATTGAGCACGTCCCTGGCACGAAAATGTTCGAAGTGGATGCCCTATCCCGATGCCCTGATCATATGGGAAACAGTGAATTACAAGAAGACATTGTAGTCCTACCAGAGGATCGTTTTATTTGTCTTATTGCAGAAGATCTAGTCACAGAAATTCAGAAAGCAATGTCAAAAGACGATTTCGGACGCATTCTAATCGAGGTTATCACCACGCACCACGCCCCACCAATCAAATCGAACATACAAGATTGGTCTTATACCAATGGCATTGTTCACTATCTCGGAAAGACCTACATCCCTGACCAAGATGGATTACGAACCAAATTGATTAAAGAAACGCATGAGGCATGATCATCAGGTCACCCTGGACAATTAAAGACCCTTGAACTCCTTAGGCATGACTACTGGTGGCCCGGAATGTTCAAACATGTCAGGGAATGGATAGAAGGATGCGCCCTCTGTCAGCAGATGAAGATTAACACACACCCAAATGTACCGGCCCTTCACCCGATTCCGTCGAAAGCAACCCGCCCCTTTCAGCAGGTAACCCTTGATTTCATCACCGATCTACCCCTTTCCGATGGCTTTGACTCGATCCTGGTCACGGTGGACCATGGTCTTACAAAGGGGGTAATTTTCACACCCTGCAAAAAGACAATCGACGCTCTAGGCACAGCAGAACTTTATGTCTCTGAAATTTTCAAACGATTTGGCCTACCTGACATCTTAATCTCGGATCGAGGACCACAGTTCTCCACAAAAGTATTTCAGGAAATACGGAAAGCACTAGGAATTGACCATAGAATGAGCACAGCCTATCATCCCCAAACCAACAGAGAAACAGAACGAGTCAACCAGGAACTGGAAGTCTACCTCCGAATGTTCTGCTCCAATGAACCGCATCTATGGAAACCGCTTCTCCCAATAGCCGAGTTTGCTCACAATAACCAACATCATGACACAATCAAAACTTCCCCATTCAGACTAATGTATGGGACGGACCCTGTTGCGCTTCCCACAGCTACTACACGAATGACCACACCAGCAGCAGAGGAGCGCCTTCAGTTCCTAAGGAAGGCCAGAGAAGAAGCGCTAGCAGCACATGAACTAGCAAGACAACTAGTGGCAAGACGACGCAAGGACAAAGCAATGCGATTTGAAAAAGGCACCAAAGTGTGGCTTGAGAACCGAAATCTTCACATACCATATCAGTCCAGAAAGCTAGCACCAAAACGAGAAGGACCCTTTGAAATTGAACAAGTAATGGGACCAGTAACGTACAAATTGAAACTCCCAAAACAATGGCGCATTCACCCTGTGTTTCATACGTCACTCCTTACCCTGTATAGAGAAACGACTGCGCACGGCCCAAATTATGTGAAACCACCCCCTGATCTCGTAAATGGACAAGAGGAATTCGAGGTAGAGGCAATTCTAGCTCACAGAAAGCAAGGCGCAGGCTACCATTACCTAGTTAAATGGAAAGGCTACGGATCGAACGATAATTCTTGGGAACCCGCTCGCAATCTTGCAAACGCCACTGATATCCTATCGGAATACCAACAACGCCGACACCTCTGAACCATGACTCAATACAGAAACCGCCACGTTTTGAAACAAAATTACCATTATACAAAACGGAACTGCTCAACACTCTCTCGATACACTATAGCTCTTAAAGAAAAGACCGTCTACACCCCCATACAATACCTCCCCTTCCAGCATGCTCCTAGAGCACCGAACCCATCAGAGAAACTCACCTGAACTGTGGCGTTGGTCACACGATACTACCGCATCCCTCGACTTGATCACCATCACCAAAAGAACCCTTCAGGAACAACAGAGTTCCCTTGCAACGCCATCCAGAATTATCTTCCCAAGTACCATGACCTGCAATTCTCAACCGACGATCTACCTACCTATAATAAAGATCCACCTGCCTACCAACTTCTAGCTATCCGAAGCAGTAACGTTTACGAAAGCGCTCATGGAAGACTGCTATGTCCAGAAGAATATAAGCAGATGGACGAGATCACTAAACAGATACGAGAGTGTAGCGCACAAATTTGGTTAATCAACCAAAGAATCAGAATACCAGGAAGGCCTTGCATTCTCATAGAAGACATCCTTGATGAGCTTGAATATTTGTCTACTGCACTAGGAGAGGTAATAGCGGACATCATCAGGAGAATCAGAAGATTCTTAGTCACCCCAACAACGACACCAGGAATCCAACATCTAGATTTGCTAACCAGGTTCATCACGGAAGAATGAGAACTCCTCACCGACCCTGCAATTGAAGATCCACTGGATATAGAAAGTTCAGAATCGGACATGGAAATTAGTGATCCGGAGTAACGTATAAATTCCTCAAATACCATCACCTAACGTCGAAACCCACACCACAACAAGAAACCATGTTCACCTTCTTCGCCCTCGTCGCATACTTCACCACCCTGGTCCTCCTCTCCTGCGCTCACTGGCGCATTGATGAAACCGTCGCCGCCTTTTCGCCCTTCATTGCCATCCCAGACCTCCTGCTTGAGGTCTTTGTTGAAAATACCACTATCATCCACTTCGAGGATGACAACCTCCACGTTCACCCAGCCAACTTGCTTCCCCAGGTACACCCTGACGACCACCACCTTCCCCACTTTGCCCAGTTTGTCAAAAGGAACACCACACTCACAGTTGTTGCCGACGCCCTCGCTGCTGCCACCTGCACGATCACCAATCTCACCTCCGCTACCGATAACCTCGCTGCCCTTACCCTTACCATCGATCCACATGAAATGACTTACGAGGAACGTGACTCTTTCCTACGCAATGCTCAGAACCTGCACCGCGCCGCTGAAGCGCTTAGATGGAAGGTAGAAACGTTGACAAAAGAACTCGACAACACCGTCAAGTGGGCAGAGTCTAGAACGGATCATGGTTGGACAACCTCTGGCTGGTAGAAGTCGGTGACTTCTCGCATACAAAGGGGGTAATGTTACAGTTCTCTTTTCCCTTTGTTAACGGACTATATTTACTTGTTACAAACCCATAGTTACACTTGGACATTATCTCCTTTCATAGCTACCTTCACCTTTCCTTTTCTAGATAGCTATGCTCTTTCCCCTTTAATTTCTATTGTTCTTTAAACGTATATAAACCCCTCTCATGTACCGTAGTTCTTTAGTTCCAACTTAGTTGAATCTTATCCATAACTTGAACACTCTTTTGCTTGTCACCTCAACCACTCTCCTTGCTCTCTCTCTAGCCTTCGTCATCGTCAGACTTAGTGCCTAGAACCCTTGTCCAGTGACTGGGAACAGACCGAGACTCTGTTTGTTGCTGTAGACTTGGATGCTGAATGATGTTGTGGACATTGACCGTAACACTGATGATCTGTCAGAACCTCAACTGGAACGACTGTGCCCTTCAGGTAATGAGACCATTCATAGAAGGCATGCATAACGGCCAACATCTCTTTGTCATAAATCTCATAATTGCGTTCCGCCGGATTAAGAGATTTGGAGATGAAGGCAACGGGCTGCCACAGGCCATCCTTCTGTTGCTGTGAGAGAATGCCACCAATGGCAAAGTCGGACACATCCATCTCGACGTGGAATTGGCCCTCATTTGCCGGGATGGCTAACACCACTTCCTCCGCGATGCGCGATTTCAGGCCCTCAAAGGCAAGCTGCTGGGCAGGAGTCCACTGCCACTCTGTGTTGCTAGTAAGGAGGGTTAATGGTTTGGATATAGACACAAACCCCTTCACAAAGCGTCGGTAGAAGTTGATGAATCCAAGAAACTGTTGAACATGTTTCTTGCAGGTAGGAACTGGCCAATCCACAATTGCTTTGACCTTAGCCTTATCCATACTGATTGAATCATGGGAGATGATCAATCCCAAAAACTCAATGGTGGATTTATCAAACCAACATTTTTCCAGCTTGAGTGAGAGCTTATGTTCCTGTAACTTCGCCAGGATCCAATTAACGTGAATGGTATGACATTTCTGATCCTTGGAGAAGACCAGAATATCATCCATATAGATCACTACCCATCCTTCAGCAATTTCTTCTCTGAAAATGTCGTTCATCATGGTCTGAAATGTTGCCAGGGAGTTGGTAAGGCCAAAGAACATGACTAAGGGCTCAAAGAGGCCCCGATTTGTTCTGAAGGCAGCCTTATGCTCATCGCCATCCTTGATGTGAACATTGTTGTACCCCCATCAAATGTCCATCTTTGAGAAGATCTTTGCATGTGACAGTTTATCCATGAGCTCCGAGATGAGCGGTAATTGATACCGATTCTTAATGGTCATCTTGTTGAGTTTGCGATAATCCTGTACTGGCCGGAGTGAACCGTCCTTCTTTTTAACAAAGAAGAATGGCGATGCCATTGCCAACTTGCTTGATCGGATGCGTCCTGTCTCTAGATTATCCTTGAGGAACTTCTCAAGTTCCTCCTGCTCCACATGGCTTAGGGGATAGATCTTGCAATCCAACATCTTGGCGCCAGGTACCAATTCGATTGAGGTCTGTTTCTCAAAGACCTTCTGGTAACCTAAGTAGTGCTCGGGCATGACTTCCTCTAGGGTCCGGGTAATCTTATTTTCTGCGGCAATTTTGGTTGCCGTAGACTCATAAGCCCTGATCCATTTCGAGTCCACATCTTCCCTTTGTACCGCCAACAGTCGATCTCCCTCATCCCAATGCACGCCACCTATTTCCTGCTCCTCCTCAGTGTCTTCGTCCTCGGGCTCCTGGGCTTTCGAATCTGGATAGCATGTACCTGGGCAACGACTGAATAGGAGTATGTTCTTACTCCAATCAACATCTGGGTTATGGAATTTTAACCAGTCATGCCCTAGGAATAGATCCGTCTTTCCCAGGTTCGAGACACCGAACTCCCAAATCTCTTTGTGCGTGTTGATTTTCACTTTCAACTGCACCATTTCTGACAATCACCCATTGATGTTTTCTGAACCATCAGCATTGTAAACAGGAATCGGATGGGGGAGTTTTCTTGTGTTGAGGTTATTCCGCTTCACGAAATTCCTGTTAACGCACAAACCTGTGCACCCCGAGTCCAACAAAGCCGATATCGTAACAGACTGTCCTGTTGTGACATCAGTAACCGTCATGGGTATGTTCAACTGTCGTTTCCTTGTTCCTATCACCTGCTTAGGCTTGTTCTTTAAGTGGTTCAAGTACCAGGCCGCTTGTCCCTCCGTTGCACTATTCAAGTCCTGTACCAGATCTTTCGTTACCTCCTCCCTCCTGGAATGGTGACTCCAATCTCGAAGAGATTGAAGAGCTTGGCTCATGGGTTGTTCCCATATGCGCCTCACCATCCATGGAGTCTGCCAGGGCTTCAAGCGATCTTTGCCCGTTGTGATGGGCTCATTCCTTATTTTTTGTGTACTTAGTTCGTAGTCGATGCAGTTTAACTTAATAGATGAATTTGCATGACTATTTGTACACATTGTCGAACTAGTACTGCAGGCCTTCCGGTCAGAATGATTTCCAGTTGGCCACTTTAAAAACCCAGGGCCTCACTAATGGCCTTCTTGTCGTCTTCAGTGGCATCATCTAGCCACTCTTTCCATCCTATCTCCCGGACCCAGGTTTTTCCCTTCCAATTCTTGGGACTTTTGCATTCTCTGCTGATATGTCCCGTCTTTCCACAATTATAGCACACGATGGTGCTCTCCTTTCTATCTACGTCCATGGCGTTGGGGTCCCTGGCACTTGACGTCGTGACTGCTGCCAGTGGTGGGCCTTGCATTGCTCCACCAGTCCGAGTCGCAGGTGTTGGTGAAACCCTGTTATAGGTACCCTGCGTCCTCACTGTCGATGCCTGGGGTTGGTGCGACCCTTGCCCTGGATTTACATTATAAAATTTCTTGGCATCCCGCCAAGCCTTGTTCAAGTCCATTGCCTTCGTGTACCACTTTTCTAAGTCCCCCGTTGTGGTCCCATCTCCTGGCGCTCCTGTTTCAACAATCCTCAACCCAAGTTGTGGATGTAATCCCCTTCGAAATTGCACAATCAGCGCGATCTCATTGTAGCCCATAAGTTGGGCTAGTCCTCTGAAATCCACAATGTAATCTTCCACATTGTGTTTTCCCTGCTGTAGACCCTGGATTTTGCGAATTGCATCATCCTGGGTTTCGGTCATCAGGAAGAATTCCCTGGCTTCCGTGTCAAACTCCTGCCAGCTTGTGAAAGGTGGCTTGTGTGTGAACGCCGCTTGTTCGACGCTCTCCACTCCATCAAATAATGACATTATTCCATGCCGTTCTTGCGCTAAGGTGGTTCCTGCTCTCCAGGTTCCCAGCGCCTTCTGCTCTTCTCGCTCCAATGCATTCTCCAATATCTGTTGGAGCTTCACGCCTGCCCAATTTCCTGCGCGGTTCGCCGATCCTCCCCGGATGCGCTGAAGCGACATTGTTACTTGTCGCGAGACCATCCTCTGCTTGGTTAAGTGAAAGTAAATTGCCATACTTCTTAACCAGTTGGCAATCAACTCTGGTTGCCCTTCGTAATGGTCGGGCATGTCCAACTTAACAGTTGGAGTGGTCTCTTCTCAGGGTGGGCGGAATAGCATCTCCGCCACCGTGCCTATTCTTTCTGCAAATGGTCTGACCCGATTTCTTTGGTCATTGTCTGACCATGCTTCCCAGGTGGCGTTTTCTGCCGTTGTCCCAAATATTGCTATATATGCGGTTACTAACATAAGGATGGCCAATATGAATGCCTCCATCATTATGTTTCCATTGAGTGCATGGACCAACCTGTTCATGGCCTTCTGGGACAGATGCCAGTGACGGCCCACCAGTACCAAGTCATGCTGTGTGCAATCAAATGCACGCCTGACATAGCTTGCCAAAACCTGGAAATCTAATTCAATTTCAAACACCAGGTCTTGCTTATCATCGAATCCCTGTCCTCCAACTTTCTTCAAGTTGATGAAAGTGGACTGGGACCACTTCGATTTCTCGTCACGGATCCATTTGTTGCACCTTTGCATATGAACCCGATTATAAAGCGACTGTTCTTGGTTGCCTAATTCAATATGAACACCCAGCATGTTCTCTAGCCGGTTGATCATCTCATTGTATTTGGCGTACACCTGCTCATATAGCGCCACTGCTGATTTACGCTTATTATCCCAACTCGCTTTTGGGATAAACCTTCCAACGAGCTCATCGGCCGTGTACTTAAAACTGGGAACCATCTTGGTTCTGCCTGGTGTAGTAACTGTCGGTGTCAAAGGCTTGACCTCCACTGCCTTCTTCGATACTACCAGCTTAATCTGATGCGCCTTCTGCGCCCTTTCCTGGACCCGTGGAGCTTGCACCTTTTCTCTTTCGAGACGCGCCACCTCATCATGTTCCTTGAGTAGCACCTCCCATGCATCGGTCTGCTCGGCCCGAGCCACTCTGTCGGCCTCGGCAAGGAGACGGCGTGTCTCCTTGGCCTCATGCCTTCAGTGTTCCGCGGCCTTGTGGATGATCCACCGACAAACATGCATATTGTTGTCTGCCGGTGCTGGCTGTCGTGCCAATCGTGCAAGCTGTTGTTGTTTGTATGCTTGCCACTGTGCGTAGTTGGCGTTTTCTCGTGCATGCCACTCGTCTTCGATACAGCTCTCAATGAGCCCCTGTAATAAAAACTCCGTCTTACTCAGGTCCCACACCGACCTGACGTAAGGGGCATTCCTATTCTTCCGCTGAGACGCCCTTACAGGGATGTCACCAGAAGGGTTTCCACCGGTTCTTGGGGTCAATTTGGCACAATCGGCCCGCACCCCCGCAGAACTCTTCGATTTCATTCCACCATGTGACACAGGGAGGTGGTGCCTGGGTCTTTGGTCAGGTGTCCTCGTGCTCAGGGAACTAGCCCCGATACGTGATTGGTATCCTGACACTGTGCATCCTTGATACACGGCACCCCCCTGCGTTGTCTTCGCGTGTTTTCCCACGCTCTTCCGCTGCACCAGCTGCCATTCCCCCTGACCCACTATCCCGGGGTAGGATGGCACTCGCACTGAGCGCAGTTTTGTCGCCTGAGCTGCAACCTGTGAAAAAGAAATAGAAACGGACTCCATACTGGATCCGTTGACGGTTGCGCTCTGCTGAGTGGCTTTGACTGTTGCATCGGCGACGCCTTGAGTGTTTGCGCTGTTAGCGCTGAGATTCAAATTTGCCTGTGACACTGGCATAGCAGTCGTGTTTCGCAGTTGGTAGGTGATACCTATGCGAGGTGGTCTTGTAGGCTCTTGATTATGTTATGAGGTCGGTAGACCAAGTCGCACAACCAGAGGAACAAGGAGAAAGAAAACGAAACTCTGTAGCACTTGTCTACAACAGTGACTATCAAGAGCCTGGGGGTTCTCAGGCTCCTACTACTACTATATACCCCTCACCTCATGGTTCCCTCATGTCCGCCTCCCCTTAACCACATGCCCTGCTGATATAAGCTAGAGCGCTTCCATGGGCGCCTGTCCATCATGCATGTCACCCAATGTGACATAAAACCATCGAATCGTAACAGGTATACCTGCACGGGTGTGAGACCCACACCCATGGGAACCATACCTGGGAGAAACCCATACCTGTAGCCTGGGGTGCGGGTTTTCCTAGGGTACAGGTACAGGTGAAGCTCTGGGACACCCAAGGGTTACCTGTGCTACTCCCTATTTGTAACAAGTAAATGTAGTCCGTTAACAAAGGGAAAAGAGAACTGTAACACTGGTACTGTTTCTTCCAATGATCACTTTTTGCTAGCCAGTGCTTCTTTGGCTGCAATGTCTGTTGCTAGCGGTTGTATTTTCAACTTTCCTGGCCCTATAGGCATGGCCAAGAGGCATTCACCATCTTCCAAGGATTCAGTTTTGTCCACCTCCTCCTCAGGTTCAGCCACACTGGACTGGTTCCAACACATTCCTGGGCATCTGCTGAACATTACTTCCTGCTTTTTCCAGTTCATGCTTGGGTTATGCAGTTGTAACCAGTCATGTCCTAGAAACAAATCCGTCTTTCCAAGCTGAGCCACACAGCAATCCATTACTTCCTCATGGTCTCCAATTTGTAGTTTGAATTGGACCATACATATACTCAATGTTTCCCATGGTGTTTCAGGTTCCATTGGCATTATAGACTGGTACTGGCTGTACTAGGCATCACTTATTCATCCAGTGTTTTTCCACAAACTCCTCATTGATGCATGATCTTGTACACCTGGAGTCAACTAATGCTAAAACAGGAATTGTGGATCCTGTATCCATGGTTGTTATTATTCCCTTAAGGTTCATTTCTTGCTTCCCTGAAGCCTTGACAATTTGTCATCACAGCTGCATCAGATTCCAAATTGCTTCTTGTTCTGACTGTTGATTTAACTCTTTCAATAACTGCAGTGTTACTTCAGATAGTCATTTCTCATGAACCCATCCCTTTAAGCAGTCAATAGCAACTGATTCATATTGTTGCCATATTCATCTCATGACCCATGCTGGGGTCCATTGTTTTATCTGTGGTTTTGTGCTCACACTCAAGTTTCTTATCTGATGAATATGTCATTGAGCACATGTACGTCTGTCTCTCATTTTCTATGATGCCTTATCTTCCATCTAGTATTACTTGTGAAATGATGGTGAGAGGTGGTAGCTTGTAGGAGCGGGTGAAGGTGAAAAGAATGAACTGGAGAAGTGGATCAAGACGACCATCCGCGAATGTGTCGGTTTGTACATGAATATTGACCATGTTGACCTAATTGCGGCTTATTAGGTATCCTTCTAACTATATATAACTCACGGGCATAGGTATTCCCTCATTTTCCGAGAACCCGAGTTAGCGAATCAAACGAGCAATAAATATTAATCCGCGACGCCCAAAGATGTAAGGCACAGATCAATCGATCATGAGTGACTATTATTTTCTAGTATTCTGACGACTGTCCGGCGGAGCGACAAGATTGAATACACTTCACATTACTTAGTGTTACCAAAAAAAAAAAGACAACAAAAAAAGGCTGTGAAGAAGAAGAAATAAGGCACAACGCTTCATTATATTTGAATTCAATAATCTCTGTTTCCAAACGGTTGTGAGTCATAAAATATAAAATAAAAAAATAAGTGAAATAAAAATAACCTTCGTCATTGGTTCAAGGAGGAGCGAAGAGTGCTACCGTGGCACACGTGGCCGAGCATGTGCCCAAAGCCGTGTTGCAAGCAATGATAGCTGCGGGAGCAACAGGTGCAGCAACGGTTCCGAATGTAAAGCCTGCCCCGGCGTAACAGGCAACGGCGACAACGTTGCAACCTTCAATTACCGTCATGAGCATGAGAAAGAAAAGCCATACCGGTTTGGCATAAACCATAAGCAATGGGGCCAGCGTGGACGAGGGTGGATACCAACGTGATGGGGAGAATAATTTTGGTGAAAAGCATCTTGGAAGACTCTGATACTGTCAACGATGAATCGATGAGGAGTGGGTTAAAGGAGCGGAAAGGGGGGAACCATTTTTTTATACCAAGGGGGTTCTTAGGCCGAATTGGGATACCGCGACAGGGAATATTCTCGTACTTTGAGTTGCACTTGATTCCTGCGTCATAGGAATATAAGTTTTATAAACCAGACTTGACAGCAAATCGGGAACGATATGGTAACTAGCGGATGCTGTTGCTTGACGGAAGAAGCAGAAAAACATTGGTGACACTCCAAGTTCATTCATTTGAACATTGACATACAATTACAATAAGTAACAAAAAGTCAAACATACTAGTCTCAATTTTATTCAAAGGCAAGACGCCCAGGCCTAGCGTTGTCAGATGGGCATGTAGATAACCAATAAACTAATTTCACTTACTTGATCAAAAACCGGGACGGACGTCTTTCGCCAATAAAAGCGCATTGCGTGCCTCAGAGGCTTCGTGATCCAAAATGTCCAGCTGAAGACCATCTGCAGCGGCATTGAGGTGTTTAACACTAGATTGAGTTACTCCTTTGCCTCCAGTGCGCACTAAAGTGAAGGTGTAATCGGTTTCCTTTGAGGTTCCGCTAAGCTCAATGTGCGCTGTAGGATTGCCAAAGTTGCTGTTAAAGTCGTAAGCCTGATTGTAAAATGTTCAAAACCTCGTTAAACATGGTAAAGTGATTGAATATACCCAATAATAATGGCCATTGTACCTGTCAATAATGATTTCACAAGGTTTATTCGACTTGTTTACAAAATACTCACTTTTCGCCCTGAGCTGGAGTAACGGATAATGATTAGTCGTTGCTAATCAACTTGAATGAATAGATGCATACTTCCAATCAATCCGTTGGCACCATAAGGCTGTGCGCTACTTTTAGCTGCTGCTTACGAAGCCGTTTTATGATAGACCTACCACGCGATAAGTATCGATGGCTCCCAGATCGGTCTGCGTCCGTCTCAGTTCAAGTTTCTCGTAAGGTCCAACTCTATTTAAAATGTCATTGACGGACAAGAAACATGATGTGCGAGTGAACGTACTCAATCTCAAATTCACGCTTGATTTCTTGTTTTTCCTCATACTTGTTATCTCTTTTCTCTTCCGTTCCAACAGTAAGGGAGACACTGCCACCACCAACGCCTTCGACGGTAATAGATGACTCCAATTTGATTGACGCTGAGACAGTGGTAGTCAATGATGCAGTATACGTCCTTGTCGTCGTCTCCGTCCACTTCTCTTTCTGAGGTTGGCTGTTGTGAGTGTTATCCCAAACGTGACGGACAACCGTTTGTTGCGCATTGATAGGGCGGCTGCCAGCTTTAACGGCCTGGCCTTTGATAACATTGTAACAGTACCAACTACGGTCGAACGATTAGCAGGGAATTCAACTTATAATGGCAATTGTTACTGACCCATATTGATCGGCCATCCAATCGTTAAGATGTAAATGGGATTCGTTGGACATGGTGTTACCGCGCTTGGGATTGAGCGTGAGGAAGATGTCACGCTTGGTCTTTCCCAATTTTGCGAGATCTTCCCAAGAACTTTTTGTGGACATTGTGAGGATACTCGACGAGTGTTCAGATGCTGAGAGGAATGCGATACTGAGTACTCCTAAAGTCGTGATATATATATACCTGGGGTTGACAATTATTTTTTGGATATCAATAATTCGACTTGGGCTCAGAGTACCCCATGACCACCTACGACGCTTCTGTTTTCCCATGAGAACCTGACCATATGTGAAGAACACGCACCAGATTGATCATAATTAGTATGATGAAAGTCATTTTTCCCATTGTCGTGTTAACTGTGGTAAAGCGCACATTAGCGGTGATGAAACCAGGTCAGTCATTGGCGGAGCCCCAAGATTTGAGGTAGCTACCCACAGTTGTGCTTCCATATGTTAAGACGAGGAACGTGCAACCGGTATTGGGAATGACATATCCCGAGTGAGACCGAGTTACATCCGCTGTAACAGCAGCATGGAAAGTGTTAATCCCTCTTCAACTTCGCGAACAGAGTACCAGAGTCGAATATTTGAGCTATCGTACTGTGTATGTCTTACTGATAAAGAGCCAGCTTGACGAATGGAAGTCAATTCCTCTTCATCTGTGAGAGATTTCTCGTGGCAGGATCTACGAGTTCATGAATATCCCCGTCACAACCATCATTCATCAAGTATCAAGAATGGAAGAAGTTTAAATGACCGAGGCCAGTGTGAAATCCGAGACTCGGCTTGCACTCCGACGAACTGTCAATCACTGCCATTGTGCCAACTGCGCCCAATCTGCAACCAATATCGCGCTACAACTGTCATCCTCCAACTCGTCCGTAACGACTCACGCACCTTCGACGGCCCTGCGGGCGGTCTGAAAGGACGGTCACTGGTATTCTCTTGCCATTACTGAATGACAGTAAGTTTAAGGTAAATCAGATGAGCTGCGTGACATCCGTGACTTGAGTTCGACTTCGGGATTACCTCCGACGTCAAATAGCCTACGGCACTTTTCCTCTCCGAATTCCGGTGCACGAAAGCACAATCGATTCCTGTGGGTAGCTGCTACCTTTAATTGTGAGTCTTCCCCCTATTTTGGTTGTGGTACTAACACGATAATGGGAAAAAATCACCTTTATAACGTACTTTGGTGTGGGTTCACCGCACATAATCAGGTTCTTATGAGAAAATAAAAGAAATCGAAGCATCATAGGTGGCCATGAGGTTACTCTGAGCCCAAGTCGAATAATTGACACTCGAAAATAATTATAAATCCAAGGTATATATACCAACACTCCAAGAGTGATCTATATCGCATTCCTCTCAGCATCTGAACACTCGTCGAGTATCCTCACAATGTCTACAAAAAGTTCTTGGGAAGATCTCGCAAAATTGGGAAAGACCAAGCGTGACATCTTCCTCACGCTCAATCCCAAGCGCGGTAATACCATGTCGAACGAATCTCATTTACACCTTAACGATTGGATGGCCGATCAATATGGGTCAGTAACAATTGCCATTATGACTTGAATTCTCTGCTAACCGTTCGACCTGTAGTTGGTACTGTTACAACATTATCAAAGGCCAAGCAGTTAAAGCCGGTAGCCGCCCTATCAATGCGCAACAGACGGTTGTCCGTCACGTTTGGGATAACACTCACAACAGTCAACCTCAGAAAGAGAAGTGGACGGAGACGACGACAAGGACGTACACTGCATCATTGACTACCACCGTCTCTGCGTCAATCAAGTTGGAGTCGTCCATTACCATCCCAGGTATTGGTGGCAGCAGCACCTCTCTTACTGTGGGAACGGACGAGAAGAGAGAAAGCACATATGAGGAAAAACATGAAGTCAAGCGCGAGTTTGAGATTGAGTACGCTGCACGTCGCGTTCCTTGTCTGATTCACAGTGACGCTTTTAATAGAGTTGGACCTTACGAGAAACTCGAACTGAAACGGACACAGACCGATTTGGGAGCCATCGATACGTATCGCGTGGTAGGTCTATCATAGCCGGTCTCATAGGCAGGAGCTAAAGTAATGCGCAGCCGTACGGGGCCAACGGATTGATTGGAAGTATGTATATATTTATCCAGGTCGACTGACCGTTACTGGTGACTTATTGTTATCCGGTGCTACAGCTCAAGGCGAAAAGTAAGTATTTTATCAAAAAGACTTGTCGAAAAAAAAAAAAGCTTACGGATTATGCATTGACAGGTACAACGGCCATTACTATTGGGTATATTCAATCCTATTTCCGTGTTTAACGAAGTTTTAAGCATTTTTACAATCAGGCTTACGACTTCAACGACAACTTTGGCAATCCCACGTCGTACATTGAGCTTAGTGGGACCTCAAAGGAAACCGATTACACCTTCACCTTAGTGCGCACTGGAGGCAAAGGAGTAACTCAATCTAGTGTTAAACACCTCAATGCCGATGCCGATGATCTTCACCTGGACATTTTGGATCACGAAGCCTCCGAGGCACGCCAGGCGCTTTTATTGGACAAAGATGTCCGTCATGGTCTTTGAACACAGGCTCAGCTGATCAAGTAAGTGACATTGTTCTATCGGTGTTCACATATTCATCTGAACGCCAGGCCTGCGCCTCGCCTTCCAGAAAGAATTTATTTTTTGACTAGCTACTTGTTGTGATTGTACTTATGTACGTATACAAAGAAATGAACTTTACTTCGGTGGAGTTTTGCGAATGTTCAGGTTGGCGATTAGTAGAGCTAGTACGAACTCGCTCAGATCGTGGGATAATAGGAAACAACATAATCGTCTTGACTCGACCAGCAGTCAATCAGAGCCTTAGTGTATTTCGGGGCACTGTGTTCAGGTCCGCCACCATATATAGTGGCCATAAAACAGTGAGCGAAATAGACAGTGAAAACCTACTACTAGTAGTACCCGTAATGGCATCTCCATGTTCCTTCAATGGTGTAACGCCTACGCAACCGTCTCTTATACCCTTAAAATATCTAGCCTTTCCTTTCATAGCTAAATCCCATACCTTTCCTTTATTGACTAAGGTACATGCTCAAGCCGTATATATACCCATGTACACTTAGTCCCGTAGCTTTTCTCAATATCACCCCCTTAACCACTCGCATTCGAGGTCCCGAGAAAACTCTAACTTCCGTGTGACGCACCCGAGACTCAACGTTCTGGCTCGCGTCCTCACATATGGTCATCGTACCTAGTAACTCCCCCTCCAGCACCGTTGCTGCTGCTAACGTTTTGAACAGAGCAGGTACGACTCGAGTAGAAACAGAACCTAATGAATGAGAAAGAAGGTACTAGTATTAGTTCTACCAATGGTATGGAAAATTGGCACCAGTCGATCATGATTGTGCTATCGCACTGCACTATCTTAAGGTTGTTATCCGAAAGCGCTGCCTCAGTTTTCTTACTGCCGCCACGGAGACTCAACGAGTTGCCGATTGTCAAATCGTTCAATATAGAACCAAAGTTCATGATATCATTCTTTCATTGACATTGTACATTTAGCACAATTACAATAAGTACTAGGGCACAAAAGGTTTGTGGTCCAAGTCACGACGCTAGCCAATTTTGAGCATGTAAATAACCAATAGAACGATTTCACTTTACTTGATCAGCTGAGCCTGTGTTCAAAGACCATGACGGACATCTTTGTCCAATAAAAGCGCCTGGCGTGCCTCAGAGGCTTCGTGATCCAAAATGTCCAGGTGAAGATCATCGGCATTGGCATTGAGGTGTTTAACACTAGATTGAGTTACTCCTTTGCCTCCAGTCCGCACCAAAGTGAAGGTGTAATCGGTTTCCTTTGAGGTTCCGCTGAGCTCAATGTACGACGTGGGATCGCCAAAGTTGCTGTTGAAATCATAAGCCTAATGTAAAAAAAATGCTCAAAACCTCGTTTAAACACGGTCAAAAGTGATTGAATATACCCAATAGTAATGGCCGTTGTACCTAACGTTGATATCTCATGAGGTTTTCTTTTTTCGACAGGTTTCCGGATAAAATACTTACTTTTCGCCTTGAGCTGTCGCACCGGATAATAATTAGTCGCTAGGAATCAACTTGGATAAATATATATGCATACTTCCGATCAATCCTTTAGCACCGTACGGCTGTTGGCTATTTTTAACTACTGCCTAATGGATCAATTTTATATAGGACTTACCACACGATAAGTATCAATGGCTCCCAAATCGGTCTGTGTCCGTCTCAGTTCAAGTTTCTCGTAAGGCCCGACCCTGTAAGATTAAAGTGTCACTATAAAGCGAACAAAGAAAACGCGACGAGTGGGAGAAATACGCACTCAATCTCAAACTCGCGCTTGATTTCTTGTTTTTCCTCATACTTGTCTTCTTTCTTAGATTCGGTTCCAACCGTAAGCGAGATACTGCTACCACCCACACCCGGGACGGTAATGGACGACTCCAATTTGATTGACGCAGAAACGGTGGTAGTCAACGAGGCCGTGAACGTCCTAGTCGTCGTCTCTGTCCACTTCTCTTTCTGAGGTTGGCTGTTGTGAGTGTTATCCCAAACGTGACGGACAACCGTCTGTTGCGCATTGATAGGGCGGCTACCGGCTTTAACGGCCTGGCCTTTGATAACGTTGTAGCAGTACCAACTAGTACAAGGTCGAACGATTAGCAGATAATCCGAGTCATAATGACAATTGTCAGTGACTGACCCATATTGATCGGCCATCCAATCGTTAAGGTGTAAATGGGATTCGTTCGACATGGTATTACCGCGCTTGGGATTGAGCGTGAGGAAGATATCACGCTTGGTCTTTCCCAATTTTGCGAGGTCTTCCCAAGAACTTTTTGTAGACATTGTGAGGATACTCGACGAATGTTTTCAGATGCTGAGAGGAATGCGATGTAGAGCACTCTTGGAGTACTGGTATATATATACCCTTGGATTTATAATTATTTTCGACTGTCAATCATTCGACTTGGGCTCAGAGCAACCTCATGATCATCTACCATGCTTCGATTTCTTCTGTTTTCTCATAAGAACTTGATCAAATGCGGAGAACGCACACCAGAGTACGTTGCAAAGGCGATTTTTCCCATTGTCGTGCTATTTCCATAAATCATATGAGAGAGGCCAACCTGAAAGGGCGCATTAGCGGTGATGGAACCAGTCCAGTCGTTAGCGGCACCTCGGATTTACAAGTAGCAGGTACCCAAAGGTGGAGCTCGCTGTGCTTCCATATGTCGAGAGGAAGATCGTACCTGTGCTTCCAAGAAATGACCATGTACCGAGTGAGACCGAGATACCCACGCTGTAACAGCGCCATGGGGGTTCAACGCCTTTAAGGTGGGGCTTCAGCTTCACAATCAGAACGAGTCGCTGCCAAGATATTTCACCATATGCCGCAACATCAACATCAAGAATAGAAGAAGTGAGAGTGTGTTTCTATCCGTTCTATATCTGTTCGCCTCTGCGGTGAACAGATGTGTGAATCTATTCTCACAACTCTTCCAATAAGCTATCGAAGTGGTGATGACTGCAAAGGAGCACCGACCCGACCGCCGCAGGATTAATGATAAAACACTGTATGGCTCACGGAAAATTGAACAATGGCCACGGATTTTCAAGGCTGGAGAGGAATGACTGGCGGTTCACGTTCAAACCCAAGATAACGATACAGCGTCACGAATTCGTCGTAATGCCGCATATCTTTGAGAGACGAATGGGTATTGCAGTATTGTTTGGAAGTGGTGGCGATGAATATCGGTGTTGTGCAACCCTGAACTCGAGTTGCGATTCTAGAGTAACTGATCTCTTCATTTGTGGTTTCGACGTTCGACGCGCTACACATGCTGACGGTATGCATTTACTGACAGCTGGCGTAAATGGCCTCTATCGGCAAAGTCGATATCTCCGCATCTTGGCACGGCTACGACGATCCGTACGTGCCTGTGTGACTATTAAATGCTTCAGCTTGAGCTTGAGCTTGAGGGATTAGCATTGCACGCCGTAGTATGACAGAATAAACACGGTCGCACGTCCCCGCACGCGCGGGGATCAAGAAACTCCCAGTACTGCCTTCCTTTCAACCTGAGAGCCGAACAAATGAGATCCGTGAAGCAGGTGGAAAAATAGAAGGCGTCTGAACGTCATTCCTGAGAGTGACATATAAGTAGTGCGCAGGCAGTTGATCGAGCCGAGAAGCGAGAATTTGGGTAGACAAACGTGGGAACCAGCTTACTTTGAGCTGAATTCAGCGCCATTCACCCACGTTCGTGACGCGTGAGGCCGTGAGGACCGGTGGCGTTGGGAGATGGTTGAGAGACGAGACGACTTGCAAATGCGTCGAACTTTAGAAGTTCTAGTTAGTGCTGAGTCCGAATATCAACGGTATTATGATTTCGGCAATTATTTAATTAATTAGCGCTTTATGTCTGCTACCCATCATACTACCTGTGTATACGAAGCCGCAACCTTACGTCGCCGCGAAGAGGAGAAATTGCTTGCCAGTTTATTCGGATGTGGCCTCGCGAAGATCCCGGCTCTACACCCCAACGATGGGCCACCCACTAACAGTGATGGAGATCATCTGGATAGTAGAAACTATGCGGATCCCAAAAAAGTGAACGACAAACTGTTAAAAGTCAAGCTGGAGGGTGACCAAAACGAAAGGTCGTTCAAACGAAAGTCAAGGACAAGCAGTCGGGTTCGGAGTCGTGCCCTGAGAGACGAGGCCCTCGTGTCGGTAAAGGACTCTGTCAGCGTAAAACGTTTCATCCCCATTTGTTCTCAATCAGTTTTTCAGTTAGTTTTACTACTAGGAAACGCATCCGCAAGCGAAAAAGGCCAGACTCAGTACCAATCTGCAGCCCGAATTAGATACTATGGAGCATTGCCCATCACCCGAAGTCACAGTCACTGGATCCAGTGCTATTGAAGATATTCAGATGATGGACCCGTCAGATGAAAATCAAGCTGATAATACACAACCCGTTACCACTTCCGTCTCAGGAAAATACGTAAAGCACGATACGTATTGGTTTCCCAATGGTGACATCCTGGTGCAAATCGGACAAGTCAGGTTCAAGTTACATAGCAACACGCTAGTCAAACACAGCCAGTGGTTCCGTGACACGATCGAAGTCGAGTCTCGTAATAGATGTACTTTTTTTGACGAAGAGACAGGATCTACCGTTTATTGCCTCCATAATCTCGATATTAATACCGAGGATTTCTGCGTTCTGTTGAACGCGGTGGACAATGCTATGTAAGCTTCCCTCCTTTGGATGCCGTCTACTCGCCTGAAATTGTCAACTCTTAGATCTTTTGTTCACAATAAGCAGCACCCCAGGACGATCGCAGCGATTCTACGCGCAGCCGATGCATTGAGCTTTGAGCAGTTCAAGACATTTGCGATGCTCGAATTAGAAGCCAAATGGCCCTCAGATGTTGACGACGTTACAGTTACCAGAATAACGTACGCAGCAGACACGGTCCTGCTTGCTCGTCGATCCAATGCAAGGTCGGTTCTCAAGCGAGCTCTGTACGAGTTGGTCAGAACTGAAGGCTTCCAACAAACGACAACGGAGGAGCTAGACCAAAACCAAAATCCTGGAGATGACGGACTGAGTAAATCTGATTATTCTCTGCTCGTACGCGTCCGAGAAAAGATTGTCGATTTTTGGATGAAAAAGGCCATTCCTCCGTCAGATCCGTCGATCTGCCTCAGTCGTCCAGATTCTTCTGCCTACCAGAATTGTGCTGTTTCAAGACGCCAAACACACACACTGTACGGTATACTAATACACGACTCGAAAATCTTTAGCAAATATAAATACGATCCGATATGTGGCTTGGATGCGCTTTATGACGCCCCGTGGATGCGAAAAGAAAAGTGGTCATCATTTCACGGGGAGCATTTAGCTCTTTCAGAGCATGTGCATCTCTGTCCTGCATGTTGCCAAAGGTGGCGTAGCACCTGGGCTGAGGAGCAAAAACAGTTGTGGTGGAACTTGGATACTTGGCTGGAGCTGAACGTGGAATGAATGTTTGCCACTGGACGATGCGCCAGTTGCCAATACTCACTTTGTTACCCCAGTTATTGTAAAGTCTGACGTTTAATATTTGACTTGGGACCTTTGCCTCGTTGAATTCTCTTAAGTAATTAAGGAAGCGCGCATACAAGGACTTTGTATGGCCGTATTGCAAGCTTTACGCAAAGCTACGTACGATTCTCAGGCCGAGACCGTGCAGGTGCCAGGGGGCGGACAAGGCAACAACGCCAATACCCGATCGAATGACATAAAACTTATATTCCTATGACGCAGGAATTAAGTACTTAAGTACTCGAATATTCCCTGTCGCGGTTACATCCCAATTCGGCCTAAGAACCCCCTTGGTATAAAAAAAGGGTTCCCCCCCTTTCGCTCCTTTAACCCACTCCTCATCGATTCATCGAACATGCTATTCACCAGACTTATTATCCCTATCACATTGGCATCCACCCTCGTCCACGCTGGCCCCATTGCTTATGGGTTATGCCAAACCGGTATGGCCACTATCCCTGTCTCCCTCTCTTTTTCTTTCTCATGCTCACGACGGTAATTGAAGGCTGCAACGTTGTCGCCGTTGCCTGTTACGCCGGGGCAGGCTTTACATTCGGAACCGTTGCTGCACCTGTTGCTCCCGCAGCCATCATTGCTTGCAACACGGCTTTGGGCACATGCTCGGCCACGTGTGCCACAGTAGGACTCTTCGCTCCGACTCCTTGAACCAATGACGAAGGTTATTTTTATTTCACTTATTTTTTTATTTTATATTTTATGACTCACAACCGTTTGGAAAACAGAGATTATTGAATTTCTTCTTCTTCTTCACAGCCTTTTTTTGTTGTCTTTTTTTTTTGGTAACACTAAGTAATGTGAAGTGTATTCAATCTTGTCGCTCCGCCGGACAGTCGTCAGAACACTAGAGAATAATAGTCACTCATGATCGATTGATCTGTGCCTTACATCTTTGGGCGTCGCGGATTAATATTTATTGCTCGTTTGATTCGCTAACTCGGGTTCTCGGCAAATGAGGGAATACCTATGCCCGTGAGTTATATATAGTTAGAAGGATACCTAATAAGCCGCAATTAGGTCAACATGGTCAATATTCATGCCCAATGAAAAATGCGTCTGACATTTACCTGCAGGATCCAGCAATTCCCACACGATCCGTCGGTTTCCCTTTCTGAATCTGTCATCGTCCGGCTCATTCCTTTTGTCCCGCTTATTCATGTACATGCAGTAGCTAGCCAAATATAAACTACCTAATCTTGACGCAAGTATCGAGATGCATTGGTACCTCCCTTCCACGGTAAACAAAATCACTGCTCCGGGGATGGATATAGCAAGGAGTTCTCACGGTGAGAATCCTTTGCGGTCGACCTCAGTTGGTTAAAGGAATGGCGTATTGCATCTACATCTATGGCTTGCTAACTTGTAGATAGGATCAATATACTTTAGGTACATCCGATACATGCAATATTGAATAGAAATCTCAATGTATGGTAGTTCCGGACCTCTGGTGAATATGATTGTGTTCACACGCTTGAATGGAAAACGACTCGGAATCTGACAATCGGAAAGGCAAAAAACATTGCAACTGTTCTCGGCGTTGCAGTGGTGGCAAATTGGTGTCGGTCAACACTTATAGATCCCATAAGAAATATCGTGATGAAGACCGGGATGCCCGTTTTGCTGCATTCACTCAACGATTTGGTACGACTGATCCAACGCCTACAAAAACGCGTGAATTGGTGTGTTCTACTTACACCAGTTTTATTCAATCAATCTAATTGTTAACAGGCACATTCTTCTACAACTGCTCCATTAGCCGACCAACCCCCACGCCCGTCTACATCATCGGAAGATTCAGAACAGTTGCTATCCCCCGATTTTGACATGTCCCGACTAGCTGATTCCAGCTCAACCAACTTGTCCCATCTGCAGTCTCCAGATTACGATGCGCTGGACTCAGAAACACACATATCCAATTGGGACATGGGTGCGCCGGACATAGGAACGCTCGAGTCTGATTTGGAAGCGCGCGCACCAGAGTTAGAAACTCTACCAGGAGAATTTGACGCACCCGGTGTATCAGGCTCACAGTATTTCCAACAACTTCTTGCATCTGGTTCCCTTTCGGCCGAATTAAGAGAGAGGGATGCTTGGCAATATGGGTCGGAAAATTTAGATGATTTTTCTGGAGATGAATTTGAAGGGGAGCGTATTGAACAGGAAGATTCCATTGACAAGGACAACGCAGAACCTGGTGTATCGTCAGACTCTGATGACGACACATTTCATGCAACATTTATCAACAGCCAACGTTCGGCTCATATCAAGGTAGCATTATCTCAAGAATTCATTGCTTCAATACGAAACGCTCGACTTGAAGATGACATGGATGCTGAAATGATCGCCACTCTGAAAAATCCATCACGTACCCTTCCTGATATCGACGAAATAACAAAGTTGTCCATCGGAATCTACCTGAGCACATACAATCCAGCACAGAAAACGTATTCAGGTGTCAAAGCCCAGCTTGCACAGTACCAGGACCACCCGATTGAGATCCTATCACTTCACAAAGTAAAAACGGCGATTGAGGGGATGACGGGGGTAAAACCCATAGAAACCGACATTTGCATCAATAGCTGTACTGCGTATACGGGGCCACTTCAGTCACTCGAAGCTTGCCCTCACTGCAAGGAGCCACGGTATGAATCTGGTTCCCAAAAACGTGTTGCCCGCCAACGGTTCATTACCATACCGCTGGGGCCACAGTTACAAGCCATGTACAGGTCACCCGAAAGTGCTGAACGTATGAACCACCGTGTCCGTGCAACTAAAGAGATTCAGAGGCAAAGGCGGGCCAAAAACGGTGAAATCCATGTGTACGAGGATGTGTATCATGGAGAAGACTATTTGGAGGCTGTTGAAAGAGGCGAGATTGGCGATGATGACATTGTTTGCATGTTCTCGCTAGATGGGGCTCAGCTTTACCGTGACAAAGCATCGGATTGCTGGTTTTTTATATGGGTTAACCTCAATTTCCCTCCAGAACTGCGATATCAAAAGCGATATGTCATTCCTGCCGGCTTTGTCCCAGGGCCAAGAAAACCTGAAGATATTGAGTCGTTTCTCCTGCCGAGCTTCCGCCACTTCTCAGCACTGCAGAAAAATGGTCTTAAGGTATGGGATGCACATCGACAAGAAGAATATTTGGCGTACCCATACTGGCTCTTTGGAATTGCTGACACACCTGGATTGACCACCCTAAGTGGTCTAGTTGGGCATGGTGGACGTCTGGGTTGCCGTCATTTTTGTGGATTTAAAGGTAGACGAAAGGATAAACAAACCAGATACTATCCAGCTGCATTAAAGCCCATCCACTATGCTGTCGAAAATAGTTCCCATCCAGACACTGACGTCGATAACTTGCCATCACCGAGTCGCTCGAGATACGCACAAGCGCTCTCAGAACTTATGAAAGCCACGACTGAGGCGAGCTATGAACGTCTCCGCCTTGCAACAGGTGTTGCACGTCCCAGCATTATTCTTGGGCTGCAGCCTAATCGAACCCTGTCTGTACCGCGCTGTTTCACCCCAGATACAATGCACCTCGCCTGTCTCAATGTTCCTCAACATCTATTGCAGATTTGGCGCAACACCATCAAACCACATGTCGACAACAAATATCCCTTTGTTGTATTCCAGTCAAGCGACGTGTGGGACAGTCATGGTGCTTTAATTGCATCAGCAAGGCCATACATTCCGGGATCATTCAACCGAACCCCACGAAACCCTGCAGAGAAGATAAATTCGGGTTATAAGGCATGGGAGTTCAATCTATATTTTTATTTACTTGGCCCTGCTGTTTTCCGGCTCGTCCTCCCACATTACTTATGGACTCATTTCTGCCAGCTTGTTTGCGGGATCCGAATAGTTTTTCAAAGGCGAATCACTCGCAATCAAATTACAAAAGCTCACCAGATGTTGGTCAAATGGGGTAAAGAATTTGAAGAATACTATTATCAGCGCAATCCCGAGCTCCTACATTTGGTGCGACCCTCTACCCACGCTGTCCATCATTTGGCTTTGGAAACAGTTCGATGCGGCCCATTAAACCTTGTAGCACAGTGGGTATTAGAGGACACGGTTGGAAACCTGGGCCGCGAGATACACCAGCATTCTAACCCATTTGCGAACCTCACACAACGTGGCCTCCTTCGTGCCCAGACAAACACCCTCATATCCTTAATCCCTACCTTGAACCCCAGCAAAAGGCCACCACGTGGATCTACTCCATTAGGCAATGGGTTTGTTCTTTTGGCTGCCTGTGAAAAATACTATCACGACTTGATACCACCAACAGAAAAGACAGCCATCCTATATTACCTCTCAAGTCTCACATCACAGTATGCTCTTCCCCCAACATATGAGCTGATGATAAAGAAGTGGGCATGCCTACAACTGCCTAATGGTCAAATAGCCTGGTGTGCATGGAAAGAGCAGGTTAGTAGTGAGAAGAAGCAAAATTTTAGGAATTCACGGAATATCAAGGTACATTTTGGTTGTTCATTTATTCATTAGGCTAAACTGACCCTCTAGTTTATCAACGAAGGATGTGGGAAGACATATTTCGCAGAAGTTCTGTATTATTTGCAGGTTTTTGTCAGGGAAAACATTGAACTAGCTGCGGCAATGACCAGCCCATACACAACACTGGATCCCAAATTACTTCAGGATTCCCATGAAACTCTTCATGTATGCCAGCGCCGAGAGAATGCATTTCACATCATCGATGTCAGGACTATCCAATCAGTTGTCGCCATGATTCCTTTTCCATTGAGAGAAGAAGAAGAATCAATTCCAGAAATCAAGGAAAGTTACAAAGGCTCTTTTTACGTTGGAGAGAAGCCATTTTTCGAGTTGACTGCAATGGAAGGGAATGATGGCAATGCCTCAGACGAAGACAATTAATATGGCCCATGACAGTACGTAGTTCAATGACCATTTTACATACGCTCTCATTTAAATGCATTCGCAATACGACTAGTATTCTCCTCTTTCCCTCGCCTCGTCCATCAAGTCATATACAGGAGAACTCTTCAAAGCCCTGGACCGTGTACAAAAATTCACTGTAGTATGTACTTATGCCTTTCAACAAGCTTATAATGCAACAATTGACCAAATAAACAGGATTTGTAGCATGCTACACATTGTTTGGGCCGATCTATTTTTAACTACCTCTTCTGCCCCTGTACTTATACCTTGTATACCATGCTCTCGACCAATATCCCATTTCGCAATGCCTTTTTTTGATGATCACATGCAAGATTATGAATCCAACTCAACTGTATTAAATGAACTCGGTACTCACACAGCAAATAGAAATTTTATGCAAGGAATGCAACAGTCGCCCTCTGCATATATGTCTCCAGAATTGCAGGTAAAGTAAAATCCTCCATATATCTCAAACTTATTCATTGATAAAGCCAGTATAATGTATTTAACACCATGAGTAATATGTTTTCTAGTGACAGTTTTCCCCAATTACCCTACATGACTACTGGCCTTCTGATGGCCACTCCTCTGAACACAGATAAAATACATATGGCAGGGGCTGTCACCTCCGGGACTAATGGGATGCAAGGTTCTCCCCAATTGCCAAATGGACCTGCAGTCACACAGAGTCCAGACTATTTGCTTCAAATGAATTTTATGTTATTATGGTGAGCATTCTCTTACTAGCCATGTCTGGTTTGGATATCTTAAGTGATTTTTACTGAAAGCCAAATGCAAGCGATGGTGGTGCAATTTGGGCAGCCACAGCAGAACAATATGTGTGCATACAGTGACTATATGCGCTATTACTGATCTGTCCTTCCTGGACCCCAGTCCAAATTATACCATAAATCAACAGATCATACAAGAGGATGTGAAACCAACCATTTCCAGGTTTTTGACACATTCGCCAGCAAGCCACACTGAATTTTTTCAAAAGCACACTGAATTCATTAAGTTGATGTTCCCAAATGCCAATAAAAAAGTAGAATATGTATGAGAACAATGCCAGGCCATCAAATTCTGGACACGAGAATCTTGGAATGAGTGGTCTAAGAACCAACCACACAGCAAAGGCCGAGTTAAAGGGGAGATACCCCACCACTATCAATTCCTTGAAGATTGGGAAGGTAAACTCATTGAACATGCAATTTATAATGAGATTTGTGCATATATGTGCAAGACCCTGCGTGAAACCAAGAGACGTGCCACAGAACTCCTTGCTGAATCATGGGGGAACATGGATAGGGAGTTGAAGGAAGCAATAAAGAATGAGATGACAATCCGTTTCCCTGCATTCGGATTCTGTGCTGGGGGATGGAAAGTTCACACTCTACTCTCTAAATGGTATTCACATTGGAGGGGCAGGCCAGGGGCATCAGATTCAAGGAATTGGAAAAAGGGTGATGACAATGTTGACGAAGAAGATGAGGAACTTGGCGACAAATTGGTGACTGATACTGGCCATGCTTCCACACCTGTCAACAAAGGTTCACCAGACAACTCGGCTGCCTCTCCAACCAACAATGTCAATACTGCTACTTCTCAGAAGCATCCCTGTCAAGATGAAACAAGCCCTTCGGCTTCTGTGAAGAAGCCTAAAAAGGCTGTTTCCAATACTAATCCCATGTAAAAATGTTAACCAATTCTGTTTATTTACTAACAAGTACTTTAGTAGGTCTAAATCCCAATGTATTGTCACCACCCCTAGTCCTCCACCTCTAGCCAAGCCCAATGCACCCGTGCCTGGCCCAGTTCCACCGCCACCAACCACTGGTATGCTTACTATGCCAAGTTACCCAAAACCAAGGGCAATAGTCAATGGTATGCCTCCACTACTATGTGCCTGTACCTCCAACTAATTCAGATGTGTCCTCAATTACTGCTTCAGGCTGGGGCCAGTCCAAACCCCATGTCAATGACTCGGACATGCTGACTCAGACTGGGGCAGGCCCGGGAGACAATGGCCTTCCACCTCAAACCAACAGTCATACACCAGGGATAGACAAGGCTGGAGTCAACAACTCAGATACCCAGGATACCCTTCAACTTGAAGCTGGAGGTGTTTCCCCAAACAAGCCTCAAGCTCAGGCTGACAGGATGCCATCCCCAGCTGGTCTGAGGATGGACAAATCTCCACAATGTTTGGGCACCAGGGCGCCTTCAGCTGGGCCACCAATAGAAACTGCAGACAAAGGTCAAAATAATGGGACATCCCTAACTAGACCAGATGCAGACAAACCTCAAGTTAATGACAAGCCTCAAGCAAACGATATCCATTCTCCAACTGCACCGGTTCCTGCCACACAGCCTCCAGTGCTTGGCTTTTCTCTCAATATGCCTTACAACCCATTGAATACATTGGCTGTAGTGGCGTCAACTGTTGCAAACAAGGGCTTTAAAAATGCCAGTGGTGGATCATTGGCAAGGAACTCAAAGGCAATGAAGAAGACTGCAGGGAACTCAAAGCCACTCAACATCCCTCTGGATTTATTTACTCCCAGGTACGTGATTAGCCTAATTCTGCATAGTATGATCATAATGATAAGGAAAGGGCTTTATGTGGGCGGGAATGGCTGGAATCCAACCTGGATGGAAGCACACAATCATTTCAGCAATATTGGAGCTCGCTTGGAGATGTAGAGAAGGCAGTATGATAACCCACTCATTGTATTTCCTGTTCTCACAATTTTTTTGTATAGGGGTGGCAGGTGAAAGCAACAAAAATCAAGGTGAGATTGTCTTTCGTTCAACTTGGTTACATTTTTTGACTTTGCTATATAGATGGAGAAGAAGAAGGGGCAATAGCGGGGAAGCAGAAAGAGCGGGAAAATGGGGGAAAGGGAAGGAAAAAGCGGGATGAAAGGAAGGTGAGGGAGGGCAAGGGAAGAGGGAGGAAGGTGAGGGAAGAATGTGTATGTAGGGTAGATGGCAATGAAATAGGCATCTGTCAGATTTGTGGTCAGATTTGGTGAGAAACGTCAGAGGAAAGTGTTAAAACCAACAAGAGTTCCACCAAAATCTCACTTCAACGGAAAATGAGTGAAAATGTCAGACTTTGTCGGAACCGATGTTCGCTGGGATTCATGTACAAACCAACACATTCATGGACAGTCGTCTTGATCCACTTCTCCAGTTCATTCTTTTCACCTTCACCCCACTCCTACAAGCTACCACCTCTCACCATCATTTCACAAGTAATACTAGATGGAAGATGAGGCGTTGTAGAAAATAAGAGACAGATGTACATGTGCTCAATGACATGCCCATTATAGTTTTCTGGTCTATGACCACACATCTTATGCATGGATGCATTTAGTTAGGATATTTGAATATATCCACCAGTGAACTGCTGTGTTGTGCTACTTGAACACAACAGCCTGTCTCATCTGGTGCCGCATTAGAGATTAGTGCTAGCCATCAGAACTTCAAGTATATGTCAAGTGGAAAGAAAGCTGAAAGCTGTTGAGCCTGTGTGTACAGACTTTGATCCTGATATATGTATGTCTTGACTGTTGCTGTTCCCCTTTCCAACAACAAGAAGGGATGATTCCTTTCTTCTGCACCTTTGCAAGATGTTCCAATATCTCCTACAGATTCGGCCTGTTCCATGAGGCAAGAACACAGAGTACCTATCAACAACCCGCCTACCAGGCTGTGGTGCGGGTGTCACGTACGTGGGAAAGGCTGTGCTGAAATTCTAGATCCGATATGAATTGATTGGCATATCAGAAAACTATGGAATGAGATTCAGCCAGGGGTACTGTTGCCCTGGGGGGCCAGGTCTACTTTTGAATGCCACTTCGAACTTTGCAATGTGGGGTCCTGACAGTGTGAAGGAGACAGCTGAATTCGAGAAGAAGGGAGCAGCTAGTGCTCATGCCAGGACACAGGCAGCTACTATGTTCCCAATTTTGTTCTGTCATTGGAGGTGACAAGGTAGACATTGGGGTCATCATGTGGAGGAATCCTTGGCAAAGAGCTCAGTTTGGTGCTTGGTGGATGATGCAGGACATAGATGTTGAGGAGGCAAGAGTTGTGGTGGTTTTCACTATGAACAATGACAAAGGATTCTTCCACTGTTGCTGCAATGGTTGTGCCACAAGCAGCAGCAAGGGATTGCCTGGTTTGCGGGTTGCAATGAGGGTGTGGTGATGAGGTAGTGACTTCTATGGCATGTATCTGTTGATTTGACTTGGAGTTACACCTGCCCTGAAATTCTGAATACTAGTAGGTTTTTTTTTTTTTTTTTCCTGCATGGTAAAGGTATATATTGGAGGACGAGACTAGTAAGTACAGAAGTACAGTAGGTGAGCACCTCTTAGTAAGATGCGTGTGGGAAGCAAGGGTAGCTAAAGTAAAGTAAGGTGTGACATGAGGGTGAGGGCATTTAATTGGCAAAGAGAGCTACATGGGGGTGTAGGTGGCGGGAACAGTAGGTAAAAGGGACCAAAGCATCAAACGAGGCAGCTTGAGGGTGGTCCTTCAGGAAAGCAATAAGGCTGACATAATTATTGTTGCACCGTAGGAAGGAGCAAAAGGAAGACATCACTTCTTGACCTCCTACCACCACCATCTCTGGATTTTCCCACGAGTTGGCAGTGTTTGAGCTCAGTGTCTGTTACCTTCTGGTGCAGCTCCTTGTGAAGTTTCCCTCTCCCTCTCCCGCATTGAGCCACTGCTCCGCTAAGCCTTCTTGACCCTTGCGATCCCCTTTCTTCTGCGGCCCTTCTTGCAGCCATGGCTTCCCCCTCTCCTTCCTCGTCTTCTCTCCCCCTTCTACCTTGCTTTCCCTCTCTTGTGTCCTCCCATTCCTACGGACCAGTTTCTGGCACCCCTGTTGCCACTATGGTGGCAGCGGCTGACAAGTTCCTTCACCACCTGTGCCTGCGGTGTTCCTGCATTCAATTTTGTGAGGCCTGCCCACATGTGGGCTGGTGTGCCTCATGCCAAGCCATGGAGTCCTCACCTTCTTGCACCCACGCTTCCACCTTGTTTTTAGATCATGCTACTCATGCCCTCAAGGCCCTGGATCAAGCTGTGATGGACCTCCCGGGTCTACCACCTCCTCCCCCACGTACAGTCTCTCCGGTCTTTTCCAGACCCCCGTCCTGCCAAGGCCCCTTAGGGGTTGCACACTCCATCCATGCTCCTGGCCACTCCCCTTCATCCACTCCCCTGCCTCCCCCTATCCTTGTCCAAGGTACAGAAGTCCACGCTCTACTGGTGGCTTTTCCCTGCATGTTGGATGTCCAGGTCCATGACACACAGGACCCTTACGCCTCATCTTCTGCTGGATGTGTTTGGGCAGCTCTCCATGCTGCGCATGGGACATGCACAAATCTTCTGTTCCAGTCACTCCTGACCACACTTCCTTGCTTTGACCCATCCTTATGCCACTCGTGCTTCCACAACAAGTTTTCCATCGATGGCAAGCACCCTATTTTGTGTCCCCATATTGGTCTGTGTCCCTCCCATGTGGCTTTGTGGGGCTCATCCACGTGCTCTCACACCTTTTATGATCACTTACTATATAGCCCTCCCTCCTCCATTCCCGCCCTGACCTCCATTATCATGTCTTGCTTAGAAGATGAGTTCCTTTTTTGTACTGCTCCTATTGATACTTCATCCATTTCCCACCCCCTGTCTTGTGCTGTCTCTTCCACATCCTCTCCTCATGATATTGCTGTTGACCCGGATTTTACTATTCGTCGCCCACTTACCGCTCCCCCTTCTTCCCCTCCATGCCCTTCTATTACTGATGTGCCTACTGACTTGCCACCTGTTTACAGCTCCAACGTTCACCAACCACAACCCTCTTGCCCCGCGAAGTGTTCTCACCTTGCTCTGACTCCTTCACTGCCTCCAGTGCCAGACGCTGGCCAATCATTAGTGACTGCCATCCCAGGGATGGTAGGAGTGCCTGGGGACCACCACGTATGACGGGGCCAGCCCCAGGACATGACGCTGGGACACTCGGCGGGTCCTACAAGTCGACTCGTCACCTGCCCGTTAACCCCGGAAGTGCCCGCGCTGCTGGCCAACCAAAGTTACATGCCAGTGGATGATGCTCCCACATCTTCATTCCAATTTACCATGCCCCTTGCCCCCCCAGCTCTGGGTCCTCTAAATAGACCCATCAGGATTCCCCCAGATGCCCCTGCATGGCTGAAGTCCTTCCCACTAGGTTGGGCTGTGTGTGCCACATGGCTCCGCCTTCATGGCAACCTTGACCGTTTGCGTCTGGCTCCATACCAACTTCCACAGTATGATTACCTTCGCTCCTGCTGCCTACTTGCTGCTCCTGATTCGGGCCTGGGCTTGGTTCCACCTCATGTTTCTGTGGTTGGAGCAGCTAACCTCTCAAGACCCAACTTGAATCGGATGCCTCTACCCTTTTGGAGGGCCTTTGCTCCCATTTCTTGAAAACTGTGACTGCTAAGTATTTCACCATGGCTACTGAATTTCACAATCTTTTGTTTACCGACTACATTTCCCTGCTTATTTCCCATAAAGTTTCATTTGCTGATGCTCCCCTTCCAGATACCGTAAAGTGTTCCTTGTTACAGGACTATGGGTCTCTCATGGATGTTATTGGCCATGCCATGTCAGTTGTGGAGTCTATTCCGACTGCGGCTTTTGTCACGGGCCTATGCCTCACTGCAGCTCAGGGTCTCCTGGCAGCTGAAAAATGTCAACTCCCTCTCGCTGCCTTGTCTCGTCTAGTCTCCCCCCCCCCCGTGGCATCCGATACCATTGTGGGCCCAACACTCCGAGTCGCTCCACGTCCTCTTCCAGTCCCGGGAGGCCCTCGCCCAGTGCCACTTGCCTCCAAGGGCCCAACCATTCATCGTCCTCAGAAGCCCCCTCCAACTACTAAGACCACTGCCGCCCCCACTCAGGACATGTTGACTCAAACCATTTCCTTGGCGCAAACTTTGGTAAAGGCCAGGGCCATCCCCTTGTCCTTGGCTGCTGATATTGCTTCCAAGATTGTCCGCGACACACAACCATCTTATGCTGCGGCTGCTAGGTCTGGTGCTGTCCCATCAATGGGATCTTCTGTGGGCAAACCCAAACCCAGATGTACCACTCGCAGCACCTGGCCTAACACCTTGCTATTCCAGCCTCTTCTGGGCACCGCTGTCTCAACCTTACCCAAAGACAATCTGTTGCATCTCTTGGGTATTATCTTGCCAGCACTCAAAGGGCGCCCTGAATATCATGAGGCTCTCGAGACCGTTCATGTTAACTCTCTGCAGTCCTCTTTCTGGTCCCTCTGGGATTCCTTGGTCCTCACCTGTGCAGTGACTATTACTCCATCTCAATCCCAGTGCATTATCAATGCACTGGGTGACATTTGTCACACTTGCCTCTCTACTGACAATATTGTAAACAAGCCCACAACATCATGCCTCAAATTTTGTGCAGTCCTGACATGTCAACCAGATGGCTCTGAGTATTCCCTGGATGACATTCTTTCCAACCTATGGCAACACAAGTTGTGGGCGGCGGCCCAAATCCATGGCAAACCTTGGTGGGTCAAAGCATGGGGGCAGACCACACTCAGTGCTTCTGGCACTTTTGTCATTGAAGTCCGCAATTTTTTGTCCTCCACCAATGCCACTGCTCTACAGGGGACTATCATCTGGTTACAACAGCACCCATTCAAATGCTTCCGGTGGGTTTTTAAAAATGCCGTCCCCCAGTGTGCAACCTGTTGCCATTGGGGCCATTCCAGTTTACAGTGCTGATCCCTTGAGGCCACTTGCACTCAGTGTGCCGAAAAACACCCTACTTCCCAGCATGAACACTATTGTATACCATGCACTACTACTGGCATCCCCTGCTCTATCAGGCTCTGTGTTAACTGCATGGGCCAATGCAACCCTTATCATACCGCCTCCGATCCTGCATGCCCCTTTGCACAACAGCGGTTGAACCTGGACGGCATCAAGCAGTTGTATCAGTCTCACTCTGAAAAGCGACGTAATGGGGCCCTCCAAAAAGATATCGCAGCCCTCCACAAGAAGATCATTAAGCATGGGCCGCTGCTGTCGGCTCCTACTGGGGGTCCCAGTACTAGCCTCCCAGTCCTGGGGGGTTTTATTGAAGAACTACCGGATCCTGATTTAGTGGACGACCCGCTCGAGTATGTTGAATATGCCCCACCTGTCTCCTCTTTATGATTGGTTTTGCACATACTTTTAGATATTTATTTTACAACTGCCACAAGTCTCTGCTCGCTATCTCTGCTATACTGGACTCTCACCAACTAGATACTGATATTATTTTCATCCAGGAATACCTGTGGTCATCACTATGATACGCCCCTCATCTGTCTGACCCCAATGGTATCCCGGTCTTTGGCGGACCATCTCACCCAGCCTGGCTCCCCATTGAGGGCCCTGCTATCACTGCCACTTCCCAAGTTGGAGCCTACATCCATATCTGCCGAGTGTCACAACAGTTTCATTTGGGCGTCGACACCACTACATTCCCCAACCCGAACATTTTATTCTTTTCTCTGACACAGTTATCGGATGGTTGCCATCACTCTTTCTTGAATGTTTACTGTAATCCTTCTTCTTGGACAACCTTGGATACTTTGATACGCCTCTTGCCTACCATCCCTGACCTCATTCTTTTACAGGGAAATTTCAACCTCCATGCCACTGAGTGGGACACCTCAGTCTCATCTGACAACCCTTGGGTCCTGGACTTGCTGGGAGCTACTGCTCAGGCTGGTTTGTGCTGCATCAATGACCCAGCGCAACCTACATGGTACCGCCGAGGCAATGAGCCCCGGGTTTTGGACCTGGTCTGGGTGGCGGACCACGTGTTGGATGCCACACAGCAATTTTTTGATTTGACCCTTCAGGGTCCACAACGTGATCATGTCATACTCACACTTGCCTTTACAGCGAACACTTCGGGCCCAACAGAACCTCAACCCCCTTACCTGCCACGTGATTCCGACGCGGAAGCCTCCTTCTGGAGCAAACTTGTCACCGTTGACTTCTCTACCGGGTTGGCGCAAGACCGCTGCGATGCGCTTTATGTGGCTATCGATTCTGCATGGCTCACCTATGCCAAGGTCCCGAAATCTTCTGGAACTCCTACTTGCTGGTGGTCCTTGACCTGTGCTTCTGCCTATGCCGCCTACTGTGCTACACCCACCGATCACCATCATGCGGCCTTCCGCTGGGCTTGCTGTGATGCAAAACTGTTACGAGCTCATGCTCAACACAAACCCACAAGCCTCGCAGAGAAGGGAGGAGGATAAGAACAGAGAGAAGGAATGTAATTGAGACTACATTAGACAGAATCTAATGCCCATACAATGAGCATAAGATAAACTATCTTAAGTCTTGGGGAACCAAGACTACCTACAGCTGGTCTTATATACTATTCTACTAAGACCCCTTGCGACCCTTCCCACTGGCACCTCTACAGCCTCAGTGACTCATACTGCTTGAGCGCTGCTTCCAGACCCTTGAGCGCTGCTTCTGGACTTCATCTATCTTTAGCGATGCTGTGCGCCCTTGACAGTTCCACATGCGCCCATGGCCTAGAACCTTCCCCTCAGCCTGGCGCTTCCCACAGTCTCCGTCTGGGCCCTATTCCATGAGGCATACTGCTCACAGGCCTCCCGTGATCCCCAACAGGGAATTGCTGTTGCCATATCAAGCTGTCAAGCATTGTCACTGATCTCATGCCTTATTGGGGTGATATACTAATGCGCTGATGTGATCCGCGCGCACTGCCACCCAGGGTTGCGATCTCCTTCCTAGTATGTAGGTGGTTGGCCCAACCAACCATCGTCTCGTCTTCTAGTGAGCGCTCCCATGCGCTAACCCACGCAAAGTGTTCCTATAATCCCTCCCATGATCCCAGATCATGTATAGATGTCCCAGAGTGATCCCAGACCACTAGCAAGATAAAAAGAAGAAAAAGATGCGTTAGGATGGATTCCTAACATCACCTTCTCCTCAAGGCTTCTTGTCCCAAGAAGCCAGCGTGCAACTAGCCCTGTTGCTCCACTGCTTAACTGTTGTTCTTTAAAGACCTTTGGACGTCGGTCTATTGGCCTTCTTGCTTTCCATAGAAGAATCCATATCCCAATATTTGAATTCCTGCTATTGTTCACCAAGTTCGCCTTAACTGAGTTTTGATACTCCAGCCCCATACTGGACGTTGTATGGCTTTTGACAAATTCCTGGTCTGCTCCTCTGGCACTTGATCCAATCATCCTGACCGCGATCCTCTCGGCTCTTCCTAAGCAACCTTTCCTAAGTGCCTTCGCTTAAGGCTCCCACTGTCATAGACTTGAACTTGCTTTTGGTAATCCAGCACATACTGGATGACGAATGCCCTGATAACTCGGCACTTCTCCTTGACTTGCTTTTGATGACCCAGCGCCTTACTGGGTTAGGATCCCAAAAATCAAATGGTGGAAAAAATTAAATTTTCCCTCGGGCCATTATTTTGGAGGGTGGACGGAGACTCATTCATTCCGCAATCCTCAGTCCTCCTCGTCTTGCCTCACACTTCGTTCAGCAAGCCCTTGGAGTCCCTCAGGTTGCCTCCATTCATCTCGTCTCCTTTTCCCTCTTCACCTTCACCTCAAAATGTGGATTCCAGACACATTCGACGGATGGTGTGTGAAGGCTGGCTGACACTAAGGAGGACAGCCACAACACAGCCATCCTACCAAAACCCCCCGCCCCCCACCGAGAAGGGTGAGTGAGTAACATTGAGGAAAGGAAAAAAATTTCCATGATTTTTGGTATTTCCATAGCTATAAGGTGGCAACCCCTTTCTGTTTTGTTGACTTTTGTCCTGTCAACTACTTTCGTTCTGCTAAATCTCCTGTATAGCTCCAGTAATCCTCTGTTGACAATTTCCCTTTGTCCATGTATTCTTTCCTGAGTTCTTGGTCTGTGCATACAGCTACTGGTGTATGTGTAGCAACAAAACCTTTTTCCTCATCGATTGAACCTAAGTGGACTTCCCAACTGTCCAGGATTTTATCACATAAATCATCCCACCCTTAATCAAGGGGTGTCATCGCTTTATGACTCTGATGATCTTCTGATCTTTGACAATAATGAGTCAACCTTCCCCTCAGGCCTAATCCCATCTTTTGTTTGATTTTACTTGATCAAATTTTACTCCTGTCGATCCTGATGGTCCTGAGTGGTGACTCCTTCAGCCTTTAGCTTTCAGCTGGCGACTTTGTTTCAGCAGTTAGTCTCTGCCCTGTTCCTGTGACTGCAACTGTTCCCAGCAACTCTAGTCCTGTAATTCCGCAGATTTTTTCTTGGATGCATTGAATATAATCTCTTATGAAAAAGAGAGCATTGTCCTGCTCCTATCCTTGGTTTCCAGGCTACTTCTTATGCCAATCAAATTGCCCGCCACTTTTGCTATTTATTGTCTAACTTTTGAATAGCTTCCAACCACTGCGGTCTTTTACTGGCACCTGCATTTCCATTATACAACACTGAAGGAATTCCTGCTCCTTGAAATCCTTCCTGACGAGATGACTGCCAAGATGATCTGTCCACTGGGTCATGATCCATCTCCAACAATCATTTATGCTTGCACTTTTTTCTCAACTGGAGTGTTCCCAACCAGTAGACCTTTTAAGGAGATATCCAGCTCCATGTTGAGACACAATAGTCAATAGCCTTCAAAGAGGCTACCATCTAGAATCTCGAATCGCCCGAAGTCGATGTTGATCTGACCAGTTTGGCTAACTCCTCCCTGATGGCACGCGATCGACCCGTTTGATAGTAGACTCGACAATTTGAGTTGTTCATACATAACATGTAGGTTACTGTCCATTGCCAAGTTGATGAGAGAACGATGCTTTTGATATCCCAGTGCCTTACTGGGGTTTTCCTGTGACTGTGACCCACACGCTGGTATGGTGTTACAATTCTCTTTTCCCTTTGTTAACGGACTACATTTACTTGTTACAAACCCATAGTTATGCCTGGACATTATCTCCTTTGGTAGCTACCTTCATCTTTCCTTTCTTAGATAGCTATGCTCTTTCCCCTTATATTCTTATTGTTCTCTTAACGTATATAAACCCCTCTCATGTACCGTAGTTCTTTAGTTCCAACTTAGTTGAATCTTATCCATAACTTGAACACTCTCTTTCGCTCGTCGCATGACTACTGGATCAGAGTTAAAACATCGGCATCACAGGAACTAGAACATAGGCTAAAGAAAGATGAACCATCTACCACTCTACCGACAGAGTATGAGGAATGGCGCACCATCTTTGACAAAAAGGCGTCAGAATGCTTCCCATCCAGTCGACCGTGGGATCACGCAATCAACACAAAAGAAGGCTTTGTCCCGAAGGCTAGTAAACTCTACCCTCTATCCGTCAAAGAACAAGGGCTGCTAGACGAATGGATTGATGAACAGCTCAAGAAAGGATACATTAAACCATCTACGTCACCGCAGGCATCACCGTTCTTCTTTGTAGCAAAGAAAGAAAGCGGAGCACTCCGACCCTGTCAGGATTATCGATATCTCAATGAATGGACCGTCAAAAACGCATATCCCCTTCCCTTAGTTTCCGATCTCATGACTAAACTATGAGGCGCCAAGTACTTCACCAAACTAGACCTCCGGTGGGGATACAACAATGTTCGCATCAAAAAAGGAGATGAATGGAAAGCGGCCTTTATCACCAATCGAGGACTCTATGAACCTACAGTGATGTTCTTTGGATTATGCAACTCGCCATCAACCTTTCAAACTATGATGAATGAATACTTTAAGGATATGATCAATGAAGGATGGTTAGTCATCTACATGGATGACATGCTAATCTGCGCAAAATCACTAGAACAACTGGAAGAGCAGACAAAACGGATTTTACAACGGTTACAAGATAACGATCTATTCCTGAAATTAGAAAAATGCAAGTTCGCCACGCAGGAAGTCGAATTCTTAGGAATGATCATTACCCCTGGACGCATTCAGATGGACCCAATAAAGTTAGCAGGGATCGCCGATTGGCCAGTCCCTACCACAGTCAAACAGGTCCGATCCTTCCTCGGATTTGGGAATTTTTACCGACGTTTCATTGGAAACTTTGCTGCAATCACTAAACCGCTCACCGACCTCACTAAGAAAGCTGAACCATTTGACTGGACTACAGAACAAAACAATGCTTTTGAAATACTAAAGAAACAATTTGCAACTATGCCAGTATTATTAATGCCAGATCCTACTCGACCCTTTATCCTTCAGACCGATGCATCAAATAAGGCGATAGGAGCAGTACTGAAACAAGCAGATGAAACAGGATCTCTGCACCCCTGTGGATTTATTTCACATGCATTAACACAAACAGAACAGAATTACCAGATCTACGATCGAGAACTCTTGGCAATCATCAAAGGATTGATGACTTGGCGACATCTACTGCATGGATCACCCCACACTACGATAGTGCACTGCGACCACAAGAATTTGTCCTACTATCAAACGGCCCAACGCTTAACGCCCAGACAAGCTAGATGGTCATCCTTATTATCAGAATTTGACTTATGTATTGAGCACGTCCCCGGTACAAAAATGTTTGAAGCGGATGCCCTATCCCGACGCCCCGATCATATGGGAAACAGTGAATTACAAGAGGATGTCATAGTCCTACCGGAAGATCGTTTTATTCGTCTTATTGCAGAAGATCTGGTCACAGAAATTCAAAAGGCAATGTCAAAAGATGATTTTGGACGAATTCTAATTGAGGTTATCACCGCGCATCGCGCTCCACCGATCAAATTGAACATACAGGATTGGTCTTATACAAATGGCATTGTTCACTATCTTGGGAAAACCTATATCCCTGACCAGGATGGACTACGAACCAGATTGATTAAAGAAACACATGAAGCACGATCATCTGGTCACCCTGGACAATTAAAGACCCTTGAACTCCTTAAGCGTGACTACTGGTGGCCCGGAATGTTTAAACATGTCAGAGAATGGATAGAAGGATGCGCCCTCTGCCAACAGATGAAAATTAATACACACCCAAATATACCAGCCCTTCACCCGATTCTGTCGAAAGCAACCCGCCCATTTCAACAAGTAACCCTTGATTTCATTACCGACCTACCCCTTTCTGATGGTTTTGACTTGATCCTGGTCACGGTGGACCACAGTCTTACAAAGGGGGTAATTTTCACACCTTGCAAGAAGACAATCGACGCTTTAGGCACAGCAGAACTCTACGTCTCCGAAATTTTCAAACGGTTTGGCCTACCAGATGTCTTAATTTCAGATCAAGGACCACAGTTCTCCACAAAAGTATTTCAAGAAATACGAAAAGCACTAGGAATCGACCATAGAATGAGCACAGCCTATCATCCTCAGACTGATGGAGAAACAGAACGAGTCAACCAGGAACTAGAAGTCTATCTCCGAATGTTCTGTTCCAATGAACCGCATCTATGGAAACCGCTTCTCCCAATAGCTGAGTTTGCTCACAACAACCGACATCACGACACAATCAAAACTTCTCCATTCAGACTAATGTATGGAACGGACCCTGTTGCGCTTCCCACAGCTACTACGCGAATGACCACACCAGCAGCAGAGGAGCGTCTTCAGTTCTTAAGAAAAGCCAGAGAAGAAGCACTAGCAGCACATGAACTAGCAAGACAACTAGTGGCAAGATGACGCAAAGACAAAGCAATACGATTTGAAAAGGGTACCAAAGTATGGCTTGAGAACCGAAATCTTCACATACCATATCAGTCCAGGAAGCTAGCACCAAAACGAGAAGGACCCTTCGAAATTGAACAAGTGATGGGACCAGTAACGTACAAATTGAAACTCCCGAAACAATGGCGCATTCACCCTGTGTTTCATGCGTCACTCCTTACCCCATATAGAGAAACGACTGCGCACGGCCCGAATTATGTGAAACCACCCCCTGATCTCGTAAATGGACAAGAAGAATTCGAGGTAGAGGCAATTCTAGCCCATAGGAAACAAGGCGCAGGCTACCATTACTTAGTTAAATGGAAAGGCTACGGATCAAACGATAACTCTTGGGAACCTGCCCGCAATCTTGCAAACACCACTGATATCCTATCGGAATATCAACAATGCCGACACCTCTGAACCATGACGCGATATAGAAACCGCCACGTCTTGAAACAAAATTACCACTATACAAAACGAAACTGCTCAACACTCTCTCGATACACTATAGCTCTCAAAGAAAAGACCGTCTATACCCATATACAATACCTTCCCCTCCAACACGCTCTGAGAGCATCGACCCCACCAGGAAAACTCACCCGAACTATGGGGTTAGTCACACGATACTATCGCACCCCTCGACTTGATCACCGTCACCAAAAGAACCCTTCAGGGATAACAAAATTCCCCTGCAATGACGCCCAGAATTATCTTCCCAAGTACCACAACCTACGATTTTCAACCGACGATCTACCTCTCTACAATAAAAATCCACCTGCCTACCAACTTTTAGCCATCAGAAGCAGTGATGTTTATAAGAGCGCTCATGGAAGATTGCTTTGCCCAGAAGAATATAAACAAATGGATGAAATCACCAAACAGACATGGGAGTGTAGCGCACAGATCTGGCTAATCAGCCGAGGAATCAGAATACCGGGAAGGCCTCGCATTTTCATGGAAGATATCCTTGATGAACTTGATTATTTGTCTACTGCAATGGCTCAGGTAATAGTGACAATTATTAGGCGAATCAGAAAATTCCTAGTTACACCGACAACGACACCAGGGATTGAACATTTGAATTCATTAACCAGGTTCATCAGGGAAGAGCGAGACCTCCTCACTGACCCTGCAATCGAAGAACCATTGAACACAGAGAATTGGGGCTCCGACACGGAAATCAGTAACCTGGCAAATATATAAAAACCTCCAGACATCACCACCTAACGCAACTAGTCACATTTTACCACCATGTTCACCTTCTTCGCCCTCGCTGCCTACTTCATTGCTCTGGCACTTCTCTCCTGTGCCCATTGGCGCATTGACGAAACTGCCGCCGCCTTTTCACCCTTCCTCGCCGTCCCTGACCTCCCACTTGAGGTCTTTATTGAAAACACCACCATCATCCACTTTGAGGACAACGACTTACATATCCATCCGGCCGCCCTGCTCCCCCAGATACACCCTGACGACCATCACCTCCCCCACTTCACCCAGTTTGTCAAAAGGAACACCATGCTCACTGTCATCGCCGACGCCCTCGCTGCTGCCACCTGCTCAATCACCAATCTCACCTCTGCCACCGACAACCTCGCCGCTCTCACCCTCACTGTCGACCCACATGAAATGACCTACGAGGAACGCGACTCCTTCCTGCGGAACGCTCAAAATCTGCACCGCGCTGCTGAAGCGCTCAAATGGAAGGTAGAAACATCTACAAAAGAACTCGATAACGCCGTCAAATGGGCAGAGTCGAGAACAGATCATGGCTGGACGACGTCTGGCTGGTAGAAGTCGGTGACTTCTCGCATACAAAGGGGGTAATGTTACAATTCTCTTTTCCCTTTGTTAACGGACTACATTTACTTGTTACAAACCCATAGTTACGCCTGGACATTATCTCCTTTGGTAGCTACCTTCATCTTTCCTTTCTTAGATAGCTATGCTCTTTCCCCTTATATTCTTATTGTTCTCTTAACGTATATAAACCCCTCTCATGTACCGTAGCTCTTTAGTTCCAACTTAGTCGAATCTTATCCATAACTTGAACACTCTCTTTCGCTCGTCGCCTCAACCTCTCTCCTCACTCTCTCTCTCTAGCCTTTGTCATCGTCAGACTTAGTGCCTAGAACCCTCGTCCAGTGATTGGGAACAGACCAAGACTCTGTTTGTCGCTGTAGACTTGGACGCTGAACGACATTGTGGACATTGACCATAACATATGGTGTCCTTGTCCTTGTTCCCAGAGTCTATCTTTAATGTCGCACTCCTAACGACAGTGATCATAAACAACCTTCCCCTCAGGTTGTTCCTTAACTATAAGATTCTGGACAACCTTCCCCTCAGGTCACCCCTTCAGGGTTCTCTTGACTTTTAATACCCCGGTTTCTAGGATAGTCTTTTACTGGCGCTATCATTCCTTGGCTGATGATCCTGATGCTGATCCATTCAACCTTCCTTGATGGTTTCTTATCCAGGGCCATCTCCCTGATGCAATGATGTATGCCTCATTTGTTCTGCAGGTGGCTTCTGCATTCTGCAACTGACTGTTGCGTGGCAATGTTCTTTTCTCTGGCATCCATCTTTCCATTGGTCCAAAGTAATCCAAGCGCTCAGCTAATATTGCCCAAGTGATCCATTATTACACTCATCACCATATCGCTCTACTGCATGAGGAGCCGTGTGTGACTCTCGTGTTCCTGGATATTGCAACAACTACTGGGGCTGCATCGGATCCTTTCCTTTCCACTAAATGATTGTGGCGATTAAAACTACATCCATTTGTTACAGCAGTTGACATCTGCTTTCCTTCATCTTCAATTGATCCTGGGTGCTCCACCAGCAATCAATCTCTTCCTTCGGCTTATCCTGAAACATAGTGACGCCTCCTAGACAGGAGGGATGCTGCCTCTTCATCAGTGATTGTGCTTCCTAACACAACCACAGCTCAATGTGGTCAATAACGCACCCACACTTGAGTCTTCGATTTAATTCCAACAACTGACCAGATGACATGATGCCTGGGACTTCACTAGAGTGTCCTCGTGCTCAGATCAAATAGATCCGATACATGATTGGTATCTCTAGACTGTACACCCTTGATACATGGCATGCCAAATGGTTTTCTTCAACAGTTCCACTGTCTTTTCCGTAGTACTGATGCTGGTGCCTGCAAGACCCTGCCCGGTCGACTACAGCGCGCTCCAAGCTCTCGTTCAATACTATTTTGTTGCCAGTAACCATAAATGGTAGTAGTCACTTGACAACGGTCAAATGAGTCTATCTGTTGTTGGTGTCGAAGTCGCCTAGATCCTCGAGGCTGCCCACAGGCACATGGTGCAATGTGTGTGAGGTCAGGCGATAGTTTTTGAAGCAGGTTTTAACTCTTTGTCACTGTGATCTGCAATGAGGGGGATGGGCTCATCGCTGTGACTCATGATGAGGGGTGTGGCACAAAGACTTAAGATTATGTTACGAGCTCACGCTCAACACAAACCCACAAGCCTCGCAGAGAAGGGAGGAGGATAAGAACAGAGAGAAGGAATGTAATTGAGACTACATTAGACAGAATCTAATGCCCATACAATGAGCGTAAGATAAACTATCTTAAGTCTTGGGGAACCAAGACTACCTACAGCTGGTCTTATATACTATTCTACTAAGACCCCTTGTGACCCTTCCCACTGGCACCTCTACAGCCTCAGTGACTCATACTGCTTGAGCACTGCTTCCAGACCCTTGAGCGCTGCTTCTGGACTTCATCTATCTTTGTTACGGTTGATGTCCACAACATCGTTCAGCGTCCAAGTCTACAGCGACAAACAGAGTCTCGGTCTGTTCCCAATCACTGGACAAGGGTTCTAGGCACTAAGTCGGATGATGACAAAGGCTAGAGAGAGAGCGAGGAGAGCAGTTAAGGCGACGAGCAAAAGAGAGCGTTCAAGTTATGGATAAGATTCGACTAAGTTGGAACTAAAGAAATACGGTACATGAGAGGGGTTTATATACATTTAGAGAACAATAGAAACTAAAAGGGGAAAGAGCATAGCTATCTAGAAAAGGAAAGGTGAAGGTAACTATGAAAGGAGATAACGTCCAAGCGTAACTATGGGTTTGTAACAAGTAAATGTAGTCCGTTAACAAAGGGAGAAGAGAATTGTAACAATCTTTAGCGATGCTGTGCGCCCTTGACAGTTCCACATGCGCCCATGGCCTAGAACCTTCCCCTCAGCCTGGCGCTTCCCACAGTCTCCGTCTGGGCCCTATTCCATGAGGCATACTGCTCACAGGCCTCCCGCGATCCCCAACAGGGAATTGCTGTTGCCATATCAAGCTGTCAAGCATTGTCGCTGATCTCATGCCTTATTGGGGTGATATACTGATGCGCTGATGTGATCCGCGCGCACTGCCACCCAGGGTTGCGATCTCCTTCCTAGTATGTAGGTGGTTGGCCCAACCAACCATCGTCTCGTCTTCTAGTGAGCGCTCCCATGCGCTAACCCATGCAAAGTGTTCCTATAATCCCTCCCATGATCCCAGATCATGTATAGATGTCCCAGAGTGATCCCAGACCACTAGCAAGATAAAAAGAAGAAAAAGATGCGTTAGGATGGATTCCTAACAAAAACGGTCTTTCTTCAATGACAAAATCACTGATCTATGCCGCACTGGCCATGTGTGGGACTCCCTGGCATGGATAAAACCCAGGCCTCCTCCTTGTTTTCCCGCATCTGAAACCAGGATGGCACCACCACCACGTCCCCACACCAACTATGGGAAGCCACCCAGGCCCAATTTGTTGGACCCCTGACCCATTGTCCTGTTGATCATGATTTTATCCAAGCTCTGCCCTCTGTACCCACTTGTACATGGCCATCCTTTTCTGTTCACAAATGTTGGGAAGCGCTAGTATCTACATCCAATACATCAGCTCCAGGCCCTGATCATCTCTCTTGGCGCCTCATTAAAGAACTTTGCTCGTTGCTGCGTTTCCTGGACCAATTGGTGGCTTTGTATAATTGCACCTTCAACACAGCCCTTTGGCCACACCAGTTCAAGATCAGCCACACAGTCATTCTCACCAAACCAGGCCAAGATGATTATGGCCACATGAAGAACTACCGTCCCATTGTGCTCCTCAACTGCTTGGGTAAGTTATTCATGAAAATGGTGGCTACATGTTTGCAGCATGATGTATCAGGACTCCCTCGGCGTGATGCCTAAGAGCCCCAGACAGCAGACAAGACAGGAGGAGAAGAGGAGGGAGGGGAAACCCGAGAGAACTCGACTGAGGACTCTGGGTGCTGAATTGCACTCCTTATATACTACGACAGGTGGTCTGTGCACTACCCTAAGCCCTACTCTAAATATAGTACAGTATGAGTAAGACAGCTGCACATGTAGTAATGGTAATGAGTCATCAGCGCCGAGCTCCGGTATCTTATCTACGGCTTTTATCTAAGCGCCAAGCAATAGGTGCCTGCTTAGTCAGCATGTGTTTATATAACCTGAAGAAAATAAATAATAAAATGAAAAATGACTTGGTGAAAAAGCCGAAGCTTTTCAGTCGGTCATGACAGTACCCCCTTTTTAAGATTTGGGTTCCAGACAAATTTTAAACTTCATCGTCATCTTTCAGTGCGTTGCGCTCTATCATGGATGGTTCCTGTAATTCCTCGATGATGGGTGAGAGTGGGCGGGATGGTGGGGTGAGGTCTTCAATCGCTTCAGCACGAGGCACTATATCATGCGATTGTTGTAGGCACATGTTGCATTGACATGGCCCTTCCATGTCTCCTGGCTCTGTAAGGGTGTCTAAACCCTTTCTTCCCTTCCATTTCTGCCAGTTTTGTTCCCATTTTGCAGCTGGTGCTACTGCATTAACATCGATTTTGGACACTACTTTGCCTGAGGATTGGGTGAAGTTTTCATAGGGTCTGAAAGTCAACCCGCTAAAGGTTGCTTTGTCAAGCCTTCTGATGGCTCCGGGGTTTCTATTGTAAAAGTTTTTTATTTTTCTTTTTGCATTTTGTAGGTTGTCCAATGGTTCCCAGGAGTTGTGTTCTGCGGTGTATCCTTTCCACCTGACTAAGTACTCCATTTTGTTCCTTTTTAATCGTACATCAATTATCTCTTCTACCTCGTACTCTTTTTCACCGTCTATTTCAATTGGCGGTGGAGGTTGTGCTTTTTGCCCTTTCATTGGTTGTTTCCAAGGGCGGATTCATGAGACATTTACCACAGGATGGATTTGTTGCGAGAAGGGTAGGTCCAGTTCCACTGCATTTGACAACACTATTTTCTTGATTGGGTAAGGCCCAATCCATCTTTCCACCAGTTTCTTAGTTGGTCGGCCGGTCAACCTTAAATCTTTGGTTGACAGCCATACTTTATCTCCAACTTTGTACTCTGGTGCATCTGATCTGTGTCTGTCGGCATACAGCTTCATATCACCCTGTGATTTTAGTAAGGCTGCCTGAGTTTCCTCGTGAATTTCCTTCATTTTCTGCGCAAACTCTGATGCTGCCGGGTGACTTCCTTCTCTTCTTGGCTCGATTCCCATCCTGGGGTGTTTGCCATAGTTGACAAAGAATGGTGTTTGTTTGGTGGACACCTGAATTTTATTATTGTAGCTAAATTCAGCAATGGCTAACCATCCAGACCACGTTTCTTGTCTATGATCTACGAAAATCCTCAGGTACTGTTCCAAGTCCTGATTCATTCGTTCTGTTTGTCCATCTGTTTGTGGATGGAATGCTGTGGACAAATCTGTGCTAATGCCCAACATTTGGTTCAGTTCCTTCATCATTTGCGTGGCGAACTGTGGACCACAATCTGAGATTATAGATTCAGGGAGTCCATGGAGTTTCCAAACATGGTCCCTAAATAATGTGGCTAACCCCTGTGCCGATGTTTCTTCTGATGTGGGAATGAAATGCGCCATTTTTGACATTCGGTCACAAACTACCAAAATCGCATTATGACCATGTGATTCTGGTAATTTTGTGATAAAGTCAGCGGAAATATGTGTCCAGGGCTTTGCTGGTGCCGAGTTTGGCATTAACTTTCCAGCAGGGGGCTCTGGGAAATTCTTATTCCGCTGGCACTTGTCACATCCACTGACATATTTTTTAATAAATCTGGTGATTCCAGGCCACCAGTAGTTTCTTGTGACGAGTTCAATCGTCTTCCATTGTCCTCCATGTCCTGCAATAGGTGTGTCATGGTGTAGGCAGACTATCTCCATCCGCAGTTTCTCATCCTTTGGTACATAGACTTTTCCTTGCCAGAGGATAAGTCCTTGCTCCATCTCCCATTCTCGAGCATTTAGTGTTTTAACACCAGCCTTTTTCATGGCTTCTACTGCCTTTACTACTGCTTTGTCACGTGCTTCAGAGTGTCGAATTTTGTTTAATAATTCTTTTTCTGAGCTGTGGATAAATACGTGTCCATGACACAGTGCAGCAATTTTGAAAAAGTCTGGTTTGAGGAGCGTGACGTTTTTGTTGTCATCATCCACCCCCTTTTTATGGTCTGGCCTCCTGGACAGAGAATCGGCCTTTCCCATAGTGACACCAGCTTTATGTTGCAACACAAAATTAAATCGGCTGAGGTACAAGGCCCATCTACAAGGATTGTTATATGAATATTCTTCCCACATTCATCAGATTCGTAACTTAAGTGTGAGTGCAAAACCCAGGATTAAGCAATGGACCCCTGCTTGGGTAATGAGACGAATATGGCAACAAGATGAGACTGTTGCTATGGACTGCTTGAAGGGATGGGTTCACAAAAGACGTTTATCTGAAGTAACACCACAATTGCTAAAGGAATTGAATCAACAATCAGAATTGGAAGCAATGCGGAATCTGGTACAATTGCGACAACAAATTGTCAAGGCTTCAGGAAAACAAGAGATGAACCTAAAAGAAATCATAACCACTATGGATACAGGATCCACAATTCCTGTTATGGCTTTAGTTGACTCAGGATGCACAGGATTGTGCATTAACAATGAATTTGTGGAAAAACACTGGATGAACAAGCAGCGCCTCATGCGACCAGTGCCAGTCTATAATGCAGATGGAACTCGAAATACTATGGGTAATATCGAGTACATGGTCCAGTTTATATTACGAATTGGGGACCACAAAGAAGTAATGGACTGTTGCGTCGCACACCTGGGAAAAACGGACCTGTTCTTGGGGCATGATTGGTTACAGTTGCATAATCCAAGTATGAACTGGAAAAAGCAAGAAGTGACTTTCAGTCGGTGTCCAGGAATGTGTTGGAATCAATCCAGTGTGAGTGAACCTGAGGAGGAGGTAGAAGAAACTGAATCCTTAGAAGATGGGGAACGTTTGCTTGCCATACATATAGGACCAAGAGAGTTAAAGCTACAACCACTCTCAACAGACATTGCGGCAAAAGAGGCATTGGCCAGTAAAAAGCAGTCACTAGAGGAAACCGTACCAGGGCATTATCTCAAATATCAAAAGGTATTTGAGAAAGAAACTTTTGATGAGCTACCACCAAGGTGGCCATGGGATCATGCCATCAAGTTTATTCCAGGAGGACAGCCGATGGATTGTAAAGTGTACCTGTTGAATAAAGAAGAATGGGAACAGTTGGATGAATTCCTGGAGGAAAACCTAAGGTCCGGACGGATCAGACCAAGCACTTCCAAACAAGCATCACCATTCTTCTTTGTCAAGAAAACGGATGGTAAATTGAGACTGGTACAGGATTACCGGAAATTGAATGACATCACAAGGAAGAACCAATATCCATTACCCCTGATTGGCAAATTGATTGATTGATCATCAAAAGCCAAGGTTTTCTCAAAAATGGATATTTGATGGGGCTACAATAACATTAGGATTAAAGAGGGTGATGAGTGGAAGGCGGCTTTCAAGACTCATTGAGGCCTGTTTGAACCCCTGGTCATGTTCTTTGGTCTTTGCAATTCCCCAGCAACATTTCAGACGATGATGAACAATATCTTTAGACAAGAGATTGCTGAAGGATGGGTTGTTATCTATATGGATGACATCTTGATGTTCTCCCAGTCACAGGACGCACACACAATGCATGTTAATCACATCTTGGCCAAACTGGAGAATCACAAATTATCATTAAAACCAGAGAAATGTTGGTTTGATCAACCTCAGATCAATTTTCTGGGACTGGTTATCAGTCAAGATTTCATCCAAATGGAAAAGGGCAAGGTGCAGGCCATAGTTGATTGGCTGATCCCTGCATGCAAGTGTGAACTCCAGCAGTTCTTAGGCTTTGTTAACTTTTATCAGTGTTTTGTGCCAGGATTTGCCAAAACTGCGAAACCCTTGACAGGTCTTACAGGCAAGGTCGAATGGCATTGGACGGATCAGCAGACTTTGGCCTTTCAGGGACTGAAAGACCTTGTGGCGAGGGAGGTAATCCTCAAAATTCCCAATGATGACAGTCAATTTCATGTCGAAGTAGATGCATCCAATTTTGCAATTGGCAGAATTTTGTCTCAGCAAAGCAAGGACAGCACATGGAGACCTGTGGCCTTTATTTCAAAATTGTTAAATGAGGTGGAGTGCAATTACGAGATCTATGACAAAGAAATGCTTGCAGTCATGCATGCGTTTTATGAATGGTCTCACTACCTTAAAGGTGCAAAGGAACAGATTGAGGTTTTAACAGACCATCAAAATCTCACATACTTCCAAAAACCACAGAACTTGAATAGATGACAGGCACAATGGGTCACAGACTTGCAGGAATTCAACTTCATTATTAAACATTGGTCCGGAAAATCTAATTCCAAAACAGATCTATTGTCGAGAAGAGCAGGGCATGAAAAGGGACAAAATGATAATGAAGGGGTAATACTCCTGAAGGATCATTTGTTTGTAAGGGTCTATGATGATGATTGGGCAATCAAGGACATCATTAAGGAGATCTAGAAGGTCTTGGCTTGGCAATGGGAGACTCAGGTTTGGCAAGGCCTTGAACAGCAAGACCCTGACTTTAAAACTGAAAAAGGATTGGTTGAATGGAAGGGTCGAATTTACGTACCAGCAGACGCAAGGATCAGGGGTGACTTGATTCAAATTCACCATTCCTGGGGGCATTCAGGGGTAGCCAAGACTGTGGAAAGTCTCACTCGTAATTTCTGGTGGCCACAAATGCGGAAGGACATTGAACGCTTTATACGAGGTTGTGAAACATGCCAAAAGGCAAAGCCAAAAGGCAAAGCCAAACCAACAGCCAAGGGCAGCACTGTTAAATCCAAACAAAATCCCTGACGCACCATGGGAAGTAATCTTGGTAGATCTAATTGGACCATTACCAGACTCAAAGGGCAACAATATGATCATGGTCATGGTAGATCGATTCACTAAAAAGGCATATTTCCTTCCAACTACGTCATTGATTACTTCGCAAGGAGTAGCTGTCCTGTTCAGGGACAATGTCTTTTGGGAACACAGCTTGCCAAAAAAGGTTATCAGTGATTGAGGACCTCAATTCATCTCTAAGTTCATGGATGACCTATATGGGATTCTAGGAATACAGGCCAACAGATCCACAGCTTATCATCCACAAACCAAGGGCAAACAGAACGTGTTAATCAGGAAGTCAAGGAATTCCTGACAATGTTTGTCAATCATTGACAGGACAATTGGAGTGACTGGCTTGCAGTAGCCCAATTTTGTCATAATGATCGGGAGCATTCATCTACAGGGTTCTCACCGTTTTTCATGAACTATGGGAGACATCCCAATAAGGGGATGAATCTGTTGCATCAGCCGAAAACTGTTGTCATGGAGGAACTGGTCAAAGAAATCAAGGATGTTCATGCCAAGGCTAAAACCGCATTGGAAAAAACTGCTGAAGCAATGAAAAGGTGGTGAGATGGTCATAGAATGCCGGTGCAAAATTATCAACCAGGAGATAAGGTGTATCTCAGCACAGAAAACTTGCCAACGTTTTGAGCAACTAAGAAGTTTGATGGCAAGTTTGTGGGTCCCTTGGAAGTGGTTGAGAAGGTCAGCAAGTCTGCATACCGGTTAAAGATCCCTGCTGCATGGAAAATTTACAACGTCTTCAATGAAGTACTTTTAAAACCATACATTGCTCCAGAATTCCCCAACCAAATTGAAAAGGTTGCCAAATGCAAAGAGGCACAAATGGTGGAGGAATCAGAAGATGATGAGTATGAGGTTGAAGAAGTCATGGACAGCAGAGTCAGTGGGTGAAACAGTGGCAGACTGGAGTACTTGGTCAAATGGAAAAATTATCCTGTGGAGGAATCAACATGGGAACCAGGAGAGAACCTTGTTAACACTAAAAAGGAGGTTCAGAAATTCCATCAACAGAACCCAAGTGCACCCTGGCAATTGGCAACCACGGACTTATGATTTCAAAATTGGCATAATTACATGGATACAAAGGCTCCCAAATGGTTGTTCAGATGGGAAGATGGCAAATTCAAGTGTGACTACCTTGACAAACTAAAACGGAATTGGCAACAGTGGAAAGGCAACCGCAAACTCATCTACACTGAACCCGACACAGAAGGGGCATTCTCAAGAGACCTTGAGCATGGTGGGCCAGTTAAACCCATGCTTGATTCCCCTAGGCAGACCAACACATGACTTCCCAGGACGTGAAGTCTTGAGGAGGAGGTCATGTTACAATATGGACTTTTCCTTTATTTTTCTCTATTTTATTCAGAGGCCTACGAACATATAACGATATGCGAGCATATGACAAGGGACCCCTATCCAGATATGGCAGGAGGATTATATAACCCAGGGTGGCTATACAATCAAGGCTATTAGGGGATATTGGGTGAAACAGCATTCGCGGGAAGGGACTGGGAGTCTGGGTAAGTCTGGACAGGTCTGGGAGATGGGTCTGGGTCTTGTTGCTGCACATGCATAGCCTTAGTGGCTGCGCAGACTGTGCGCACAGACCAGTGACTCAGGTATATAAGGTGTATGTTCTGTAGGTAGGAGTCCTTAAGACTCTAGATTGTTTCCTCCTTGTAGGTCACAGACTATTGTGTCTAGGCTTCGTCTCTATTACATATTTCTTCTCTGAAGCTTGTGATTGTGTATAAGGATTAGTCCTAACACCAGTGTCAAGTGTCATTTACACACTCACCACTGTCAATGGCATTCTCAGACTCCACAACACACTTGGAGTCTGTCCAGACACAGTCATCCATGCAGCCCATCTCCCCACTTTGGTTTTGGACATGATGAGTCTGATACAGATGATGAATTAGACTCACCTGATGATGGCTGGGCATCAGAGCATCCAATGAAGCCTTCTCTTGGGAGGCGACGAGGTTCAGAGCCACTAGAAGAGGTTTTTTACCATCCAATTATCAATGGCTAGATTGATCTATTTGAATTTTGTGCAGATGTACTGACATGGTGTGCCACCACAGGTTGTCCCTGTGATTGTGCAGGAAATTTTCTTCCAGATGGTGCACCACCACCACCTTGGGAAGACCCTGGTCCAGACAACTTCTCACCATTTTGTGATAGAGCTGATTTTGAGCTGGTGGAACTTCTCTACAGAGATGTTCAGATTCCAAAGAGTTGTATATCAAGCCTAATGCAAATATGGGCTTGTAAACTCGATGACCCTGATGATTTGCCACCATTCTACAATGCCAACAACTTATATGAGACAATTGATGCTATAGAACTCAGCAACATCCCATGGCAGTGCTTCTCAGTATCCTACAATGGTACAATTCATGAAGGCAAAGATGCACCATGGAAACACATGAGTTACAAAGTGTGGTTCCATGATCCCCTTCAAGTTTTGAAGAACCAGCTTGCAAACTGCAATTTTGCAAAGGAAATGGACCTTGCACCAAAAAAAGTCTATGACGATGCTGGCAAGTGATGGTACCAGGATCTCATGTCAGGGGAGTGGTCCTGGCATCAAGCAGTACATATCACAATTCCATCTTTTCTGCCATTTACTCATTTGCCCTCTATAGGATATCCTTGCATCTGAGCCAAGCAATCATGGCTCCATATTTTGCCCCATTGTTCTCGGGAGTGATAAAACAACAGTATCGGTTGCAATGGGTCAGAATGAATATTATCCAATATACCTGTCAAATGGATTGATTCACAATAATGTACAGCATGTGCATCGCAATGGGGTTTCCCTTATTGGCTTCTTAGCAATCCCAAAAAGTAGGTTTTCAAGCTTTGGATATGATTTGACATTTACAAGATTATTAAATGTAGCAGATAGGGAGAATGAGGATAGCAAGGAATTCCATAGGTTTCGATGGCATTTATTCCACGGTTCTCTCACTTGCATCCTGAAGTCTGTGGAACCAAGTATGACAAATGGAATCATATTACAATTTGTGGACAGTCACTACCAAAAAGTGATATTTGGTCTTGGGCCATACATTGGGGATTATCTGGAGCAAGTCCAGTTAAGCTGTATTGTGCAGGGGTGGTGCCCTAAGTATGGAAATTACCTTTACCATTATGCTTATCAGCAACTAACCTTTCTTCCATAACAGATGTACTGCAAAAGGATCCAATCTTGACAGACTGCGTGGCTGACAAACCCATGAGCTCACTGCCATTCTGCAAGAGGGCCTCACTGCAGGTGAACTATGGAAGGATTATGGGATTGTTGATGGGATTATGGTATGGTCAGCACAGCTCTATCTAGCATCATTGACTTATTGCCCTGATGGGCAGCCATTCATGCACAATTTTCCGTGGGCAGACATTCATGAACTCCTATTGCCTGATCTTCTCCACCAGTTAATAAAGGGTGTCTTCAAAGACCACCTCATCACATGGGTGGAGGCCTACATCAAAAACGAATACAGGCCATCAGCAGCAGCTGAAATTCTGGCTGATATTGATCATCGGTATGTCTTCAAAGCACAAATAAGTATCATGGTTACTTATGAGATTTCAAGTATTGCTGCGGCACCCCATTTTCCTGGTCTATGGAGATTTAAAGAGGGATGTGGATTTAAGCAGTGGACTGGGAAGGATTCAAAAGCACTTATGAAGGTACAGTGCTCATTACAGTAACTATCATTAACTATTCTGAATTGTTACATGTACTTGAAGGTATATCTACCAGCAATAGCAGGCCACATACCACCTTGCATGGTGTGGGCTGTATGCTACTTTATAGAATTCTGTTATCATGCACGCTGGTCCATGCTTGATGACAACAACTTGACCAAACTTGATGAATTGCTAGCAAAATTCCATGGAGTGGGAAATCTTTCAGGAGGTTGGTGTATGCCCCAAAGGCTTCAACTTACCATGTCAACACACACTTACGCACTACTGACAACTCATCATTGAATTTGGTGTGCCAAATGGTCTCTGTTCTTCTATAATGGAATCAAAACACATAGAGGTGATCAAGGAGCCATACCAATGGAGCAACAGAAATCAGCCTTTAGCACAAATGCTTCAGACAAACCAAAGGATGGACAAACTGAGTGCTGCCCATGTTAACTTTGCAGCCTGGGGTGCACTTAATGACTCTTTATTCATAGAGGGCCACCACCACAAGTACTCGAAAATCTTTGAAACTTACCTTTGGATGACAATGATGATGACAAAGCAGCTACAGATGATCCCAACATTCTTAGTGAAACCATTATGGCACATACTGCAGGTATTGCTTGATTTATCCCAAACTGTAGCTCTCCTAATGTTGATACCCTTAGTATACTCTTATCCAAGACAAGTTGATAAGCTAGCCATTACGCTTGGGATTCCATCCCTAAGTGACCACATTTCCTGGTTTTTGTATGAACAGGAACACCCAAATCTTGAGACTCCCCTTGCTGATATCCCTTTAGCAGACTGTCCCAAATATACCAGTAAAATCTATGTATATCCATCTGCAGTAGCACACTACCATGCCCCCAGTGACCTGTCTGGAATCAGTGGCATGCACTGCAAGAGGATACAATTGACAAAGTCATGGTCCAAGGGACCCAAGTGCTGTGATTGCATCTTTGTTATCCATGATGAGAACTTGCCAGGTTTCTGTGGAATGCATGTCACCCAAGTACAGCTTCTGTTCAAAATCCAACCAAAGCACCAGTGCATAACCTATCCATGTGCCTTGGTCTCATGGTTCAGCATCATCAGTGATGAACCATGTCCTAACACAGGCATGTGGTACATTGAGCCAGATTTTGATGAAAAGGGTGCTTGGTCAATGTCAGTCATTCACTTGGATGCCATCCTGCAGGGAGCGCATCTCATTGGAGTTGTTCCAAACAATCAGCACCTAGATTATTGACTCAAGTACACCAATAGCCTAGCCTCTTTTCAAATGTTCTATGTCAACAAATTTATCAATTACCATGCTCATGAAACAATATTCTGAGGTATGCATACATCTTCTGCATTCCTGAGAAAGATCTTGCTGATTCTAGTTCCCTCATCTCAGGCTTGAAATCATGTTGAACACACAGTGCACTTCCTCAGAGTTGGGCTTGCTCTTGACTTGAAGATGCTTAGTAGGAACTCCCATAGATCAGTTAGATTGATAGATATGATTTGGATTGGTGAGGATGGGCTATACAATGTAGTGGTAGAAGTCTGACATTACCAAAGTTGACACAGTGACCAAGGGTTCAACATAGATTGTATGTATTCTTTGGGCATCACCATTGGTTATCAGACTGTATAGTCTGATGGTAAAGTTAAGCTGTTGTGTTACATGGAGTTGAGTGTTCGATCCTTGCCTTTTGCACTACTTTTACATTGTATACAATATTGACAAAAGTACCCACATGTAACCAGAGTCAAACCTAGCAAAGGATAGATAGGAAAGCTAAAGTAACATGCTCCAAAGCCAAAGTTGCCAAACCAATAATGACTCAAAGTCAAAGTAGCAAAAGGGGGGCTTGTCAAAGTCAAAGCTTGCAAACCTGGATTTGATAATTTGCTGATGACTTGAACACAGCAATGACTGTGCATTACCAAGCACAATTTAAATCATCAGTCAGCAATACTAATATTGTTGACCTCATGCATGTAGATAGACAGTATATATACCTGTGTATGTAGTTGTCAATCTACAGTTCAGTTCTCTGCTCTACTAGGTGATTGCCACAAGTGGACCTAAGTGTTTAACTACAGCTACAAGTGAGTTTTTACTCACCAGCTCTACCCATTCTATTGCACCCCTGTCATGCTCTGCTTTGACACCAGGGCACTGGGTCAACTGTTGACTAATATTCTCTCTAGGTTCTGAGCCTACAATCTTTAATGGAATGTGTGTTATCTTGAGTTTCTCCAATTGCTGTGGGTCAGATAGCACCCAATAGCTCCGAGGTCCGTCCGGAATACCATCGATGCAGGAGCACCATATGTATGTATTCCTCCACCCTGATGCAACGTTTATTATACTTCTAAATACACTTTCTTCTAGATGACATCTGCATCTCATTTTGTCCCCGACCTGCAAGCCCATCTATGGGTACGCTAAAGATTTGAAGGATGAAGAACCACTGAGGCGTTCCCCATCAAATAAGCTTTTTGCAGTCAGTGCGGCGGCGGCGACTCCCATTTAAAGTTCAGTCACACCAATCCACCTCAGGGCCTTCGGGAAACCTAACCCACCTGGGTATAAAGGGATGGTTCCTCCCGTATTCATCCCTTTAACCTACTCGACCACCATCTCACTGGCTAGTGAACAGGCTTTTCCCTCCTAGCCTACGTCGAGTCCGTTTTGCCATTAAAGACCTACGAACTACGCACTGTATCCCAATGCAGCTAAACAGACGTATTCTACCCCTCCTGGTCATGGTTCTGTCAGCGTCCGACTTTGTGCACGCTGGACCCACTTCGTATGGCATATGCCAGACGGGTAAGTGCATCATATTTCATCTGTCCTGAGCAAACGTACTACGAAAGCTGGATGTATATGATTTCTTCTGTCTCAGGATGCAACATGGTAGCAGTCGCTTGCTATGCGGCCGCAGGGGCCACTTTTGGAACAGTAGCAGCACCTACGGCGCCTGCGGTGCTATTAGCATGTAATGCGGCACAGGGAGCCTGCATGGCTTTATGTGCCCCGTTACTGATTGCCCCAATTCCTTGAAAGTTGAAATTTGAAATGTAAATGTAAAATACTTTTTTCTCGTATTATGCTTCCAGATGCTCGCACTATACGCCAGGTTCTAGACACTTCTTCGAGTAATTTGTCAATATATGTAATGTTGTCGAGTACTTCTTGATATGAAACCAATTCGTGTAAAACGAGATGATGTTTCCGATAAGACTGTCTGGGGGTAAAAAGATTCCCTACCTGAAGGCAGAGCAGAATAAGGAAATATAATATTACTCCACTACATGTTATGGCAGGGACCCAGCGACTTCGCTGATTGTAAGGTGTTTACTCGCCGAAGCACTCATTACATTGTAGGCTAGGTCTAATTACCTGCCCTTTCCTCTAGTGCGAACCAAAGTGAAGGTGTAATCGGTTTCCTTAGAGGTCCCGCTCAGCTCAATGTACGACGTGGGATTGCCGAAGTTGCTCCCGAAATCGTACGACTGGTTATAAAAAAAGATTCAAAAAAAAACCTTCGTCAAACACGGGGAAACGTGATTGAACTTACCCAATAATAATGGCCGTCGTACCTATCATAAAAATGTCTTAACATCAACGAGTTTTTTGAATGGAATACTCACTTTTCGCCTTGGGCTGTACCACCGGGATAATGGTTAGTCACTAGCCACCGCCAATCAACTTGTTATATGCGTACTTCCAATAGAACCTTTAGCACCGTAAGGCTGTGCGCGCTACTTTTAGTAGCTGTTACAGAGCAATGTTTGGTAGACTTACCACGCGATAAGTGACAATAGCTCCCATATCGGTCTGTGTCCGTCTCAGTTCGAGTTTCTCGTAAGGTCCAACTCTATTGAAAGTGTCAATACATATAAAGCGGACAAGAAACGCGACGTGTGTGTGAGAGAGAGAAAACACACTCAATCTCAAACTCGCGCTTGATTTCATGTTTTTCCTCATGCTTGTCTTCTTTCTTAGATTCGGTTCCAACAGTAAGCGAGATACTGCTACCACCCACGCCTGGGACGGTAATGGACGACTCTAAATTGATTGTCGCAGAAACGGTGGTAATTAACGACGCTGTGAACGTCCTTGTTGTCGTCTCTGTCCACTTCTCTTTCTGAGCTCTTCCGTTGTGAGTGTTATCCCAAACGTGGCGGACAACCGTTCGTTGTGCATTAATCGGGCGGCTGCCGGTTTTAACTGCCTGGCCTTTGATAACATTGTAGCAGTACCAGCTATAGGGTCGAACGATTATCAGAGGAATCCGAGTGATAATGGCGATGATTGTGACTAACCCATATTGATCAGACATCCAATCGTTAAGGTGTAAATGTTCCTCGCCCGACATGGTGTTACCGCGCTTGGAATTGAGCGTGAGGAAGATGGTACGCCTGTTCTTGCCCAATTTTGCGAGGTCTTCCCATGAACTTTTCGTGGACATTTGTGGGGTTATTGATGAATGTTCAGATGCTGCGAGGAGATGCGGCGTAGAGCATTCCTGATGTGGTGGTGGTATATATACCTTGGGTTGATAAGGTACCTTCGAGTTATCAGAACCCACAAACCAAAAGAGGGGGCCACAGCCATGTAAGTGTATTCGCATACCTAAAAGCGCACATGGGCGGTGATGGAGTCAGTTCAGTCATTAGCGGAGCCTTGCAATTTAAAGCAGCAGGTACCCGCTGGCTGGGCCTGCTGTGCTTCCAGAAAACGATCATATCCTTGGCAAGCAAGACAGAGTTACTACCCACGCTGTTTCACGCCTTTAAGAGGGACTTCAGCTTCACGAACAGAGAAAATTTCAGTCAAAATGTTACCTTATCCCCATCATAACATTAAGAATGGTGGAAGTGAAAGTGGTCGTATTATCTTTGCTTCTGGGGACTCCTCTGGAGGGCTATGGTCAAAGGATGGTAAGTCAGTAGCGGCCGTCCCGAACTGCTTTAGTGTTAGCTTATTGATAAAAATACCGTTCCGACTCATCGTGTTGCCGTACGATTTAGTGGATAGGTGTTGCGGAGGCGATGGATAAAGTTGTTGACGGTGCCGACGAGTGGAGTCAGAGTTGCAACAGAAAAACAGATTCAATCGACGTTCAACGCGCTGAGATGCTGAGTACTGAAACATTGGCAGCTGGCATAATGGATAATGGCCTCGACCACCGCAATTATCTTGGCACGCACACGTTGGCATGCACCTGCATAGCTATTAATGAAGCAGCAGGGACCAAACACTGGTAAATACCATGTCACCTCATGGCCATGTGAAGTACACTTGCGTCCTAGTACTTCTCTTTTCAACATGAAGAACTTCTACCGAGATACGCCGACACCACTTCTCCGGGTACGAAATAGACAGGTTTTTACTAGAGTCAAAAGATGGAAGAGCCAAAGGCGTACGAATTAAGATGCCGCGTCCAAGTGCCATTCCTGCGGCTTATCTCCAAATCAGGGGATCAGCCTACCTACTTTGGACGCCCGGGCCAGGTCTACTTTTGAACTCCGAACCAGATGCAGCAATGCCGAGCAGCGGTGTGCGGGGGTCATGGAACCTAATTACTTCACGGCAATTGATAGTACAACGTGGTGCAGTTGAGCCAGGTCATCCGATACAGCACCAGGCTGTGGGGAATCATCGTATAAATGTATACGGGTTCCAGACTTCCACAGCACGGTCTTTAGTTTGTGGTTATTGGCCGCGAGGCACTGTGTAGCATGGCGCTGCAGTAGTTAAGGCCCACGCATTGCGTTGCAACTCCAGCACTTGCCTGACTGTATCCCTTTCCTTGCAATTAGCATGACGGACTCTAGTCACAATCGAAATCCGTCAGGAAAAAATCAATATAGTCCATGCCATATGTCACCCTAATGATTGTCCCAGATTATTCAACGCGGTCATGCCATGTAGCTGGGATTGATGACCCTGTGCTCGTAGAAGCACTAAATAAATATCATCGAGAAAAGCTTGTCAGTAATGAGACCATTTCAAAAAGACTGGAAGCGGATTATGGAATACATATGGCATATGTTCCTGCTAATCTATGGTTTAGTATCAGTAATCCAGTTTTGGCAGTGCGACAACTGTCAAGCGACGGCGAAAGGCTCTTGGGCTTCATGGTAGCCGTGTGACAATGAAAGCAATAGAATCAGATGCTGGTGGGCTCAGAGCTGAAGCGGAGCAATTGGTCATTGCACAAATGGATGAAGATGTCTCAAAACATGCTGGAGTGAGAACAATCCAGCAGCAAATTGCGCATAAGCATGGAGTACATTTGGCAAAGTTAGCTGCTACTAGTATTGTACTACTTACTGTCTTCAAATAACGGGCTGAGTTCAGGAATTATGTCTCAGATGTCATGCACACTCATGACGATGAAGGATTTGAATTACGTGAGCCAATGTCAAAGTGGTTCCCAAGTACCCTCTTGGAATACATCAGCGGTGGGCTGCTGATGGCCATGACAAAGTTTACAAGATTGGTTTCCCGATTTATGGCATTGTTGATGATGTGACATCAAAATGGTTGGGTGCCTGGGTTGTCCCTAATAATCACCTTGGTGATGTTGTTGCATACCTCTTTCTTGAGTTAGTTGAGAAATACCAAGGTTTGTGTCACTGGCAGTCATCCAACACAGGAGTCACTGAGTGGCCAAACATGTTTTTCAGGAATTCCCTTACAGTTCACTACTGACCATGGCTCAGAGACAACAAAGGTGTATGGAATTGTCAATGCCCTTCAGTATGTGACCCTTGGACCATTTTTCCAGTCAGAAGTCTGATTCACAATTAGTGCACAATTTCATCCAGATATTGATCCATCTGAACTTCCACCACATGTGTACCTGCAGAGCATCCACAACATAGCTATTGAGTGCTCTTGGTCATGCTTGTGTTTGGACTTTGGTGACAATGCTATTATGTGGTTCAACAAAGGGATTGAATCTGGCATTTATAAAGTTGGTGATCCTAACCACAAGTTGAGTCTCATTCAGGCCATTGTTGTAGTTGGTTTGGTTTAATGTCTAGTTGACAGAGAACTTTGCCAGTGGCTATGGGAAAAACTGTTGCAAAAAGAACTTGACAAAATGATAGATTTTCGCAATGGAGCACCCATGAGAAAGGACAAGGATAAACCTGGTCCATCTGGAATGTCACGCAATCAGGCTTTTTCACTACCAGGATCATGGGGAGGGATAGATTGTTTACTTAAAATTGTGGACATGGCTGTGATACAAGAGATGAAGCTTGAACTTGGGGGTAAACAGCTACTTGCTTTCTCAACTGAAGAATTTAGTGATTGTGCACAGTGTGCATTTGATAGCCTTCATATACAGTCACTCCTCTTTAGTTCAGTCTGGCCTACTTTTGAAACCATGTTACCACTACTATATACAGGGTACTAGCTCAATAGCAGAGATGTAGTAGCAGGTACAAAAACTGGTGACAAGAAATTAAGCTAGTTGGATGGATTGGAAGTGCTTTCAAAACCTTCATATCATTGTCTTTAGGAATGGAAAGGCAGAGGTATAATAATGACACACCAATGTGCAATATCCCCTCAGGAGTGTGGTGGTTTCCAGTACTAGTGCTAGGTAGGTGTTTTGCTCACTTACTTGCTTTTCCATGGGTGCTAGTGGAGACAGGAATGTAACTGAGCAAACCTAGTTCTAGAGCCTTGCAGACTGCATTCTGTGAGCATGAATGTTGGTAGTGCTCCATGTATGCATGAAGGCCACTTGGACATTTGTCCCAGTATATGTGCTTTTCTGGGTCCTCTTCAGAGCTGAGCATAAACAGATCTTACGAGTGTGAATGTGACAAGTCCATAATAGGACTTATGAATGTGATTGTGGGTGTTAGGAATCCATCCTAACGCTATCCTCTTTTTCTTCTTTTTATCTTGCTAATGGTCTGGGACCACTCTGGGACATCTATACATGGTCTGGGATCATGGAAGGGACTATAGGAACACTTCATGTGGGTTAGCATGTGGGAGCGCTCACCAGAAGACAAGAGGATGGTTGGTTGGACCAACCACCTACATATTAGGAAGGAGATCGCAACCCTGGGTGGCAGTGCATGTGGATCACATCAGTGCATCAGTACATCACCCCAATAAGGCATGGGACCAGTGGCAATGCTCAATGGCTTGATATGGCAACAGCAACTCCCTGTTGGGGATTGCGGGAGGCCTGTGAGCAGTATGCCTCATGGAATAGGGCCCAGATGGAGACTGTGGGAGCACCAGGCTGAGGGGAAGGTTCTAGACCATGGGTGCATGTGGAACTGTCAAGGGCACACAGCATTGCTAAAGATAGATGAAGTCCAGAAGCAGCACTCAAGCAGTATGAGTCACTGAGGCTGTAGAGGTGCCAGTGGGAAGGGTTGCAAGGGGTCTGTCATGACTGACTGAAAAGCTTTGGCTTTTTCACTAAGTCATTTTACTTTTATTATTTATTTTCTTCATATTATATAAACACATGCTGACTAAGCAGGTGCCTATTGCTGGGCGCTTAGATACAGTAGTAGATAAGATACCGGAGCATGGCACTGATGACTCACTACAATTACTACATGCGCAGTCGTCTTACTCATACAAGTACTATATTTAGAGTAGGGCTTAGGGTAGTGCACAGACCACCTGTCGTAGTATATAAAGAGTGCAATCCAGCACCCAGAGTCCTCAGTCGAGTTCTCTCGGGTTTCTCCCCTCTCTCCTCTCCTCCTGTCAGTTCACTGTTGGGGCTCTTAGGCATCACACCGAGGGGTTCCTGATAGGGTCTTAGTAGAATAGTATATAAGACCAGCTGTAGGTAGTCTTGGTTCCCCAAGACTTAAGATAGTTTATCTTACACTCATTGTATGGGCATTAGATTCTGTCTAATGTAGTCTCAATAACATTTCCTTCTCTCATTCTTATCCTCCTCCTCTCTCTGCAAGGCTTGTGGGTTTGTGTTGAGTGTGAGCTTGTAACAGTGGGTCAATCAGGCTCATTACCCCATCCTTATTGTATATCCCTGCATGTATCATGTCAGTCCATAACAGATGTATGGCAATGGATCCCAAACACCTTGCAAATCACAGAGAAGGAAGGTCTCATGTGTATAAATATAGGTGAAATGGGCAAAGGCATGGAGCATCATTGACACAATATCACCTGGTAAGGGAATGTTATGGTCAATGTCCACAACATCGTTCAGCGTCCAAGTCTACAGCGACAAACAGAGTCTCGATCTGTTCCCAATCACTGGACGAGGGTTCTAGGCACTAAGTCTGACGATGACGAAGGCTAGAGAGAGAGAGAGCAAGGAGAGAGGTTGAGGCGACGAGCGAAAGAGAGTGTTCAAGTTATGGATAAGATTCGACTAAGTTGGAACTAAAGAAATACGGTACATGAGAGGGGTTTATATACGTTTAGAGAACAATAGAAACTAAAAGGGGAAAGAGCATAGCTATCTAGAAAAGGAAAGGTGAAGGTAACTATGAAAGGAGATAACGTCCAAGCGTAACTATGGGTTTGTAACAAGTAAATGTAGTCCGTTAACAAAGGGAAAAGAGAATTGTAACATTACCCCCTTTGTATGCGAGAAGTCACTGACTTCTACCAGCCAGAGGTCGTCCAGCCGTGGTCCGTTCTGGACTCAGCCCATTTGACAGCGTTGTCCAACTCTTTTGTGGAGGTCTCCACCTTCCATTTGAGTGCTTCCACGGCGCGATGCAGATTCTGGGCATTCCGCAGGAATGAATCGCGTTCCTCATAAGTCATTTCATGAGGGTCAATGGTGAGGGTGAGTGCGGCGAGGTTGTCCGTGGCGGAGGAGAGGTTAGTGATGGAGCAGGTGGCGGCGGCAAGGGCGTCGGCGACGACAGTGAGCGTGGTGTTCCGTTTGACAAATTGGGTGAAATGAGGGAGGTGGTGGTCGTCAGGGTGTGTCTGGGGAAGCAGGGTGGCCGGATGGATATGTAAGTCGTCATCCTCAAAGTGGACAACAGTGGTGTTTTCAATGAAGACCTCGAGTGGGAGGTCAGGGACGGCAAGGAAGGGTGAAAAAGCGGTGGTGGTTTCGTTGATGCGCCAATGGGCGCAGGAGAGAAATGCCAAAGCAAAGAAGTAGGCAGCGAGGGCAAAGAAGGTGAACATGGTGGTATAATGTGACTAGTTGCGTTAGGTGGTGATGTCTGGAGGCTTTTATATATTTGCCAGGTTACTGATTTCCGCGTCGGAGCCCCAATTCTCTGTGTTCAATGGTTCTTCGATTGCAGGGTCAGTGAGGAGGTCTTGTTCTTCCCTGATGAACCTGGTTAATGAATTCAAATGTTCAATCCCTGGTGTCGTTGTTGGTGTAACTAGGAATCTTCTGATTCGCCTAATAATCGTTGCTATTACCTGAGCCATTGCAGTAGACAAATAATCAAGTTCATCAAGGATATCTTCCATGAAAATGCAAGGCCTTCCCAGTATTCTGATTCCTCGGCTGATTAGCCAGATTTGTGCGCTACACTCCCGTGTCTGTTTGGTGATTTCATCCATTTGTTTATATTCTTCTGGACAAAGCAATCTTCCATGAGCGCTTTTATAAACATCACTGCTTTTGACGGCTAAAAGTTGGTAGGCAGGTGGATCTTTATTGTAGAGAGGTAGATCATCGGTCGAGAATCGTAGGTCATGGTACTTGGGAAGATAATTCCGGGCATCATTGCAGGGGAATTCCGTTATCCCTGAAGGATTCTTTTGGTGATGGTGATCAAGTCGAGGAGTGCAATAGTATCGTGTGACTAACGCCATAGTTCGGGTAAATTTTCCTGGTGGGGTCGGTGCTCTAAGAGCGTGTTGGAAGGGGAGATATTGTATGTGGGTATAGACGGTTTTTTCTTTAAGAGCTATAGTGTATCGAGAGAGTGTTGAGCAGTTCCGTTTTGTATAGTGATAGTTTTGTTTCAAGACGTGGCAGTTTCTATATCGCGTCATGGTTCAGAGGTGTTGGCGTTGTTGATATTCTGATAGGATATCAGTGGCGTTTGCAAGATTGCGAGCAGGTTCCCAAGAGTTATCGTTCGATTCGTAGCCTTTCCATTTAACTAGGTAATGGTAGCCTGCGCCTCGTTTCCTATGGGCTAAAATTGCCTCTACCTCGAATTCCTCTTGTCCATTTATGAGATCAGGGGGTGGTTTCACATAATTTGGGCCGTGCGCAGTCGTTTCCCTGTACGGGGTAAGGAGTGACGCATGAAACACAGGGTGAATGCGCCATTGTTTCGGGAGTTTCAATTTGTATGTCACTGGTCCCATCACTTGTTCGATTTCAAAGGGTCCTTCTCGTTTTGGTGCTAGCTTTCTGGACTGATATGGTATGTGAAGGTTTTGGTTCTCAAGCCATACTTTGGTACCCTTTTCAAACCGTATTGCTTTGTCTTTGCGTCGTCTTGCCACTAGTTGTCTTGCTAGTTCATGTGCTGCTAGCGCTTCTTCTCTGGCTTTCCTTAAGAACTGAAGATGCTCCTCTGCTGCTGGTGTGGTCATTCGCGTAGTGGCTGTGGGAAGCACAACAGGGTCCATCCCATACATTAGTCTGAATGGAGAAGTTTTGATCGTGTCATGATGTCAGTTGTTGTGAGCAAATTCAGCTATTGGGAGAAGCAGTTTCCATAGATGCGGTTCATTGGAACAGAACATTCGGAGATAGACTTCTAGTTCCTGGTTGACTCGTTCTGTTTCCCCATCGGTCTGAGGATGATAGGCTGTGCTCATTCTGTGGTCGATTCCTAGTGCTTTTTGTATTTCTTGAAATACTTTTGCGGAGAACTGTGGCCCTCGATCTGAAATTAAGACATCTGGTAGGCCAAACCGTTTGAAAATTTCGGAGATATAGAGTTCTGCTGTGCCTAAGGCGTCGATTGTCTTCTTGCAAGGTGTGAAAATTACCCCCTTTGTAAGACCGTGGTCCACCATGACCAGGATCGAGTCAAAACCATCAGAAAGGGGTAGGTCAGTAATGAAATCAAGGGTTACTTGTTGAAATGGGCGGTTTGCTTTCGACGGAATCGGGTGAAGGGCTGGTACGTTTGGGTGTGTGTTAATTTTCATCTGCTGGCAGAGGGCACATCCTTCTATCCATTCTCTGACATGTTTGAACATTCCGGGCCACCAGTAGTCACGCTTAAGGAGTTCAAGGGTTTTTAATTGTCCAGGGTGACCTGATGATTGTGCTTCATGTGTTTCTTTAATCAATCTGGTTCGTAATCCGTCCTGGTCAGGGATATAGGTTTTCCCAAGATAGTGAACAATGCCATTTGTATAAGACCAATCCTGTATGTTCGATTTGATCAGTGGAGCACAATGCGTGGTGATAACCTCAATTAGAATTCGTCCAAAATCGTCTTTTGACATTGCCTTCTGAATTTCCGTGACCAGATCTTCTGCAATAAGACAAATAAAACGATCTTCCGGTAAGACTATGACATCCTCTTGTAATTCACTGTTTCCCATATGATCGGGACGTCGGGATAGGGCATCCGCTTCAAACATTTTTGTGCTGGGGACGTGCTCAATACGTAGGTCAAATTCTGATAATAAGGATGACCATCTAGCTTGTCTGGGCGTTAAGCATTGGGCCGTTTGATAGTAAGACAAATTCTTGTGGTCGCAGTGCACTATAGTAGTGTGGGGTGATCCATGCAGTAGATGTCGCCAGGTCATCAATCCTTTGATGATTGCCAAGAGTTCTCGATCGTAGATCTGGTAATTCTGTTCCGTTTGTGTTAATGCATGTGAAATAAATCCACAGGGATGCAGAGATCCTGTTTCATCCGCTTGTTTCAGTACTGCTCCTATCGCCTTATTTGATGCATCGGTCTGAAGGATAAAGGGTTGAGTAGGATCTGGCATTAATAATACTGGCATAGATGCGAATCGTTTCTTTAGTATTTCAAAAGCATTGTTTCATTCTGTAGTCCAGTCAAATGGTTCAGCTTTCTTAGTGAGGTCGGTGAGCGGTTTAGCGATTGCAGCAAAGTTTCCAATGAAACGTCGGTAAAAATTACCAAATCCGAGGAAGGATCAGACCTGTTTGACTGTGGTAGGGACTGGCCAATCGGCAATCCCTGCTAACTTTATTGGGTCCATCTGAATGCATCCAGGGGTGATGATCATTCCTAAGAATTCAACTTCCTGCGTGGCGAACTTGCATTTTTCTAATTTCAGGAATAGATCGTTATCTTGTAACCGTTGCAGAACCCGTTTTGTCCGCTCTTCCAGTTGTTCCAGTGATTCTGCACAAATTAGCATGTCATCCATGTAGATGACTAACCATCCTTCATTGATCATATCCTTAAAGTATTCGTTCATCATGGTTTGAAAGGTTGATGGTGAGTTGCATAATCCAAAGAACATCACTGTGGGTTCATAGAGTCCTCGATTGGTGATAAAGGCCACTTTCCATTCATCTCCCTTTTTGATGCGAACGTTATTGTATCCCCATCAGAGGTCTAGTTTGGTGAAGTACTTGGCGCCTTGTAGTTTAGTCATGAGATCGGAAACTAAGGGGAGGGGATATGCGTTTTTGACGGTCCATTCATTAAGATATCAATAATCCTGACAGGGTTGGAGTGCTCCGCTTTCTTTCTTTGCTACAAAGAAGAACGGTGATGCCTGCGGTGATGTAGATGGTTTAATGTATCCTTTCTTGAGCTGTTCATCAATCCATTTGTCTAACAGCCCTTGTTCTTTGACGGATAGAGGGTAAAGTTTACTAGCCTTTGGGACAAAACCTTCTTTCATGTTGATTGCATGATCCCACGGTCGACTGGATGGGAAGCGTTCTGATGCTTTCTTGTCAAAGATGGTGCGCCATTGCTCATATTCTGTTGGTAGAGTAGTAGATGGTTCGTCTTTCTTTAGTCTATGTTCTAGTTCCTGTGATGCCGATGTTTTAACTCTGATCCAGTAGTCATCTTCTCCCCATTGCTGGGAGTCGAGGGCTAGCTGCCAAATTGCTTTTGGCGATGTGTCCAGATCTCCAATTTTCAGAGTTTTTTCTTGCCAATTAATGATCGGGTTGTTTTCTTCCAACCAAGGTATCCCTAGGATCATTCGTTGATCGCCTAGTTTAGTGATCCAGAACCAATTGATAAACTGTTGTCCTTCAATCATGTAGCATATCTTAGTCCGATGTGTGATCATTCCTTTCACATTTACTGTTCCATCTGCGTTTCTGACTTTAATTGGTTTCTTAAGTCGTTCTTTCCTGAGCTCCTTTACTACTTCTTTGTCTACAAAATTTCCTTCTGCTCCACAGTCGATTAGGGCAGATGTTCCAGCGGGTAAATCGGTCGATTTGATAGTTAATGAAATGCGCTTGTCATTGTTGGATAATACTATTACAGAATCAAGCACTAACTGTTCAGATCTCGATAATAAGGAAGGGCCAACCGCTGAGTGACGCTTCCTAACTAAAAACCCTTGTTTTTGAATTCGTTTAAGAGGGCATTCTTCTCCTCAGTAGACATTGCTGAAAAGATGGCTCTAATTTTCTTTGCTGGTTCGTCTTCTTCCTTCTGTTGTTCCTCAGTGACGGAATGGACTGCTTTATTCTGGTAAGAAGACCTGGATGAAGACGCATCATTGTGTTTCGGGCAGTTCCTGGAGATGTGTCCCTGTGTTCCACATCTGAAACACTTGCCAGTCTTTCGGTATTCCTCTTTTTGATCATCTGTCAATCAGCTAGGGATTGTGGTATTTATAGCTCTGATTGTTCCAGATCGGTTGTTATTGTTTCGGTTGAAACGTGTTCCAGATCCATCATTGGTTCTCCTGTTTCCTTGTCCTGTCATGTCCCAAGCGTTATGGTGATCCTCAGCCTTATCATAGGCTTCTTGCATCGTCTTGATCTTTCTTTGGTCCTGTAAGATCGTTCTAGCAAGTTCTAAGGGCAGTCCTTTGACGAATGCCTGCAACTGAGCGGGTATTCCAGTGAGTCCAGAGGTTCCTATGTCCATGCGAAATTTTCTGATGTATTCTGGGACTGAAACGCTGTTTCCAACTCTTAATTTGGATAGATTGTTCAGGGCTCAAAGGGCGCTGTTGACTTCTCCCCAGTCATTGATGAAACATGTTTCAAATGCTTCATAGTTGCTCCATTTGAACGTGGCTGTGGTACTGCCTCTATTGTCATTCAGTTCGCTTCGGATAATCGTTTTCCAGTCGTCTAATTCTGGTCCCATGCACGCAAGCGCATATCTAACTTTCTTCTCATCTTTTCCTTCATAGTTCTGTTCATTGAGGGTAAAGTAATCCTCAAGCTGTCCTAAAAATGACCTTGCTTCGATTTGTTTGCCTGTAAAAGGTCGTATAGGCTGCAGTTTGATATCTCCTTTAGAGCTAGCACTGGTTTCAGACGCCATTCTTGGTTCAAGAGTAATCGGTGGTTTGGGGTTGATTGGTGGTTCAGGGGTTGGTGTTCTGGTGATCGGTTTCGGTTCTGGAGTAGGGGTTCTACTCGGGGTTCTGGTTTTCGGAGATGGGGGTGGTCCTTGTTTCGAGTAATCTGTGTCAAATGGGTTTTCCTCAAGCTTGGCTTGTTCAATTCGTAGTAATTCCTCCCACTCTGCTAAAAGGCTAGCTGTGATTCCGTGTCGGTTGCTGTCTCTAAAGAATCTTCTGTAGAGAGTCCTTCCTGGGTCGTTTTCTGGTTCCTTGACAAGGTAGAGTGGTTCTCCTTGTATTTCACTACCCCAGTCTAGGTAGATTTGATCGGGTAAATCGAATTCAGATACTCCTGAGTAGAAGTCTCCTGAAAAGTATTTGTTTGGGACTGGTTCGTTTCGTTTCCGTCCTTCTGTAACAAAGTACCAGGTTCGTTGGTAGAGAAAAACTTCTCGTTGTTCAAGGTAGTATTTCCCCTTATAGGTGACGGATCCATTTGGGGGTCGTTCCTGAGAGCTGCGGGTCTCAATGGTGTCGGCTAGGGATGATACCCTGAGCTAGTCCTGAGTTCCAACTTATGTTACGGTCGATGTCCACAACGTCATTCAGCATCCAAGTCTACAGTGACAAACAGAGTCTCGGTCTGTTCCCAATCACTGGACGAGGGTTCTAGGCACTAAGTCTGACGATGACGAAGGCTAGAGAGAGAGAGAGCGAGGAGAGAGGTTGAGGTGACAAGCGAAAGAGAGTGTTCAAGTTATGGATAAGATTCGACTAAGTTGGAACTAAAGAAATACGGTACATGAGAGGGGTTTATATACGTTTAGAGAACAATAGAAACTAAAAGGGGAAAGAGCATAGCTATCTAGAAAAGGAAAGGTGAAGGTAACTATGAAAGGAGATAACGTCCAAGCGTAACTATGGGTTTGTAACAAGTAAATGTAGTCCGTTAACAAAGGGAAAAGAGAATTGTAACAGGGAACTTCACCCTCATTGTCATTTCCTGTGAACTTCATGATAGTGTCAATAGAACCACATGGAAGGAGTTGAGTTGCGATAAAATGAGGGTGTTCAAAATGTATTAACTCTTGTGACTTCTCATCAAGCTCGCCCAAGAAGGCCTTCTCAAGGTTGAAGTGAAAACCTAATAAGGAGAGTAAAGATGATCACAGCAATAATGAGAGTGTGTTCTAACTCACGAGGCATTGGCTGTTTCTTTTCTCGAGCAAGGTCTTCAAAAGTGGAATGCAGAGTTTCACCAATCAGCAGGTTCTCAAACTCTGCCTCTAATATTGCCTTATTCTCGGCATTCATGAAGTTAGATAAGCATTGGGTTATGACATATTCCTGTCGTTCAAACTGAGCCTATCAAAAACCCTACTGAGAAATCTATAGTACAAGGCACTGATGTTATGCACATAGATTTCCATCTTAGTAAAACCCTTTCCAATATAGCCGGTCTTGTGGCATGACATACGCGCTGCAGCTCTTTGTTTCCCATCATGCCAATCATTTGCAATATAAATAATCTCTTTCTTATTTGAATGTTGAAATGTAGCATAGTTACCATGATCTGTTGCTTCCCACCATGCAAAGCTGCAGGGCTCAACCAAGCATGGACAGGCATATGGTATGGAGAGACTTGAACTGCTTTGGCCTGGGACATGGGCATCTGGCTGATGTGATGTTGGCCAAGCACTCATCTGAACATTTTCAATGGAGGGTTCATATGGTCCCTGCTGCACTGATGCATTTGATAGCATGGCCAACAGGAAGGTAAGGGTGCCTTGGATGCATTGTTTGAACTACCATTATCCTAGATGCGTTGAAATAATTGTGGTCAGCAATGGGATGGCAACTGCCTATTATTCTGTGGCATACTAGATCATGCATATTGCAAACTAAGCGTATCTCCACTGATCACTTCTCCATGCTTGAACTTAGCCAGCCTTGCTTGATGAAATAAAGAAAGAAATCTAAGACAGTACCTGATGTCGTCAGGCTGTCAGGTATACACATAGCTTTCTGTGCACTTTCATGTGCATAGAATGTGATCATTTGCCTAGTATCATTTACTTGAGTACTGAAAGCAAAAAAAATATCAAGGCCAACCTCATGATAAGCTGGGAGAGCGGATATGCCTTCTGATGGTAATTACGAGCCTCTTCTATAATTTCTCCAAGGGCATTGTAGATTGGGTAGCTATCTGTAAACCACTGAGATAAATACACCATGTTTATCTTGGTTATTCCAAGTTAGCCCTGCATGCAGATTAAATTCGAGGTAGGAAATACCTTGGTAAACTTTGTGCAATCACTGGTGACTGTGTACAGCCCAGCTGTTATTTTGATTTTATCCTTGTTGTCTTTTGCAGCCTGGATCTGAGCATTAATCATTTGAGTTCAGGTTGTGGTAGCTGCTTTTGGCACCAGCGTTTGTTTCAAGTTGGTGAGGCTTGCTTTCTGTAGACTATCATTTTGTAAACATGGCAATCCTAAATGATGGTCAGATGCTTGTTTTTGGTAGATGGAAGCAAGCTGAAGGAGGTCAGATGTGCCACTACTTTTCTGAAATTGTGCTAGCTGGGCAGCAACTCCATTGAGCCAATAAAGCACAGCTGGGATTTCTTCAGTCTTATCTTAAGTATGATCAGTTGTGGTTCACACATTGCATGTAATGAAATACATATGATAGTAATCACAACAAGCATTGCAGAGTGGTTCTACAAGGTTCATAAACACAACTGAACAGGCCATGCACTGGCCCTTTGTACATACTGCAGCCTTTTCAATGGCTGACTTGCCAGCAAGCATTGAACACTTCTGGCAGCACTTTCCAGAATCAAGTCACAAGAAATTAAGGCTACAGTCAGGACAGGAAGGCATGGGAAAGTGAACAAGGGAGCCATTGCCGACCTCAACTCCATTATAATGCTTTCATAAGTTGGCCGTTGTTACCAGGAAGATGAGTAAAAAGAAATAGAATCTCTGAGCAGGAGTGGCATGAAGGGGACATGCGAAGCTGAGCACTGAGCACTGAGCACTGCCAATGGACAATGAGTGTCGAGCCGCAGATCACCCGTCACCGTGTCACCAGCGATGGTTTGAGGCCCAGGCTAGCAACTTGAGAGTTTCAACTGAGTGGAATTCTGTTGTATTGAACATCCAAAATTGCGAATGCACTTGTTGACTGACCCAGGTTAATTGTGCTATGACTGGTAGCCATGGTGACAACAAGTGATGGTGCGAAAGATAATTGATAATGTTTCAACAAACATGAACAGGTTTGGCAAAGTGGAATGCTTCCAACAGACGTGCAAATCTGCGAGACATGAGCATAGTAATAGAACACACGGAACAAGTTTGATATGGATTCTAGGGTCCAATATTGTATGTATCAGTCAGTTAACCTACTAGTATTCCATCTTGGAACCTGGTAAGACGGAGCTCATCCACTTTGTCCCCTTTAAGTGCACTCTGGACCTTGGCCAGGTCACAGCGGCTGCTCAGAACCCTTGCCAGCCTCCCTTGCTCCACAGTCATACGCTCTCTGGACCACTCCTTCGACCACCTTTGCACGACCACACCCATTACACTTATCAATCCGGACAACTCCAGTATTGTAGTCTCTCCCACCACTAACTGGCGTTATTTAGGTTTTTTCTTTGACCCTTTCCTTTCTTTCAAATACCATGTACAACACTATACTAACAAAGCCTCTTCTTCTATTAGGGCCCTCCATATGATTGGGAATGCCGTCAGAGGTCTGCCGGTCTCCAAGCGGCTTCAACTCATTTGTGCATGCATCTGGCCTATCATGTCCTATGGCCTCGCGTTATGGTTTCATCTCGGCACCCGTGGTGTCCACCACTTGCTCACGCCTCTCAAGCGGGTACAGCACATGGCACTTATTTGGGCGAGCGGCGCTTTCTCCACTATGCCGGGTGGCGCTTTGGAATACTTGACAGGTTTCCCCCCGGTTCATGTTTATTGTGATCTACTCCTTAACCGCACGGGTCTGTGCCTTGCTACACTAGACAACCATCACGCTCTCCGAGCCCTCTCTCGCTGTTAGGACTAATCCTTATACACAATCACAGGCTTCAGAGAAGAAATAGATGATAGAGACGAGACTAAGACACAATAGTCTGTGACCTACAAGGAGGAAACAATCTAGAGTCTTAAGGACTCCTACCTACAGACGCACTCCTTATATACCTGAGCCGTTGGTCTGTGCGCACAGTCTGCGCAGCCGCTAAGGCTATGCATGCGCAGCAACAAGACCCAGACCCATCTCCTAGACCTGTCCGGACTTACCCAGACTCCCAGTCCCTTCCCGTGAACGCTGTTCTCCCCAATATCCCCTAATAGCCTTGATCGTATAGCCACCCTGGGTTATATAATCCTCCTGCCATATCTGGATAGGGGTCCCGCACCATATGCTCGCATCTTGTTATACATCCATAGGCCTCTGAATAAAATAGAGAAAAATAAAGAAAAAGTCCATATCGTAACATGACCTCCTCCTCAAGACTTCACGTCCCGGGAAGTCACACATTGGTCATTAATTGCTATACCATGCGATGGTTTGCCTTAGGGGAATCAAGCGTGGGTTTAACCGGCCCACCGCGCTCAAGGTCTCTTGAGAACGCCCCATCCGTGTCGGGTTCAGCATAGATGAGTTTGCGGTCACCCTTCCATCTTTGCCAATTCCGTTTTAATTTGTCAAGGTAGTCACACTCGAATTTGCCATCTTCCCAACTGAACAACTGTTTGGGAGCCTTTGTATCCATGTAGTTGTGCCAATTTTTAAACCGTAAATCTGTGATCGCCAGTCGCCGGGGAGCACTTGGATTTTGCCTGTGGAACTTCTGAACCTCTTTTTTAGCGTTGGCGAGGTTCTCTGCGGGTTCCCATGTAGATTCTTCCATGGGGTAATTCTCCCACTTGACCAAGTATTCTAGTCTGCCACCATTTCGTCCGCTGACTCTACTGTCCATGACTTCTTCAACTTCGTACTCATTGTCTTTGGATTCCTCTACCATCTGTGCCTCTTTACGTTTGGCAGCTTTCTCGATTTGGTTGGGGAATTCTGGGGTGATATAGGGTTTTAGGAGTACCTCATTAAAGACATTGTAGATTTTCCAGGCTGCGGGAATTTTTAACCGATATGCAGATGTGCCAACTTTCTCAACCACTTCCAAGGGTCCCACAAACTTGCCATCCAACTTCTTAGTTGCTCGAAGCGTTGGCAAATTTTCTGTACTGAGGTATACCTTATCTCCTGGTTGATAGTTTCGTGCTGGCGTTCTGTGCATATCCCACCGCCTCTTCATTGCTTCAGCGGTTTTTTCCAGCGCAGTTTTGGCTTTAACGTATACATCCTCGATTTCTTTAACCAGTTCTTGCATTACAACAGTTTTCGGTTGATACAGTGGGTTCATCCCCTTATTGGGATGTCTCCCGTAGTTCATGAAGAACGGTGAGAACCCAGTAGACGAGTGTATTTGGTCGTTATGGCAGAATTGGGCTACCATGAGCCAATCACTCCAGTTGTCCTGTCAGTGGTTGACGAACATTGTCAGGAATTCCTTGACTTCCTGATTAACACGCTCTGTCTGCCCATCGGTTTGTGGGTGATAAGCTGTAGATCTATTGGCCTGTATTCCCAGGATCCCATACAGATCGTCCATGAATTTAGAGACAAACTGCGGTCCCCAATCGCTGATAACCTTCTTTGGTAAACCATGTTCCCTAAAAACGTTGTCTCGGAATAGAACTGCTACTCCTTGTGACGTGATTGACAACGTTGTTGGGAGGAAGTACGCCTTCTTTGTAAACCGATCTACCACAACCATGATCATGTCGTTGCCTTTTGAGTCCGGTAATGGTCCGATTAAATCTACCGAGATGACCTCCCATGGTGCGTCAGGGATCTCATTTGGATTTAACGGCGCTGCTCTTGGCTGTCGATCCGGCTTTGCTCTCTGACACATTTCACATCCTCGTATAAAGCGTTCAATGTCCTTTCGCATTTGAGGCCACCAGAAATTGCGAGTGAGGCTTTCCACGGTTTTGACTACCCCTGAGTGTCCCCATGAGTGGTGAATTTGGATTAGATCTCCCCTAATTCGTGCATCCACTGGGACATAAATCCGACCCTTCCATTCAACTATTCCCTTTATGATTTTAAAGTTTGGATCCTGCTGTTCAATACCTTGCCAAACCTGATTTTCCCATTGCCGAGCTGAGACCTTTTGAATTTCTTTAATGATGTCCTCGATTGCCCGATCATCATCATAGACCCGTACGAACAAATGATCCTTCAGGAGTATTACTCCCTCATTATCATTTTGTCCCTTTTCATGTCCTGCTCTTCTCGACAATAAATCCGCCTTTGAGTTGGATTTCCCAGACCAATGTTTGATGACAAAGTTGAACTCCTGTAAGTCCATAACCCATCGTGCCTGCCGTCTATTCAGGTTTTGTGGTTTCCGGAAGTATGTGAGGTTTTGATGATCCGTTAGAACCTCAATCTGCTCCTTTGCACCTTTTAGGTAATGAGACCATTCGTAGAATGCATGCATGACTGCCAGCATTTCCTTGTCATAGATCTCATAGTTTCATTCCGCTTCGTTCAACGACTTTGAAATAAATGCCACAGGTTGCCATGTGCCGTCCTTGCTTTGTTGGGACAAGATTCCTCCAATTGCGAAATCCAACGCATCTACTTCCACATGAAATTGACCGTTGTTGTCAGGAATTTTGAGGACTACCTCCCTCGCCACAAGGTCTTTCAGTCCCTGAAAGGCCAAAGTTTGCTGATCTGTCCACTGCCATTCAACCTTGCCAGTAAGACCCGTCAAAGGCTTTGCCATCTTAGCAAATCCTTGCACAAAACGCCGATAGAAGTTTATGAAACCCAGAAACTGCTGGAGTTCACATTTACATGTAGGAACCGGCCAATCAACCACTGCCTGAACTTTGCCTTTCTCCATCTGAATGGAGTCTTGACTAATGACGAGTCCAAGGAAGTCTATCTGAGGTTGATCAAACCAACACTTCTCCGGTTTCAAGGATAGCTTGTGATTTTCTAGTTTTGCTAAGATCCGATTGACATGCATCGTGTGTTCGTCTTGCAATTGAGAAAATACCAAAATGTTGTCCATATAGATGACAACCCATCCCTCAGCGATTTCTTGCCTAAAGATATCGTTCATCATCATCTGAAACGTTGCGGGAGAGTTGCACAGGCCGAAAAACATGACTAAAGGTTCAAACAACCCCCGATGAGTTTTAAAGGCTGCTTTCCACTCATCGCCTTCTTTAATCCTGATGTTATTATAACCCCATCGGATATCCATTTTGGAGAAGATTTTGGCTTTCGATAACCGATCAATCAATTCGCCAATTAAAGGTAATGGGTATCGGTTCTTCCTTGTGATGTCGTTTAACTTTCGATAGTCCTGTACCGGTCTCAATTTTCCATCCTTTTTCTTGACAAAGAAGAATGGTGATGCTTGTTCCGAGGTGCTTGGTCTAATTCATCCAGACTTCAAGTTTTCCTCTAGGAATTCGTCCAACTGTTCCCGTTCCTCTTTATTCAATGGGTACACCTTGCAATCCGTTGGCTGCCCTCCTGGGATGAATTCAATGGCATGGTCCCATGGTCGTCTTGGTGGTAACTCATCAAACGTTTCTTTTTCAAAAACCTTTCGATATTTGAGATAATGCCTTGGTACAGTTTCCTCTAACGATCGCTTTTTACTAGCCAGCGCCTCTTTTGCTGCGATGTCGGTTGAGAGTGGTCATAATTTCAACTCTTCTGGTCCTATATGTACAGCAAACAGATGTTCCCCATCTTCTAAGGGTTCGGTTTCGTCTACCTCCTCCTCAGGCTTGGTCACACTGGACTGGTTCCAGCAAGTGCCTGGACAACGGCTGAAAGTTATTTCATGCTTCTTCCAATTCATGCTAGGATTATGCAATTGTAACCAGTCATGGCCCAAAAACAAGTCCGTTTTTCCAAGTCGTGCCACACAGCAGTCCATGACTTCTTCGTGGTCTCCAATCCGTAGTTTGAACTGAACCATGTACTCGATATTCCCCATAGTGTTACGAGTCCCATCTGCATTATAGACTGGTACTGGCCATAAAAGGCGTCACTTGTTCATCCGATGCTTTTCCACGAACTCATCGTTATTGCTTCGGATTCTGACTGTTGATTTAGTTCCTTCAGCAATTGTGGTGTTACTTCAGATAAACGTTTCTCATGAACCCATCCTTTTAGACAGTCTATAGCAACCTGTTCGTTTTGTTGCCATATCCTTCTCATTACCCATGCAGGGGTCCATTGTTTGATCTGGGGTTTGGCGCTCACACTTAAGTTTCGAATTTGATGAATATGAGACGAATATTCATATAACAGTCCTTGTACATTTACACAAGAATCATTGTTCATTTTCGAAACTCTATCAGCCAGCAGTGCTGAGCACTCGCCTACTGGCCTTCGCCAAAACCCTTCTCTTTTCCGAGTTCTTTCCACTGCTCCTCGGTGAGCTCTTCCATTCTAATCTCTCTTGCTCTCCACTTCCCCTTATCCTTCCATTGGGGTTTCCTAGGTTCTGGGCAATCTTGTGCGAAGTGGCCTTCTTTGCCACAGTTGTAACAACTTCCGATGACAGGCTTTTTACTCTTGTCCACGTCCATGGCATTCGGGTCTTTGGTCGTTGTCGGCGTACTGTATTGAAACTGGTTCGGTTTACTATCCTTAGCAACCATCTTTTCTTTGTATCCGCCTTTGTGTCTATCCAGTCCGTACGCTTCCGTTGCCTTATGATAAGCCCGTGCCAATTCTATCACCCAATCCTGGATTTGTTTCAGAGTTGCATCATCTCCTAAATTTCCGTGCCTGATCAAATCTTGTCCTAATGCAGGATTGATGTTTTGTTTGAACAATGCGATCAACGCTCTATTGTCCCATCCAACCAATGGTACGAGGGCGTTAAACCTTACTACATGATCTTCAATCATTGTATTTCCTTGTTTTAATGCAAGAATTGCATCTGTCGCTTTTTCTCGGGTTTTGGTTGACATGAAGAATTCATGCATCTGCATTGTAAAATCTTCCCATGAAGTAAAAGGAAATTGGTTCCTCAATGGTCATTGAATTTCATGATCGTTTACTATCACGCCTTGATTAAGTGACGCCCAAGACAGATTGGCTGGCCATCCAGAATTAACCACTTCATTTTGATACTCCTGGTCTGCGTCCTGGACTGCCTTGAGTTTAACTCCTGCCCAGTCTCCTGCTCGGTTGTCCTTTCCTTTCCTGATTCGATACAGACAAATAGAGATCTTTCGATCCAACTGGGTTTCCCGAGCAAGTGTGAAATAAGTTCTCATTTGCCTTAACCATCCATCCACCATGCGAGGATCGCCTTCATAGTAATCGGGCATCTCGGCCTTGGTGAGCGGTGTGGGCGGTGGGATTGGATTGGCTCATCGGTATTCATTTACTATTCCTGCCACTACTTGTCCAATGGCTGCAATAGTTTCTTCTTGTTGCATCTGTTGTCTCTGGATGACATCTTCCTGAGCAGCGATTTGTGCTGCTGCAGCACCTTGAGGGGCCAGTTGTTCCGTGTCCTCTGCCCAAACCATTCGCCATCCAGTTAATGCATTATACATATTGGTCATCATATTGGCGGTAAATCGGAATGCTCCCAGCCGTTTATGTCCTGATCCTTTTCGTTCCAAAAAGAACATGTATCTCCAAGCTTGAAGGCCATCCATACAAGGCTCCACATGATAACAATTATCAACTCCTTGAGTGGGTCTGATGGTGATCCGTGCTCTGGTGTTTCTCAACCTGGGATCCCATGACACTAATTCGAATATCTGCGTATAAGCGGGCCAGTTATATTGGTTCCAGTATTGCACTTTGATCATACTGAGATAACAATATCCAGGAACATCAGGATGAATTGAGAAGTTGCTGTATCGACAATGAACTTCAACTGCCCCTTCTATATTCCCATTTAGAGCATGCATTAGTCGGTTCCTTTCTTTTGTGGTCAAGACCAGGCCGTCGTGTTTCAATGTGTATACATTGAAACTAATTAACAATAATTCGATATTGGAGGGCATGTTGAACAGTGCCTCTCGTATCGCTGATCCGGGCTCTAGCTGGTTTAAAACGTCTTCCAGGGTTTTCCGTTCCCTGGCAATCTGTTGCTCCAGTTCCCTGAACCGGCGCTTCTGCAGTAATTGTTCATGGCGTATCTTTAATAGCTCTTGCCATGCGTCCTCTTGTTCCTTAATTGCTGCTTCCTCGGCACGCCATGCCGCTAGTTTTTCTTGACGTTTCATTTCCTTTTGAAGACGTCTCTGTTCCTTCTGCCAGCACTGCCAAGCCCTGACATGTGTGTCGCGGGGTCAGTTGTCAGTCCGAACCTCCTTAATCAATTTAGTGGGTGATTTCTTTGCTGTGCACCCCTGCGCCCATCCAATCGAGAAGGTGTTTCCAATTTCTTCAAGGGTCATACCGGCCCTTGGCAATATGTAGTTGAAGAGCCCTGCCATTCCAATTTGTTCTGATCTTCCTAGATCCGCGATTCCAATGACGCCTCAAGTAGAGGGATGTCGCCTCTTCTTCCATAAACGTACTTCCTAATACGTCCACTGTCTGATGCAGTCAATAACGCACCCGCACTCAGATCTTCGATTTAATTCCTTCAACTGACCCAGATGTGTGGTGCCCGGGTCTTCACTGAGATGTCCTCGTGCTCAGATCAGTAGATCTGATACGTAATTGGTGTTCTCAGACTGTATCTCCTTGATACACGGCACACAAATGGATTGTCTTTGAGGGTTCCGCCCCCTTTTCTGCAGTACTAGTGCTGGTGCCTGCAAGACCCTGCCCAGTCGACTACAGCACGCTCCAAGCTCTCGTCTAATACTGTTTTGTTGCCAGTAGCCACTTGGCCGTAGTCACCTTATAACGATAAGATGAGGCTATCTGCTGTTGGAGTCATTGTCGCCTAGATTCCTCGAGGCTGTCTGTAGGCACGTGTTGTAACATGTACAGAGTCAGACGGTTTACTGAAACTGAGCTCTCTTTGTCACTGTCTGCGATGACAAGCAAGACTTGCTCCGCGCTATGACCAACGACGAAGGGTGTGATGTAGAAGACTCTAGATTATGTTAGGACTAATCCTTATACACAATCACAGGCTTCAGAGAAGAAATAGATGATAGAGACGAGACTAAGACACAATAGTCTGTGACCTACAAGGAGGAAACAATCTAGAGTCTTAAGGACTCCTACCTACAGACGCACTCCTTATATACCTGAGCCGTTGGTCTGTGCGCACAGTCTGCGCAGCCGCTAAGGCTATGCATGCGCAGCAACAAGACCCAGACCCATCTCCTAGACCTGTCCGGACTTACCCAGACTCCCAGTCCCTTCCCGCGAATGCTGTTCTCCCCAATATCCCCTCATAGCCTTGATTGTATAGCCACCCTGGGTTATATAATCCTCCTGCCATATCTGGATAGGGGTCCCGCGCCGTATGCTCGCATCTTGTTATACATCCGTAGGCCTCTGAATAAAATAGAGAAAAATAAAGAAAAAGTCCATATCGTAACACTCGCCAACCTGCACTTCCCACTTTTGCACAGCGCTCGCGCACGTCATCCACTTTGCAACACACGCATGCTGTCTAATCCATTACACGCCCCGACGAACCTTTTGCCTCTACTAATCTGGAGAACAACCACGGCCATCGCCTTCTAGACATCTTCGCCCACCAGCTTTCTTTCGTCCACTTTGACCACCCCCCAAAGGTGGTCAAGGATTGTTCGAGCCCTGGCTACAGGCCTTTCACCTCCAGCTGCAACAGTGGTGGTCCGACCGCTCTATATACATCGTCATGACTGATGGCTCTCTCCACCGTGGCACTGCTACTAGCGGCTACATCACCTGCGCAAGCTCTGCAGCTCGCCACATGCCAGCAACGTCTTCTTATGTGGTGGAGACCCAGGCCATCGAAATGGCCTTCTGCCACCTTGTTGATGATGCGATTGTGGGACACGTAGTTCTCTTGGTTGACAATGCGGCCGCTGCCTGTGGCGTCTTTAACACTGATATCGCCGACAGTCAACACATCCATATTCAAGCCTGTAGTTCTCTCCATGCATGGTTTCATGACCACGCCTCCAACCGACTCACTATCTTGTGGTGCCCCAGCCATGTCGGTATCACTGAAAATGAGGCGGTGGATCGTCTTGTGTCCCAATATCACAGCCCAGTTTGCCCCGCCCTTCTCACTTGGCAGTCTGCCATTAGTCGCTTTTGCCACACCACCGGCCAACATTGGCGCCTTGCCTGGCTCTCCCAGAAGACCCGTGGTCACAACCTTGTCTGCCTCAACGCCTCTGGCTCTCCTATCAAGCCGACACTGTCACGTTCCAGGTCCCGCTTCATCTCCAAATGCGACGACTCTCCTGCGCTTTTCTCCCACTTTACTAGATTCGTCACTGGCCACGCACTGCACGCTTTGCTCTGCCTGGAGACCTCTGACCTGCGCCCACATCATATGTGAGTGTCCTGTTTTTCCTCCCCCTTTTTCTTCCTTTTGCTCCTTTTTTTTTTTTTTTTTTTTCTGCATGGTAATGATATTGGGAAATGAAACTAAGTACGACAAGGAAGACTATGATGGCAAGGAAAAGACCACAATGGTCTCTGTGTAGTAAGTGGGCTAGCTAAGGGAAAGTATGGACATGTCCAGTGGGAGGCGATCCAGTTAATTTGGGAAAAGCACCTGGTGAGGGTGACGACAGGCATGATGGTAGGTGAAAGGGACTAAAGCATCAAAAGACGCAGCTTTTGGGTGAGCTTTGAGGAAGGTAATGAGGCCCACATAGTTTCGATCATGCCGTAAAAAGGCTGGAAAAGAAATGAAAGGGGGTAAAGAAACAACACTCACAGATGATGTGGGAACAGGTCGCGGGTCGACAGTCAGGGCAGAGCCGGCAATTGAGCAGGGCATTGGGGAAGAAACGACATTGGTATTCAGCAGAGGGCATGTGACCTGTGGTAAATTGAACGAACCATGAAAAAAGGGCCAGGGAATCATCACATTTCAAGATGAAACGATGACATTGACGGCCTAGGCAGGGCACCAAAGGGTGACGGCAACAGTTGAGACGGGTAAAGTTGGCTCCGCGAGTTTTTTGTGAGAGCCATGCTAGGCGCCAATGTGCACCGGCGGTGTGACGGAAGTGTTTTTGGGTGGCAACCCTTGTATGTAATGCAGGGGGAGCTGGAGCAGTGGCAGTGGCAACAAGAGCATTGGCAGCTTCATTTTCAGGTATGCCCATGTGACTGGGGCACCACGAGACAGAGAGGCAGTTGAGTGGAGAAGTCTGTAACCAAAGCCGCAAGAAGGTACAAAAACATAGAGCAATATGTTGGCCGTCGCAGATGTCTATCTGGAAGATACTGTGGGCAGCAGTGGCATTATCAACAAGGAAAATGGTATGGCCCATGTGTGCTGAATCAACCAGATGGCAGGCCGCCATTTCCAATGCTTGGGTCTCAGCAGCATAGGAAGATGTAGCAGGTATGGTGTGAATGTCAGATGTAATGGCCGAAATGAAGCCGCTATACACTGAAGTGCCTCGTAGTGAACCATCAGTGGCAACAATATAAGTCTGAGGGTTGTGTCGCCAGTGATCCAGTTGGATATCAAAGTCTCCCTGCCAGGTGGCAAAAAGGTCTGTTTGGGCTTTTGGTGGGTGATTAAAATGCCAGAAGGTTATGTGATCAGAATATATGTCCAACAGGCAAGTGCCACAGTGATTTTTGTCATGTACTGTGAGGAACAGCTCAGTGATAATGTCGGCAATGTGCAAAAGGGCGGGGATGGGGTTGTCTGGAGCCCTAGTGTCATGACCAACTGAAAAGCTTCGGCTTTTTCACCAAGTCATTTTTCATTTTATTATTTATTTTCTTCAGGTTATATAAACACATGCTGACTAAGCAGGCGCCTATCGCTTGGCGCTTAGATAAAAGCCGTAGATAAGATACCAGAGCTCGGCGCTGATGACTCATTACCATTACTACATGCACAGCTGTCTTACTCATACTGTACTATATTTAGAGTAGGGCTTAGGGTAGTGCACAGACCACCTGTCGTAGTATATAAGGAGTGCAATTCAGCACCCAGAGTCCTCAGTCAAGTTCTCTTGGGTTTCCCCTCCCTCCTCTCCTCCTCCTGTCTTGTCTGCTGTCTGGGGCTCTTAGGCGTCATGCCGAGGGAGTCCTGATAGTAGAACTCGACTAGTTCGCTCAACAGCCCCACGCTTGTTACAGCCGGACCACAGGCTTAAGTGGACAGAGAACAGGGGGATCACACAGTCGTACGCCGACTATAAAATTGCGGTACCGGTTGCCAGACACCATTTAAAACTGCGCACCTATGGCTCTGCATTGCAGCCCTAAACTAGCTTTGCATTACGTTCCCGGTCGACACAAACTGAAGGACCTAACCCGGTTGATAGGGTTACCTGTGCACAGGATACCAGTGCTGGGGTGGTGACACAATACGTCACTCGTATCTAGGGACAAGCCTCGCCGGCCCCCTAGTGCGTTAAATTGCCCTGGCCTAGGCCTCTGAAGGCTATACAAATAGTTTACGTATATACACCTTTTCCGTACCCCTTGGAGGTAGCCGCTGCTTGGTCACGTGCCTCTGAGAAAGACCCGCACCCATATGGTGTAGTGGTCACTGGACAACCGTTTGGACCCAGTTTAGATAGACCTTTCAAATTAAATAAAACCAGTAGTCAGTATTGTAAATTGTAGCACTGCAGGGGTGGTTGTAGACCCTGAGTGCACGTTTCGTACATACGTTCCCAAGCAAGTGACAGGCCAAGACCTCCCTCACTTACGTACAAGTACAAAATAGGAGATACAAACAATAATGATACTTTTTGGGACGCTGTCACAGGCAATCTTGATCCAAATGACGCGGGTTTTAGTTCATCAGAAGGAGAATCTACTTCCTCATCATCATCATCATCTACAAACTCTATCACAGAGGAACCACATCAGTGGGAAGCAGCACCGTTTCCTATCCTAGTACCTAACCCAGCAACACTCAATCCTAACCTACTCTTCAACTCCAACGCCGATTTCATCAGAGAACCCGCACCACCGTTTTCATCACCACCACCCCCGCTCACACCATCACCTACATTGCCACCGCCACACTATCACAGTATGGCGGCGCCCCAAGAAATGACGTCAGCAGAATTGCTGAACCTCCTCAATGTGCAAGCCGCAACCATCCAAGCCCTCCAAAACCAGCTGACACAGCTGCAAACAAATGCTGCACAGGCCGCCGTGGCTGCAGCAGCACACACCCCTCCCCCCGCCAATATCGTTAACATACCGCCAGGGACGGTATTCAATATTCCCAGCACCAGCGGATCATCTAGAATAGATGTAGCCAAGCCACCGGTTTTCTCCGGAAAGATGTCCAAAGTGACAAATTTCATAAACACGTGCAGATTGTACATTCAATTAAAGATGCCGGAATCCGACGAGGAAGAGCGGATCTTATTAATCATGTCGTACATGACAGAAGGCTTTGCCGCAGATTGGAAGGACAATCTGTTGGAACAGATGGCCAATGACGAAGAAGGAATTCCGCAAACGGCGGAACAATTATTCAGGCAGATCAGAAGGGACTTTGGTGACACTGATGAACAGTCATCAAAGATCTTGGAGATGCGGACCATGATGCAAGGGTCCATCACGTGTGAGGAACACATACAAAAGTTTAAGAAGGTATCACGAGGCACCAGGTACCTAGGAAGAGCTCTTATCGAAGAGTTCAAACGCAGTTTGAATACCGGACTCCGAAAAAGGATTATGGAGGCCGACGAAGTACCTGAAACCATTGAGGGATGGTACCAGAAAGCAGTAAGATTGGATCGCTAATGGAGACAGGCAAAAGCCGAGGAGAAGTATTACTCCTCGCAGACCAGTAACTCCGCCAATAGGAGTGAAGGAGCATCCAAAGGCCCGGATACAGCGAAGCCGGTAGCCCCTGGCCAGCCCAAACCCCGATGGAGATTCGGATCGGGATCAGCAAACCAGGGACAATTGGGAGCTGGAGCCTCCGCGAGTTCAAGTAGTACGGCAAATTGGCCAGACCCTAACGCAATGGACGTCGATCAAAATCAAAGACCACCACTCCACTGTTACAAATGCGGCAAGATCGGACACATTTCCAGAAACTGCAGATCAGGACTTGATATCCACACAATGACGTTTGATGAAATGAAGGAGTACTTCAAGAAAGGAGAAGAAAATTTAAAAGAGGAAGAGAGTCAGTAGGTCCCATACTGAACTCTCATAATAGATATGCTGTACTAGATAGATTAGATAGTGCACGGTCCCTTGATATAGCGCCTAGCGCTGACCGGGTTGATGCAAGGACGATCTCGGGAGTCTCAAGGACTTCTGAGACGTTCCCGCAAGAGGTGACCTCCCAGGTGAAACACCATGATATAGCGCACAGCGCTGAAAGTGTCACTCCCAAGGAGTGTGGCAGGGTGGATAAACCTGTGCTTAATTCCTCGTTATCGAATACAGTAGTACAAGTATCGACAAAGGGACAAAAGGACTTAAAAGGAAAGCAGCATGATATAGCGCTTAGCGCTGAAACTGCTTGTCCAAAAAGGAAGTTGAAAAAAGGAGAAAAGGAATTTTTAGTTAGATCAATAGGACAGAAGGACGAGATCTTAATGAAGGTCGGGTTGGAAAGGCTGGACACGCATGAACAAACTCAGCAAACCGCGTTGCTTGATTCAGGGGCAACAGGCCTGTTCATGCATGCTGCATATGCAAAGAGGATGGGCTTCAAATTAATACCCTTGGAACGCCCCATTCAAGTTCGGAATGTGGACGGAGCAAATAATGAAGGAGGAATGATCACCCATGAGGTTGATCTCCTCTTATCTTACCAAGGACACAAGGAACGAGCCACCTTTGAGATATGCGAGCTGGGAAAGACCAACGTAATCATAGGATCTACATGGTTACGAAAACACAACCCTGAAATCAACTGGGAAACGGGTCAAGTCAAATTGACACGTTGTCCACAGAGCTGTGGACATAGGCAAAGGGAGTGGACCAAGAAGCGGGAGCAGAAGGTCCGATCAGCAGAACACTGGCGTGTTCTGGAGTATCTGTGGGAACAGGAGAAGGAATTAGACTTCGCACACTGGCTCGAAGAAAAAGAGGAAAGTGAGAAGCATCTCATGTACATGGAACAAATGAAACACCTAGGTCAATACAAGTATGGGGATAAATACCCATTCTTACCAGTGTTTCCATCATCCGCCAGATCAAAGGCCGGATCAATGAGACATGTGCGAGAGTTGGCAAAACTCACAGCCAAGGAGATGGTACCTGGACAATACCATCAATACCTCAAAATCTTTGAAAAAGGAGCATCGGAGCGCATGCCGGCTAGAAAACCTTGGGATCATGCAATTGATACCAAACCTGGCTATCAGCCCCGGAAAGGGAAGGTCTATCCCTTATCCCCAGATGAGCTTCAAGAAGTACGGAACTTTCTGGATGATCAACTATCAAAAGGGTATATTCGACCCTCCAAATCACCACAAACGTCACCCGTCTTCTTCATAAGCAAGAAAGACAGAAAGAAGCGGATGGTTCAGGACTACAGATACCTGAACGAGTGGACAGTTAAAAATAACTATCCACTACCCTTAATATCCAAACTCGTAGATCGAGTGGGCAGTGCCAAATACTTCACTAAGCTAGATCTTAGGTGGGGTTACAATAACGTACGGATCAAGGAAGGCAACGAATGGAAAGCTGCATTCACTACCCCCGAGGGTTCTTTTGAACCAGTAGTAATGTTTTTCGGGCTAACCAATTCACCAGCCACCTTCCAAGCAATGATGAATGACATTTTCCGCGATATGATCAATGCAGGAAAAGTCATTGTATACATTGATGACATACTCATCTTTACTAAAACAAAAGAGGAGCATGATGCAATTGTGCAACAAGTCTTGCAACGATTGGAAGAAAATGACCTATATGTAAAACCAGAAAAATGTGTGTGGTGTGTGGAAGAAGTTGAATTCTTGGGCATAGTCCTAGGACCCAAGGGAATTCAAATGGATACAAAAAAGGTCGAAGCTATTATTAGCTGGCCCACCCCTTCTTGTGTCAAGGATGTACAAAGATTCTTAGGCCTAGCCAATTATTATAGGCGCTTTGTACAGGACTTTGCTAAAATCGCATGGCCACTACATGATCTGGTTAGAAAAGAAAAAATATGGGAATGGACGGAGGTCCAAGAAAAGGCTTTCCAGAGCCTGAAAAAGATATTCATGGAGCAACCCTTACTAGTTGCCCCAGATTCAGATAGGAAGTTCAGGGTGGAATCAGATGCATCGGATTACACTATGGGTGGCGTCTTATCTATGCTCTGCAAGGATGACAAGTGGAGGCCTGTGGCCTACCTATCAAAGTCGCTCAATGATACTGAGCGCAATTATGACGTCCATAATAAGGAAATGCTAGGTATCATGCGTTGCCTGGAAACATGGCGTCATTACTTAGAGGGAGCACGTGAACAGTTCAAGATTTGGACTGATCACAAGAATCTTGAGTACTTTATGAGTGCAAAAAAGTTGAATCGCAGACAGGCTACATTTACACAAGAGTCATTGTTTGATTTCAAAACTCTATTAGCCAGCAGTGCTGAGCACTTGCCTACTGGATTTTGCCAAAACCCTTCTCCTTTCCAAGTTCTTTCCATTGCTCCTCAGTGAGCTCCTCTATCTTAACCTCTCTTGCTCTCCACTTCCCCTTATCCTTCCATCTCGGTTTTCTGGGCTCTGGGCAATCTTGTGCAAAATGTCCTTCTTTCCCACAGTTGTAGCAACTTCCTGTAACCTGTTTTTTACTCTTGTCAACATCCATGGCATTCGGATCTTTAGACATTGTCGGCATACTGTATTGAAACTGGTTTGGTTTACTGTCTTTAGCAACCATTTTTTCTTTATATCTGCCCTTTTGTCTGTCCGGCCCGTATGCTTCCATTGCTTTACAGTATGCTCAAGCTAATTTTATTGCCCAATCCTGAATCTGCTTCAGGGTCGCATCATCCCCTAGATTTCTGTGCCTAATTAGGTCTTGTCCAAGTGCAGGGTTAATGTTTTACTTGAATAATGCAATCAAAGCCCTGTTGTCCCAACCAACCAATGGTAGTAGGGCGTTGAACCTGACTATGTGATCCTCAATCATCGTATTCCCTTGTTTTAATGCTAGGATTGCATCAGTTGCCTTTTCTCGGGTCTCAGTTGACATGAAGAACTTGTGCATCTGCATTGCAAAGTCCTCCCAAGAAGTAAAAGGAAACTGATTTCGCAAGGGTCGCCAAATCTCATGGTCATTTACAATAACACCTTGATTGAGAGATGCCCATGACAGGTTAACTGGCCATCCGGAGTTGACTACCTCATTTTGGTATTCTTGTTCCGCATCTTGGACCGCTTTGAGTTTAACTCCTGCCCAATCTCCTGCTTGGTTATCTTTTCCTCTCCGGATCTGGTACAGGCAAATCAAAATCTTTCGATCCAATTGGACTTCTCATGCTAGTGTGAAGTATGTTCTCATTTGCCTCAGCCATCCATCAACCATGCGAGGATCTCCCTCATAGTAGTCTGGCATCTCAGCTTTAGTGAGGGGGGCAGGTGGCAGTATTGGGTTAGCACGTTGATACTCATTTACAATTCCGGCCACCACTTGTCCGATTGCCATGACAGTTTCTTCCCACTGCATTTGCTGCCTCTGGATAACATCTTCCTGAGCAGCTACCTGTGCTGGAGTAGCATCCTGAGGAGTGGGTAATTCAGTATCCTTGGCCCAAACAGTTCACTATCCGGTTAGTGCATTATACATGTTGGCCAACATGTCAGTGGTGAATTGGAATGCCCCTAATCGCTTGTGTCCTGTACCAGATCTGTTCATTAGATCTAAATGTGCCCATCCATCATACCCATTCATCTGCTTGTCGATATGGTAACAGTGGTCTAGGCCATGGGTTCTTTCTGCCCATTCTAGTACATGGAATTTGTCTGGTTTTACATTGTCCTGTAATCCAAATATGGCAGAATAGTCCCTCAGCTCAGGCTCCCATGAAAGAATCTGTTCCAATGTAGGCCATTCCGGCCAGTGAAATTGATTATGAAATTCCTTTTTGAACAGATACAAGTAGCAGTATCCGTTCACTTTCCATGGTGCCATTTTGGGAATTGCCATTGTATAGGACCCAGGTAACACTGGTTTCTACTTTGAGATTCCTTGGACCCAGCACTGTGTGAATTCAATGTCCTCCCCTAGTTTGGACAGAAAATAATCATGATTGGGCAGTGTAAAAATTTCCTCTTCCCCATATTGGGATATGCGGGGTGGTGTGTAGTTCCTTGGCAACCTCCATTTGATATAAGCAGAAAGATAGGGATCATATTTCTCTCCTCAGAGACATTCCTCATTTTGGAGTCGCCTTTCATTCCTCATTACCCATCCTGCATTCATGATGTTTCCGTTTAGGGCATGCATCAACCGATTTTGTTCCTTTGCTGTCAGAACCAGACCATCATGTTTCAACATGTAGACATTTAAACTTGTCAGGAGTAGTTCGATGTTTGATGGCATGTTGGACAGTGCTTCTCATACTGCCAATCCTGGTTCTAACTGGTTCAAAACATCCTCCAGGGTCTTCCTTTCCCTAGCTATCTGCTGCTCAAGTTCCTTGAACCGGCGCTTTTGTAACAATTGTTCATGATGTATTTTGAGTAATTCCTGCCATGCATCTTCTTGTTCCTTGATGGCTGCTTCCTCAGCGCACCATGCCACTAGTCTTTCTTGATGTTTCAATTCTTTTTGAAGATGCCTCTGCTCCTTTTGCCAGTGTTTCCACGCCCTGACATGTGCGTCGCGAGGTCAGTTATTGATCCGCACCTCCTTAGTTGATTTGACAGGTAATTTCTTTGCTGTACACCCCTGCACCCATTCAGTCGAGAAAATGATCCCAATTTCTTCAAGGGTCATGCTGGCCCTTGGCAGTACATAGTTGAATAGCCCAGCCATTCCAATTATGTTTTGATCTTCCTTAGATCCACGATTCCAATGATGCCTCAAGTAGAGGGATGTTGACTCTTCTTCTGTAGTAGTACTTCCTAATACTACCACTGTCCAATGCAGTCAATAACACACCTGCACTTGAATGTTTGATTTATTTCCAACAACTGACCCAAATGTGTGGTGCCTGGGGCTTCACTGAGATGTCCTCGTGCTCAAATCAATAGATCTGATACGTGATTGGTATTCTCAGACTGTTCTCCTTGCTACACGACACACAAATGGATTGTCTTCAGGAGTTCCACTCCCTTTTCCGCAATACTGGTGCTGGTGCCTGCAAGACCCTGCCCGGTCGACTACAGCGCGCTCCAAGCTCTCATCTAGTACCGTTTTATTGCCAGTAGCCAATTGGCCATAGTCACCTTACAACAGTAAGATGAGGCTATCTGCTGTCGATGTCAATGTCACCTAGATTCCTCGAGGCTGTCTGTAGACACGTGCTGTAACGTGTACAGAGTCAGACGGTTTGTCAAAAAAGCAAGACTCTCTTTGTCACTGTCCACGATGACGAGCAAGACTTGCTCCATGCTGTGACTAACGACAAAGGGTGTGATAAGAAGACTCTAGATTATGTTAGGACTAATCCTTATACACAATCACAAACTTCAGAACAGAAATATATAATAGAGACGAAGCCTAGACACAATAGTCTGTGACCTACAAGGAGGAAACAATCTAGAGTCTTAAGGACTCCTACCTACAGAACATACACCTTATATACCTGAGTCACTAGTCTGTGTGCACAGTCTGCGCAGCCGCTAAGGCTATGCATGCACAGCAACAAGACCCAGACCCATCTCCCAGACCTGTCTGGACTTACCCAGACTCCTGGTTCCTTCCCGCAAATGCTGTTTCACCCAATATCCCCTAATAGCCTTGATTGTATAGCCACCCTGGGTTATATAATCCTCCTGCCATATCTGGATAGGGGTCCCTCATCGTATGCTTGCATATCATTATACATTCATAGGCCTCTGAATAAAATAGAGAAAAATAAAGGAAAAGTCCATATTGTAACAACTGGCTTCATTTGAAGAATTGCGTTCTATTGGTTGGGGTGCAGATTATTGACATGCGTGACTTGTAACAAATTTTCAGCAAAGTCCTCTCCCTTCCTTACTTCCACAATGCCCATGCAAATCCCCACTCTTCCTTCTAGAATGAATACGCGTCCTTCCAACAAGGACAAGCATCCGGGCAGAGTTGACTTGCCACCTGAGAAGAATCCACCCCATACAGAGGAAGAGGCTGCCCAAGCTCATCAGGAAGCAAAAGAAACACAAAAAAGACATACTGGATCACTCAAAGGTGCTGCCAGCTTAGAAGATGACATGGTACAAGAAGATGAACAATGTAAGCACAAACATAAAGAGGCCAATGGATTGAATGTGGCCAATGCCATAACTGCCAAACATGGTTAGTAATGCATCCCTTCAGCATACCATGGACAACACTTACGCTCCGATGTGTTTGAGCAGCTGCCACAGCAAAGTCGAAGAAAGGCACTTGTAATGAAGCTTTTTTTGTCTTGCAAAAGGCTACTCACTGTTTACAGACACTCCAACCAGCCATCCAGCATCAGATGAAACAGGCCAGGCCAAACATCACGATGGTCAGTACTGCATCTGTATGGGCGTATATGCATCTGTTTCACCATTCTTTGAGCAGTTACTACTGCTAAGTTGAAAAATTATGCAGGGAATAAAGCTGGTAAGTTCCTAGTAACAATTTGATAAACAAAGCCACCACTGACCATTTATAGCTGTTTCTACTAACCAATCTTCACATCCACCACCATTGCAAGACATCAAAGAGAGTGAAGCAGAGGAATGTTCTAAAAAAAGAAAAGAAAAACTGTTGTTCTTGTGGAATGTTACGGTCGATGTCCACAACGTCGTTCAGTGTCCAAGTCTACAGCAACAAACAGAGTCTCGGTCTGTTCCCAATCACTGGACAAGGGTTCTAGGCACTAAGTCAGACGATGACGAAGGCTAGAGATAGAGAGCGAGGAGAGCGGTTGAGGCGACGAGCAAAAGAGCATTTAAGTTATGGATAGGATTCGACTAAGTTGGAACTAAAGAAATATGGTACATGAGATGGGTTTATATACGTTTAGAAAACAATAGAAACTAAAGGGGAAAGAGCATAGCTATCTAGAAAAGGAAAGGTGAAGGTAACTATGAAAGGAGGTAACGTCCAAGCATAACTATGGGTTTGTAACAAGTAAATGTAGTCCATTAACAAAGGGAAAAGAGAATTGTAACATTACCCCCTTTGTATGCTAGAAGTCACCGACTTCTACCATCCTGAAGTCGTCCAACCGTGGTCCGTTCTGGACTCAGCCCATTTGACAGCGTTGTCTAACTCTTTTGTGGAGGTCTCCACCTTCCATTTGAGTGTTTCCGCGGCGCAATGCAGATTCTGGGCGTTCCGCAGGAATGAATCGCGTTCCTCATAAGTCATTTCATGAGGGTCAATGGTGAGGGTGAGCGCGGCGAGGTTGTTGGTGGCGGAGGAGAGATTAGTGATGGAGCAGGTAGCGGCAGCGAGGGCATCGGTGACGACGGTGAGCGTGGTGTTCCGTTTGACAAATTGGGCGAAATGAGGGAGGTGGTGGTTGTCAGGGTGTATCTGGGGGAGCAGGGCAGCCGGATGGATATGTAAGTCGTCGTCCTCAAAGTGGACGACGGTGGTGTTTTCAATGAAGACCTCGAGTGGGAGGTCAGGGACGGCAAGGAAAGGTGAAAAGGCGGCAGCAGTTTCGTCGATGCGCCAATGGGCGCAGGAGAGAAGTGCCAAAGCGATGAAGTAGGCAGCGAGGGCGAAGAAGGTGAACATGGTGGTATAATGTGACTAGTTGCGTTAGGTGGTGATGCCTAGAGGGTTTTATATATTTGCCAGGTTACTGATTTCCGTGTCGGAGCCCCAATTTTCTGTGTTCAATGGTTCTTCGATTGCAGGGTCAGTGAGGAGGTCTTGTTCTTCCCTGATGAACCTGGTTAATGAATTCAAATGTTCAATCCCTGGTGTCGTTGTCGGTGTAACTAGGAATTTTCTGATTCACCTAATAATTGTCGCTATTACCTGAGCCATTGCAGTAGACAAATAATCAAGTTCATCAAGGATATCTTCCATGAAAATGCGAGGCCTTCCCGGTATTCTGATTCCTCGGCTGATTAGCCAGATCTGTGCGCTACACTCCCGTGTCTGTTTGGTGATTTCATCCATTTGTTTATATTCTTCTGGGCAAAGCAATCTTCCATGAGCGCTCTTATAAACATCACTGCTTTTGACGGCTAAAAGTTGGTAGGCAGGTGGATCTTTATTGTAGAGAGGTAGATCGTCGGTCGAGAATCGTAGGTCGTGGTACTTGGGAAGATAATTCCGGGCATCATTGCAGGGGAACTCCGTTATCCCTGAAGGATTCTTTTGGTGACGGTGATCGAGTCGAGGGGTGCGATAGTATCGTGTGACTAACGCCATAGTTCGGGTAAATTTTCCTGGTGGGGTCGGTGCTCTAAGAGCATGTTGGAAAGGGAGGTATTGTATATGGGTAAAGACGGTGTTTTCTTTGAGAGCTATAGTGTATCGAGAGAGTGTTGAGCAGTTCCGTTTTGTATAGTGGTAGTTTTGTTTCAAGACATGGCAGTTTCTATATCGCGTCATGGTTCAGAGGCGTCGGCGTTGTTGATATTCTGATAGGATATCAGTGGCGTTTGCAAGATTGCGAGCAGGTTCCCAAGAGTTATTGTTCGATCCATAGCCTTTCCATTTAACTAGGTAATGGTAGCCTGCGCCTCGTTTCCTGTGGGCCAGAATTGCCTCTACCTCGAATTCCTCTTGTCCATTTACGAGATCAGGGGGGTGGTTTCATATAATTCAGGCCATGCGCAGTCGTTTCCCTGTACGGGGTAAGGAGTGACGCATGAAACACAGGGTGGATGCGCCATTGTTTCGGGAGTTTCAATTTGTACGTTACTGGTCCCATCACTTGTTCAATTTCGAAGGGTCCTTCTTGTTTTGGTGCTAGCTTTCTGGACTGATATGGTATGTGAAGATTTTGGTTCTCAAGCCATACTTTGGTACCCTTTTCAAATCGTATTGCTTTGTCTTTGTGTCGTCTTGCCACTAGTTGTCTTGCTAGTTCATGTGCTGCTAGCACTTCTTCTCTGGCTTTCCTTAGGAACTGAAGGTGCTCCTCTGCTGCTGGTGTGGTCATTCGCGTAGTAGCTGTGGGAAGCGCAACAGGGTCCGTTCCATACATTAGTCTGAATGGAGAAGTTTTGATCGTGTCGTGATGTCGGTTATTGTGGGCAAACTCAGCTATTGGGAGAAGCGGTTTCCATAGATGCAGTTCATTGGAACAGAACATTCGGAGATAGACTTCTAGTTCCTGGTTGACTCATTCTGTTTCCCCATCAGTCTGAGGGTGATAGGCTGTGCTCATTCTATGGTTGATTCCTAATGCTTTTCGTATTTCCTGAAATACTTTCGCGGAGAACTGTGGCCCTTGATCTGAAATTAAGACATCTGGTAGGCCAAACCGTTTGAAAATTTCGGAGACATAGAGTTCTGCTGTGCCTAAAGCGTCAATTGTCTTCTTGCAAGGTGTGAAAATTACCCCCTTTGTAAGACCGTGGTCCACTGTGACCAGGATCGAGTCAAAACCATCGGAAAGGGGTAGGTCGGTAATGAAATCAAGGGTGACTTGTTGAAAAGGACAGGTTGCTTTCAACGGAATCGGGTGAAGGGCTGGCACATTTGGGTGTGTGTTAATCTTCATTTGTTGACAAAGGGTGCATCCTTCTATCCATTCTCTGATGTGTTTGAACATCCCGGGCCACCAGTAGTCTTGTTTAAGGAGTTCAAGGGTCTTTAATCATCCAGGGTGGCCAGATGATCGTGCTTCATGTGTTTCTTTAATCAATCTGGTTCGTAATCCGTCCTGGTCAGGGATATAGGTTTTCCCAAGATAATGAACAATGCCATTTGTATAAGACCAATCCTGTATGTTTGATTTGATCGGTGGAGCACGATGCGCGGTGATAACCTCAATTAGAATTCGTCCAAAATCATCTTTTGACATTGCCTTCTGAATTTCCGTGACCAGATCTTCTGCAATAAGACGAATAAAACGATCTTCTGGTAGGACTATGACATCTTCTTGTAATTCACTGTTTCCCATATGATCGGGGCATCGGGATAGGGCGTCCGCTTCAAACATTTTTGTGCCAGGGACATGCTCAATACGTAGGTCAAATTCTGACAGTAAGGATGACCATCTAGCTTGTCTGGGTGTTAAGCGTTGGGCCATTCGATAATAGGACAAATTCTTGTGGTCACAGTGTACTATAGTAGTGTGGGGTGATCCATGCAGTAGATGTCGCCAAGTCATCAATCCTTTGATGATTGCCAAGAGTTCTCGATCGTAGATCTGGTAATTCTGTTCCGTTTGTGTTAATGCATGTGAAATAAATCCACAGGGATGCAGAGACCCTGTTTCATCTGCTTGTTTCAGTACTGCTCCTATCGCCTTATTTGATGCATCGGTCTGAAGGATAAAGGGTCGAGTAGGATCCAGCATTAATAATACTGGCATGGATGCGAATCGTTTCTTTAGTATTTCAAAAGCATTGTTTCGTTCTGTAGTCCAGTCAAATGGTTCAGCTTTCTTAGTGAGATCGGTGAGTGGTTTAGCGATTGCAGCAAAGTTTCCAATGAAACGTCGGTAAAAGTTCCCAAATCCAAGGAAGGATTGGACCTGTTTGACTGTGGTAGGTACTGGCCAATCGGCGATCCCTGCTAACTTTATTGGATCCATCTGAATGCGTCCAGGGGTGATGATCATTCCTAAGAATTCAACTTCCTGCGTGGCGAACTTGCATTTCTCTAATTTCAGGAATAGATCGTTATCTTGTAACCATTGTAGAATCCGTTTTGTCCGCTCTTCCAGTTGTTCCAGTGATTCTGCACAAATTAGCATGTCATCCATGTAGATGACTAACCATCCTTCATTGATCATATCCTTAAAGTATTCGTTCATCATAGTTTGAAAGGTTGACGGCGAGTTGCATAATCCAAAGAACATCACTGTGGGTTCATAGAGTCCTCGATTGGTGATAAAGGCCACTTTCCATTCATCTCCCTTTTTGATGCAAACATTATTGTATCCCCATCGGAGGTCTAGTTTGGTGAAATACTTGGTGCCTCATAGTTTAGTCATGAGATCGGAAACTAAGGGAAGGGGATATGCGTTTTTGACGGTCCATTCATTGAGATATTGATAATCCTGACAGGGTCATAGTACTCCGCTTTCTTTCTTTGCTACGAAGAAGAACGGTGATGCCTGCGGTGATGTAGATGGTTTAATATGTCCTTTCTTGAGCTGTTCGTCAATCCATTCGTCTAACAGCCCTTGTTCTTTGACGGATAGAGGATAGAGTTTACTAGCCTTCGGGACAAAGCCTTCTTTCATGTTGATTGCATGATCCCACGGTCGACTGGATGGGAAGCGTTCTGACGCCTTTTTGTCAAAGATGGTGCGCCATTGCTCATATTCTGTCGGTAGAGTGGTAGATGGTTCGTCTTTCTTTAGCCTATGTTCTAGTTCCTGTGATGCCGATGTTTTAACTCTGATCCAGTAGTCATCTTCACCCCATTGCTGGGAGTCGAGGGCTAGCTGCCAAATTGCTTTTGGCGATGTGTCTAGATCTCCAATTTTCAGAGTTTTTTCTCGCCAATTGATGATCGGGTTATTCTCTTCCAACCAAGGTATCCCTAGGATCATTCGTTGATCGCCTAGTTTAGTGATCCAGAACCAATTGATAAACTGTTGTCCCTCGATCATGTAGCATATCTTGGTCCGATGTGTGATCATTCCTTTCACATTTACTGTTCCGTCTGCGTTTCTGACTTTGATTGGTTTTTTAAGTCGTTCTTTCCTGAGCTCCTTTACTGCTCCTTCGTCTACAAAATTTCCTTCTGCTCCACAGTCGATTAGGGCAGATGTTCCAGTGGGTAAATCGGTTGATTTGACAGTTAGTGAAATGTGCTTGTCATTGTTGGATAATACTATTACAGAATCAAGCGCTAACTGTTCAGATCTCAATAATAAGGAAGGGCCAACCGCTGAGTGACGCTTCCTAACTAAAAACCCTCGTTTTTGAATTCGTTTAAGAGGGCATTCTTCTCCTCAGTAGACACTGCTGAAAAGATGGCTCTAATTTTCTTTGCTGGTTCGTCTTCTTCCTTCTGTTGTTCCTCAGTGATGGAACGGACTGCCTTATTCTGGTAAGAAGACCTGGATGAAGACGCATCATTGCGTTTCGGGCAGTTCCTGGAGATGTGTCCCTGTGTTCCACATCTGAAACACTTGCCAGTCTTTCGGTATTCCTCTTTTTGATCATCTGTCAATCGGCTAGGGATCGTGGTATTTATAGCTCTGATTGTTCCAGATCGGTTGTTATTGTTTCGATTGAAATGTGTTCCAGATCCATCATTGGTTCTCCTGTTTCCTTGTCCTGTCATGTCCCAAGCATTATGGTGATCCTTGTCCTGTCATGTCCCAAGCATTATGGTGATCCTCGGCCTTATCATAGGCTTCTTGCATCGTTTTGATCTTTCTTTGGTCCTGTAAGATCGTTCTAGCAAGTTCTAATGGTAGTCCTTTGACGAATGCCTGCAACTGAGCGGGTATTCCAGTGAGTCCAGAGGTTCCTATGTCCATGCGAAATTTTCTGATGTATTCTGGGACTGAAACGCCGTTTCCAACTCTTAATTTGGATAGATTGTTCAGGGCTCGAAGGGTGCTGTTGACTTCTCCCCAGTCATTGATGAAACGTGTTTCAAATGCTTCATAGTTGCTCCATTTGAACGTGGCTGTGGTACTGCCTCTATTGTCATTTAGTTCGCTTCGGATAATCGTTTTCCAGTCGTCTAATTCTGGTCCCATGCACGCAAGCGCATATCTAACTTTCTTCTCATCTTTTCCTTCATAGTTCTGTTCATTGAGGGTAAAGTAATCCTCAAGCTGTCCTAAAAATGACCTTGCTTCGATTTGTTTGCCTGTAAAAGGTCGTATAGGCTGCAGTTTGATATCTCCTTTAGAACTAGCACTGGTTTCAGATGCCATTCTTGGTTCAGGAGTGATCAGTGGTTCGGGGTTAATCGGTGGTTCAGGGGTTGGTGTTCTGGTGATCGGTTTCGGTTCTGGAGTAGGGGTTCTACTCGGGGTTCTGGTTCTCGGAGATGGGGGTGGTCTTTGTTTCGAGTAATCTGTATCAAACGGGTTTTCCTCAAGCTTGGCTTGTTCAATTCGTAGTAATTCCTCCCACTCTGCTAAAAGGCTAGCTGTGATTCCGTGTCAGTTGCTGTCTCTAAAGAATCTTCTGTAGAGAGTCCTTCCTGGGTCGTTTTCTGGTTCCTTGACAAGGTAGAGCGGTTCTCCTTGTATTTCACTACCCCAGTCTAGGTAGATTTGATCGGGTAAATCGAATTCAGATACTCCTGAGTAGAAGTCTCCTGAAAAGTATTCGTTTGGGACTGGTTCGTTTCGTTTCCGTCCTTCTGTAACAAAGTACCAGGTTCGTTGGTAGAGAAAAACTTCTCGTCGTTCAAGGTAGTATTTCCCCTTATAGGTGACGGATCCGTTCGGGGGTCGTTCCTGAGAGCTGCGGGTCTCAATGGTGTCGGCTAGGGATGATACCCTGAGCTAGTCCTGAGTTCCAACTTATGTTACAGTCGATGTCCACAACGTCGTTCAGCGTCCAAGTCTACAGTGACAAACAGAGTCTCGGTCTGTTCCCAATCACTGGACAAGGGTTCTAGGCACTAAGTCGGACGATGACGAAGGCTAGAGAGAGAGAGCGAGGAGAGCGGTTGAGGCGACAAGCAAAAGAGCGTTTAAGTTATGGATAGGATTTGACTAAGTTGGAACTAAAGAAATACAGTACATGAGATGGGTTTATGTACGTTTAGAAAACAATAGAAACTAAAGGGGAAAGAGCATAGCTATCTAGAAAAGGAAAGGTGAAGGTAACTATGAAAGGAGGTAACGTCCAAGCGTAACTATGGGTTTGTAACAAGTAAATGTAGTCCGTTAACAAAGGGAAAAGAGAATTGTAACATGGAAGGGGATGATGACGAGTCAGAAAGGAAGAAGCTGGCCTCAGCTGATGGTAATATTATTGTGACTATATGCATACAACTGACTTACCATTGCTTTTCTAAAAGATGAAAATTATGAAATTATCAGGACTCCCTCGGCGTGATGCCTAAGAGCCCCAGACAGAGAACAAGACAGGAGGAGGAGAGGAGGGAGGGGAAACCCAAGAGAACTTGACTGAGGACTCTGGGTGCTGAATTATACTCTTTATATACTATGACAGGTGGTCTGTGCACTACCCTAAGCCCTATTCTAAATATAGTACTTGTATGAGTAAGACAACTGTGCATGTAGTAATAGTTGTGAGTCATCAGCACCATACTCCGGTATCTTATCTACTATTGTTATCTAAGCGCCAAGTGATAGACACCTGCTTAGTCAGCACATGTTTATATAATATGAAGAAAATAATTAAATAAAAGTAAAATGACTTAGTGAAAAACACAAAGCTTTTCAGTCAGTCATGACAATACCCCCTTTTTAGGATTTGGCTTCCAGACAAATTCAAACTTCTTTATCATCCTTCAGCACATCATGCTCTATCACGGATAAGTCCTCTAGTTCTTTGATAATGGGTGAGAGTGGCCATGATGGTGGAGTGAGATCTTCAATCATTTCAGCACTCAGCGCTATATCATGCAATTGATGGAGGCACATGTTACATTGGCATGGTCCTTCCATGTCTCCTGGTTCATTAAGGGTGTCTAGGCCCTTTTTTCCTTTCCATTTTTGCCAGTTTTGCTCCCATTTTGCAGCTGGTGCTACTGCATTGATATTGATTTTGGACACTACTTTGTCTGAGGACTGTGTGAAGTTTTCATAAGGTCTGAAAGTCAATCCTTCAAAGGTTGCTTTGTCAAGCCTTCTGATGGCTCTGGGGTTTCTATCATAACAGTTTTTTATTTTCCTTTTTGCATTTTGTAGATTGTCCAATGGTTCCCATGAGTTATGCTCAGCAGTGTATCCTTTCCACCTGACCAAGTACTCCATTTTGTTTCTTTTTAATCTTACATCAATAATTTCTTCTACTTCATATTCTTTTTCACTGTCTATTTCAATTGGCAGTGGGGGTTGTGCCTTTTGCCCTTTCATTGGTTGTTTCCAGGGGCATATTCGTGATACATTTACCACAGGATGGATTTGCTGGGAGAAGGGTAAGTCCAGCTCTACTGCATTTGGCAACACTATTTTCTTGATTGGGTATGGCCCAATCCATCTTTCCACCAATTTCCTAGTTGGCCATCCTGTCAACCTTAAGTCCTTGGTTGATGGCCAGACTTTATCTCCAACTTTGTACTCTGGTGCATCAGATCAATGTCTGTCTGCATATAGCTTCATGTCACCCTGTGATTTTAGCAGGGCAGCCTGAGTTTCCTCATGAATTTCTTTCATTTTCTGGGCAAACTCTGATGCTGCCAGGTGACTACCTTCCCTTCTTGGTTCTATTCCCATCCTGGGGTGCTTGCCATAGTTGATGAAAAATGGTGTCTGTTTGGTGGATGCCTGAATTTTATTGTTGTAACTAAATTCAGCGATTGCCAACCATCCAGACCACGTTTCTTGTCTGTGGTCTATGAAGATTCTCAGGTACTGTTCTAAGTCCTGATTCATTCTTTCTGTTTGTCCATCTGTTTGTGGATGGAATGCTGTGGACAAATCTCTACTGATGCCCAACATTTGGTTTAGTTCTTTCATCATTTGTGCAGCAAACTGCGGACCACAATCTGAGATTATGGATTCAGGGAGTCCATGGAGTTTCCATACATGGTCCCTGAATAGTGTGGCTAATCCTTGAGCCGAGGTTTCTTCTGAGGTGGGGATGAAATGCACCATTTTTGACATTCTATCACATACTACCAAAATTGCGTTGTGACCATGTGACTCTGGTAATTTTGTGATGAAATCTGCCGAGATATGAGTCCATGGCTGAGCTGGTGCCGAGTTTGGCATTAACTTTCCAGCTGGTGGCTCAGGGAAATTCTTATTTTGTTGGCATTTGTCACATCCACTGATGTATTTTTTGATGAATCTGGTGATCCCAGGCCACCAGTAATTCCTTGTGACGAGCTCAATTGTCTTCCATTGACCTCCATGTCCAGCAATGGGTGTATCATGATGTAAGCAGACTATTTCCATCCGCAATTTTTCGTCTTTTGGTACATAGACTTTCCCTTGCCAGAGGATAAGTCCCTGTTCCATTTCCCATTCTCGAGCGTTCAGTGTTTTAACACCAGCTTTTTTCATTCCCTCTACTGCTTTTACTATGGCTTCATCACATGCTTCTGAGTGTTGAATTTTGTTTAATAGTTCTTTTTCTGAGCTGTGAACGAATACATGTCTGTGACATAGTGCAGCAATCCTGAAAAAGTCCAGTTTGAGGAGTGTGACATCCTTGATGTCAGCATCCACCCCCTTTTTATGGTCTGGCCTCCTGGACAGAGAGTCAGCCTTTCCCATTGTAACACCTGCCTTATGATGCAACACAAAGTTAAAGCAACTTAGGTACAGAGCCCATCTGACCTGTCTGCAATTTAACTTTTTGGCACTCATAAAGTACTTGAGGTTCTTGTGATCAGTCCAAATTTCAAACTGTTCACATGCACCTTCTAAGTAATGATGCCATGTTTCCAGACAATGCATTATGCCTAGCATTTCTTTATCATGGACATCATAATTGCACTCAGTATCATTTTGTACAAAGCACCTATAATAATTGGCAAGGCCTAAGAATCTTTGTACATCTTTGACACAGGAGGGTGTAGGCCAGTTAATAATGGCTTCGACCTTTTTTGTGTCCATTTGAATTCCTCTAGGGCCAAGGACAACTCCTAGGAATTCAACTTCTTCTACACACCAGACAACATATAGATCATTTTCTTCCAATTGTTGCAAGACTTGTTGCACAATTGCGTCATGCTCCTCTTTTGTTTTGGTAAAGATGAGTATGTCATCAATGTAAACAATGACTTTTCCTGCGTTGATCATATTGCGGAAAATGTCATTCATCATTGCCTGGAAGGTGGCCAGCAAGTTGGTTAGCCCAAAAAACATTACTACTGGTTCAAAAGAACCTTCAGGGGTAGTAAATGCAGCTTTCCGCTCATCACCTTCTTTGATCCATACATTATTATAACCCCATCTAAGGTCTAGCTTAGTGAAGTATTTGGCACTCCCCACTCGATCTACAAGCTCAGATATTAATGGTAGTGGGTAGTTATTTTTAACTGTCCACTCATTTAGGTAGCAGTAGTCCTGTACCATTTGTTTTTTTCCATCTTTCTTGCTTACAAAGAATACAGGTGATGTTTGTGGTGATTTAGAGGGTCGAATATACCCTTTTGCTAACTGATCATCCACAAAGTTCCATACTTCTTGTAATTCATCTGGAGAGAGAGGGTAGACTTTCCCTTTCCTGGGCTGGTAGCCTGGTTTGGTATCAATTGCATGATCCCAGGGTTTCCTAGCTGGCATGCATTCTGATGCTCCTTTTTCAAAGATTTTAAGGTACTGATGGTATTGTTTAGGTACCATCTCTTGGGCTGTGAGTTTTGCCAGTTCTCATACATGTGCTATTGATCCGGCTTTTGGTCCGGCAGATGCCAATGGGAACACTGGTAAGAATGGGTATTTATCCCCATACTTGTATTGACCCAGGTGTTTCATTTGCTCCATGTACGTAAGGTTTTTCTTACTTTCCTCTTTTTCTTCGAGCCAGTGTGCAAAGTCTAGCTCTTTTTCCTGTTCCCACAAATACTCCAGAACATGCCAGTGTTCCGCTGATTGGACCTTTTGCTCCCACTTCTTGGTCCACTCTCTCTGTCTATGTCCACAACTCCATGGACAACGTGTCAATTTGACTTGACCAGTTTCCCAATTTATTTCAGGGTTATGTTTTCATAACCATGTTGATCCAATGATTATGTTGGTTTTTCCTAGCTTGCATATTTCGAAGGTGGCCCATTCCTTATGCCCTTGATAAGATAAGAGAAGATCAACCTCATGGGTGATCATTCCTCCTTTGTTATTGGTTCCATCCACATTCCAAACTTGAATGGGACATTCCAAAGGTATGAGTTTAAAGCCCATTTCCTTTGTGTATGCAGCATGCATGAACAATCCTGTTGCTCCTGAGTCAAGCAATGCAGTTTGTTGGGTTTGTTTGTGCATGTCCAACCTTTCCAACCCAATTTCCATCAGGATCTCATCCTTTTGCCTGATTGATCTAATTAAAAACTTCTTTTCTCCCTTTTTCAATACCCTTTTAGGACAAGCAGTTTCAGCACTGAGTGCTATATCATGCTGCTTCCCTTTTAAGGTTTTTTTGTCCCTTTGTAGATACTTGTACTACTGTATTTGGTAACGAGGAATTAAGCACGGGTTTTTCTGCCCTGCCACACTCCTTGGGAGTGACACTTTCAGTGCTGTGTGCTATATCATGGTGTTTCACCTGGGAGTTTGCCTCTTGCAGGAACGTCTCAGAAGTCCTTGAGACCTCCGAGATTGTCCTTGCATCAACCCAGTCAGTGCTGTGTGCTATATCAAGGGGCTGTGCACTATATACCAATTTATCTAATACAGCATATCTATTACAAGAGTCCAGTATGGGACCTACTGACTCTCTTCCTCTTTTAAATTTTTTTCTCCCTTCTTGAAGTACTCCTTCATTTCTTCAAATGTCATTGTACAAATGTCAAGTCCTGATCTGCAGTTTCTAGAAATGTGTCCAATCTTGCCACATTTGTAACATCTGATTGGCAGTCTTTGGTTTTGATCGATGTCCATTGCATTAGGGTCCAGCCAATTTGCCATACTACTTGAACTCACAGAGGCTCCAGCTCCCAATCATCCCTGAATCACTGATCCCAATCCAAATCTCCATTGGGGTTTGGGCTGGCCAGGGGCTACCAGCTTTGCTGCATCTGGGCCTTTGGATGCTCCTTCACTCCTATTGGTGGAGTTACTGGTCCACGAGGAGTAGTACTTCTCCTTGGCTTTTGCCTGTCTCCATTGGCGATCTAATCTTACTGCCTTCTGATACAATCCTTCAATGGTTTCAGGAACTTTGTCGGCCTCCATTATCCATTTTTGGAGTCCAGTATTCAAACTTCATTTGAACTCTTTGATGAGAGCCCTTCCTAGGTATCCAGTACCTCATGATACTTTTTAAAACAATTTTGCATGTGTTCCTCACACATGCTGGACCCTTGCATCCTGGTCTGCATCTCTGAGATCTTTGATGACTGCTCATCAGTGTCACTGAAGTCCCTTCTGATCTGCCTGAACAATTGTTCCACCATTTGCAGAATTCCTTCCTCGTTGTTGGCCATTTGCTCCAACAGATTGTCCTTCCAATCTGTGGCAAAGCCCTCTGTCATGTATGAGATAATCAATAAGATCTGTTCTTCCTCATCAGATTCTGGTATCTTTAGTTGGATATAGAGTCGGCAAGCATTGATGAAGTTAGTGACTTCCAACATCTTTCTGGAGAAAACTGGAGGTTTGGCTACATCTATTCTAGATGATCCGCTGTTTGTGGTTCTGGGAATATTAAATACCATCCCTGGCAGTATGTTAACGATGTTTGTGGGGGGAGGAGTGTGTGCTGCTGCTGCCATGGCGGCTTGTGCAGCATTTGTTTGTAGCTGTGTCAGCTGGGTTTGTAGGGCTTGGATGGTTGCAGCTTGTGCATTAAGGAGATTCAGCAGTTCTGCTGATGTCATTTCTTGGAGTGCTGCCATACTGTGATAGTTTGGTGGTGGCAATGTAGGTGATGGTGTAAGTGGGGGGGGGAGGTGATGAAAAAGGTGGTGTGGGTTCTCCAATGAAATCTGCATCGGAGTTGAATAATAGGTTCGGGTTTAGGGTTGCTGGGTTAGGTAATAGAATGGGAAACGGTGCTGGTTCCCACTGATGTTGTTCCTCTGTGATAGAGTTTGTTGATTGTGATGATGATGATGAAGTGGATTCCCCTTCTGATGAACTAAATCCCATGTTGTTTGGATCAAGATTGCCTGTGACAGCATTCCAAAAGGTATTGTTATTGTTGTCTCCTATTTTGTACTTGTACATAAGTGTCATGACTGACTGAAAAGCTTCGGCCTTTTCACCAAGTCATTTTCATTTTATTATTTATTTTCTTTGTATTATATAAACATGTGCTGACTAAGCAGGCACCTATCGCTTAGCACTTAGATAAAGGTGTAGATAAGATACCGGAGCCCGGCGCTGATGACTCATTACCATTACTGTTAGGAATCCATCCTAATGCATTTTTTTCTTCTTTTTATCTTGCTAGTGGTCTGGGACCACTCTGGGACATCTATACATGATCTGGGATCATGGAAGGGACTATAGGAACACTTTGTGTGGGTTAGCGTGTGGGAGCGCTCACTAGAAGATGAGACGATGGTTGGTTGGGCCAACCACCTACATATTAGGAAGGAGATCGCAACCCTGGGTGGCAGTGCGCGCGGATCACATCAGCGCATCAGTACATCACCCCAATAAGGCATGGGATCAGCAGCAATGCTTGACAGCTTGATATGGCAATAGTAACTCCCTGTTGGGGATCGCGGGAGGCCTGTGAGCAGTATGCCTCATGGAATAGGGCCCAGACGGAGACTGTGGGAGCGCCAGGCTGAGGGGAAGGTTCTAGGCCATGGGCACATGTGGAACTGTCAAGAGCGCACAGCATCACTAAAGATAGATGAAGTCCAGAAGCAGCAACCAAGGGTCTGGAAGCAGTGCTCAAGCAGTATGAGTCACTGAGGCTGTAGAGGTGCCAGTGGGAAGGGTCGCAAGGGGTCTTAGTAGAATAGTATATAAGACCAGCTGTAGGTAGTCTTGGTTCCCCAAGACTTAAGATAGTTTATCTTACGCTCATTGTATGGGCATTAGATTCTGTCTAATGTAGTCTCAATAACATTCCTTCTCTCTGTTCTTATCCTCCTCCCTTCTCTGCGAGGCTTGTGGGTTTGTGTTGAGCATGAGCTTGTAACAATTACTACATGCACAGTTGTCTTACTCATACCATACTATATTTAGAGTAGGGTTTAGGGTAGTGCACAGACCACCTGTCGTAGTATATAAGGAGTGCAATTTAGCCCCCAGAGTCCTCAGTTGAGTTCTCTCGGGTTTCCCCTCCCTCCTCTCCTCCTCCTGTCTTGTCTGCTGTCTGGGGCTCTTAGGCGTCACACCGAGGGAGTCCTGATAGTAGAACTCAACTAGTTCGCTCAACAGCCCCACGCGTGCATACTCCCAGACCACAGGGATAAGTGGACAGGGAACAGGGGGACATACACCGTCGTACGCTGATGTTAAAATTGCAGTATCGGTTGCCAGACACCGTTAAAACTGCGCACCCAGTGGCCCTGCATCGCGGCCCTTGACTAGCTTTGCATTACGTTCCTGGTCTACGCAAACCAAAGAACCTAACCTGGTTGATAGGGTTACCTGTGCACAGGAGACCAGTGCCGGACTTATCACATGATACATGATACATATCTAGGGACCAGCCTCGCCAGCCCCCTAGCGCGATAAATTGCCCTGGCCTAGGCCCTTGAAGGCTATAGCTTTAGTTTACATATTTACCCTTTTTCAGTACCCCTTGGAGATAGCCGGCATTTGCCCACACGTCTCTGAGAAAGGCCTGCACCCGTATGGTGTAACGGCATCAGGACAACCGTTTGGACCCTGATTAGTTAGACCCTTCATCCATAAAAGAAAACTAGTAGTCAGTATCATACATTGTAGCACTGCAGGGGTGGTTGCAGACCCTGAGTGCACGTTTCCGTACCTACGTTCCCAAGCAGGTGACAGGCCAAGACCTCCCTCACCTTTACATACAAGATAGGAGATACAAACAATAACAATACTTTTTGGGACGCCGTCACAGGTGATCTTGATCCAAACGATGCGGGTTTTAGTTCATCAGAAGGAGAATCTACTTCCTCATCATCATCACACTCTACAAACTCTATCACAGAGGAACCACATCAGTGGGAAGCAGCACCATTTCCCATCCTAGTACCTAACCCAGCCACATTAAATCCAAATCTACTTTTTAACTCCAACGCCGATTTCATCGGAGAACCTGCACTGCCATTCCCATCACCTACATCACCACCGCCAAACTATCACAGTATGGTGGCGCCCCAAGAAATGACATCAGCAGAACTGCTGAATCTCCTCAATGCGCAAGCCGCGACCATTCAAGCCCTCCAAAACCAGCTGACACAGCTGCAAGCAAATGCTGCACAGGCCGCCGTGGCTGCAGCAGAACACCCTCCTCCCCCCACCAATATCATTAACATACCGCCAGGGACAGTATTCAATATTCCCGGAACTGGAAACAGCGGAACATCTAGAATAGATGTAGCCAAACCTCCGGTCTTCTCTGGAAAGATGTCCGAGGTGACAAATTTCGTCAACGCCTGTAGATTGTACATTCAATTAAAGATGCCGGAATCCGACAAGGAGGAGTGGATCTTATTGATCATCTCGTACATGATGGAAGGCTTTGCTGCAGATTGGAAGGACAATCTGTTGGAGCAGATGGCCAATGATGAGGAAGGAATTCTGCAAATGGCGGAACAATTATTTAGGCAGATCAGAAGGGATTTCGGTGACACCGATGAGCAGTCATCAAAGATCTCGGAAATGCGGACCATGATGCAAGGGTCTAGCACGTGTGAGGAACACGTACAGAAGTTTAAAAAGGTATCACGAGGCACCGGGTACCTAGGAAGAGCTCTTATCAAAGAGTTTAAACGCAGTTTGAATACTGGACTCCGAAAAAGGATTATGGAGGCTGACAAAATACCTGAGACCATTGAAGGATGGTACCAGAAAGCAGTAAAGTTGGATCGCCAGTGGAGACAGGTGAAAGCCGAGGAGAAGTACTACTCCTTGCAGACCAGTAACTCCGCCAATAGGAGTGAAGGAGCATCCAAAGGCCCAGATATGGTGAAGTCGGTAGCCCCTGGCCAGCCCAAACCCCGATGGAAATTTGGATCGGGATCAGCGAGTCAGGGACAATTGGGAGCTGGAGCCTCTGCAAGTTCAAGTAGTACGGCAAACCGGCCGGACCCTAATGCAATGGACGTCGATCAAAACCAAAGACCGCCCCTCAGATGTTACAAATGCGGCAAGATCGGACACATTTCCAGAAACTGCAGATCAGGACTTGATATTTGCACAATGACGTTTGACGAAATGAAGGAGTACTTCAAGAAAGGAGAAGAGAATTTAAAAGAGGAAGAGAGTCAGTAGGTCCCATACTGGACTCTCATAATAGATACGCTGTACTAGGTAGATTAGATAGTGCACAGCCCCTTGACATAGCGCCTTGATATAGCGCACAGCGCTGAAAGTGTCACTCCCAAGGAGCGCAGCAGGGCGGCTAAACCTGTGCTTAATTCCTCATTACCAAATACAGTAGTACAAGTATCTACAAAGGGACAAAAGGACTTAAAAGGAAGGCAGCATGATATAGCACCTAGCGCTGAAACTGCTTGTCCAAAAAGAATGTTGAAAAAAGGAGAAAAGGAGTTTTTAGTTAGGTCAATAGGACGAAAGGACGAGATCTTAATGGAGATCAGGTTGGAAAGGTTGGACACACATGAACAAACCCAACAAACTGCATTGCTCGACTCAGGAGCAACAGGATTGTTCATGCATGCCGCATACACAAAAAAGATGGGCTTCAAACTGATACCCTTGGAACGCCCCATTCAAGTTCGGAATGTGGACGGAACAAATAATGAAGGAGGAATGATTACCCATGAAGTCGATCTCCTCTTATCTTATCAAGGGCACAAGGAACGAGCCACTTTTGAAATATGCAAGCTGGGGAAAACCAAGGTAATCATTGGATCCACATGGTTACGAAAACACAATCCTGAAATCAATTGGGAGACCGGTCAAGTTAAATTGACACGCTGCCCACAAAGCTGTGGACATAGGCAAAGGGAGTGGACCAAGAAGCGGGAGCAAAAGGTCAGATCAGCAGAACACTGGCATGTTCTGGAGTATCTGTGGGAACAGGAAAAGGAGCTAGATTTTGCACACTGGCTCGAAGAAAAGGAGGAAAGTGAGAAGCATCTCACGTACATGGAACAGATGAAACACCCGGGTCAATACAAATATGGGGATAAGTACCCATTTTTGCTGGTGTTCCCATCTGCATCCACCAGACCAAAAGCCAGATCAATAAAACATGTGCGAGAATTGGCAAAACTCACAGCCAAAGAAATGGTGCCTGAACAGTACCATCAATTCCTCAAAATCCTTGAGAAAGGAGCATCAGAGCACATGCCGGCTAGGAAGCCTTGGGATCATGCAATTGATACCAAACCAGGCTATCAGCCCCGAAAAGGGAAGGTCTACCCCCTATCCCCTGATGAGCTTCAAGAAGTACAAAACTTTGTGGATGATCAGTTGGCAAAAGGGTACATCCGACCCTCTAAATCACCACAGACATCACCAGTCTTCTTCGTAAGCAAAAAAGATGGAAAGAAGCGGATGGTTCAGGACTATCGATACCTGAACGAGTGGATGGTTAAAAATAATTACCCATTACCACTTATATTGGAGCTCGTAGATAAGGCAGGCAGTGCCAAATACTTCACCAAGCTAGATCTTAGGTGGGGTTATAATAACATACAGATCAAGGAAGGCGATGAATGGAAAGCCGCATTCACTACCCCTGAAGGTTCTTTTGAACCGGTAGTAATGTTCTTCGGGCTGACCAATTCACCAGCCACCTTCCAAGCAATGATGAATGACATTTTCCACGATATGATCAACGCAGGAAAAGTCATCGTGTACATTGATGACATACTCATCTTTACTAAAACAAAAGAGGAGCATGACGCAATAGTACAACAAGTCTTGCAATGATTGGAAGAAAACGATCTGTACATAAAACCAGAAAAATGCGTGTGGTGTGTGGAAGAAATAGAATTCTTGGGCGTGGTCCTAGGACCCAAGGGAATTCAAATGGATACAAAGAAGGTCAAAGCTATTATTAGCTGGCCCACCCCTTCTTGTGTCAAGGACGTACAAAGGTTCCTAGGCCTAGCCAATTACTATAGGTGCTTTGTACAGGACTTTGCTAAAATTGCATGACCACTACATGACCTGGTCAGAAAAGAAAAAACATGGGAATGGATGGAGGTCCAAGAAAAGGCTTTTCAAAGCCTGAAAAAGATATTCACAGAGCAACCCTTACTAGTTGCCCCGGATTCCAATAGGAAGTTCAGGGTGGAGTCAGATGCATCAGACTACATAGCACTTATTCCAGGTAGAACCATGCACCATTATGCTCAAATCCAACTCAACTACTGGTGATGGGAAAATTGCTTGTATCCTAGGAAGCAAAAATGGCCATCTATAGGGTGGTGGTATCCACATTAACAAGCAACCCTGGGGACCAGTGATCCAACCATCAGAATTGAGGAAAATATGACTTCTCCAGTTTTGTTGAAACTCTGGAGTGTTTTCAAATAGCTGAGAAGAATTGTGTAGTGCATAACTCATTGCATAAGCAAACTTGACAATATGAGCTGAATTAAGCTCCTGTTTCAGAGTGTTTACTTGTCCTTTGGCATCACTCTTAGCATCCCAGATGCAAATGGTGTTATCACCAGATGCTGTTGCAATCCTCTTTCCATCTGGTGAAAAGGCAACTGATCTGACACTCTGAGTGTGTCCTTTGAAAGGACTGCCAACTTGCATTCCAGTCTCAGCATCTCAGATACAGACAGTCTTATCCCAAGAACCAGATGCAATACTCTTTCCATCTAGTGAGAAAACAACTGAATTGATACATGCAGTGTGTCCTTTGAGAGGACTGCCCACTTGCTTTCCACTCTCAGCATCCCAGATACAGACAGTGCCATCCCAAGAACCTGACACAATCCTCTTTCCATCTGGTGAAAATGAAACTGAACTGACTGGCTCAGTATGTCCATTGAGAGAACTACCCACTAGCAGCCCAGTCTCAACATCCCAGATGCAGACAGTCATATCATTAGAACCTGATGCAATTCTCTTTCCATCTGGTGCAAATGCAACTGAAATGACTGTGTCAGTGTGTCCTTTAAGAAAACTGCTTGCTTGCATTCCAGTCTCAGCATCCCAGATGCAAACAGTCTTATCCTCAAAACCTAATGCAATCCTCTTCCCATCTGATGAAAAGGCAATTGAATTGATTCCTTCAGTGTGTCCTTTGAGAGGACTGCCCACTTGCATTCCACTCTCAGTATCCCAAATGCAGACAGTCCCATCCCAAGAACCTGATGCTATCCTTGTTCCATCCAGTAAAAAAGCAACTGATCCAACACCTGTGGTGTGTTCTTTGAAAGGACTGCTTGCTTGCATACCAGTCTCAGCATCCCAGATGCAAACAGTCATATCCTCAGAACCTGATGCAATCCTCTTTCCATTTGGTGAAAATGCAACTAAATTGACTTCCTCAATGTGTCCATTGAGAAGACTGCTTGCTTGCATTCCACTCTCAGCATCCCAGATACAGACAGTCTTATCCCAAGAACCAGATACAATCCTCTTTCCATCTGGTGAAAATGCAACTGAACTGACTGCATCAGTGTGTCCTTTGAGAGGACTGCCAACTTGCATTCCAGTCTGAGCATCCCAGATACAGAGAGTCTTGTCCCAAGAACCAGATGCAATACTCTTTCCATCTAGTGCAAAAACAACTGAATTGATGCCTGCAGTGTGTCCTTTTAGAGGACTGCTTGCTTGCATTCCAGTCTCAGCATCCCAGATGCAGACAGTGCCATCCAAAGAACCTGATGTAATCCTCTTTCCATCTGGTGAGAAGACAACTGATTTGACCTGTGCAGCATGTCCTTTGAGAGGACTGCCCACTTGCATGCCAGTCTCAGCATTCCAGATGCAGACAGTCATATCCTCAGAACCTGATGCAACCCTCTTTCCTTCTGGTGAAAATGTGACTGAATTGACTACATCAGCATGTCCTTTGAGAGAACTACCTACTTGCATTCCACTCTCAGTATCCCAGATGCAGACAGCCTTATCCTGAGATCCTGATGCAATTCTGGTCCCATCTGATGAAAAAGCAACTGATTTGACACCATGAGTGTGTCCATTGAGAAGACTCCCAACTTGCATTCCAGTTTCAGCATCCCAAATATAGACAGCATTATCCTCAGAACCTGATGCAATACTCTTTCCATCTGGTGAAAAAGCTACTGAATACATTACATCAGTGTGTCCCCTAATCAACAACTGCAATGGTGACCACTTTACTGCTTTAGCAGGAACAATTATTGGCAGTCTTGAAAATTTTTGCATGAGATATTCCCTCAGAATGCTGCTTTCTGGCACAAATGGCAGTCCAGATAAATATAAATGAGGAGTGCTCTTTGATATTATGCCCCCAATCATTCTGCAGAATTTTATACCATCCCTTGCTGCCACTAAAGCTTCATCATGATCATTTCCCTTCAAGGTGTTATTTTAAACCTACCCTCAATATTGCAAGTGTACATACCTGAATCCAACTTGCAGTGTTACCCAACATGGTTGGAACTATGTTTATCAGATTAAGCAACCCAAGAACTTCAAGCCAAAATAACATTTTTTCATTCAAAAGGAATTCTGATATTTCTTTTGCTAAGCTTTCTTCATATGGTGTCAATGCAACATGATCAGCCCAGAAATGACATGAGTAGGACAAGTGTGGTTTGATGTGGTCATTAATACATTGCCCTAAGTTAGTAACCTCTGAGTTGTACATATATGAGCTCTCCAGCTTGCAAATGTTGAAACATAGTTCCTCCTGCATCACTTGAAGACAAGCATGTGCTAAATCCAGGTTGACATTTACAAGGTCAACAAAGAATATTCCACTCCTATCCTTGGTAGTCAGGAATTCATAAAATGTTGAGTGAAGAACACAGATAGGTATGGATTGATTGGAAATTCCACTTAAAAGTGATCCAAAATGTTGCAAAATTGTTGCTATTCCATAATTGTTATTTCCTTTCTGCATATGCTTATGCAAGACATTCAAAGATTCCAATGGAAGTGGTTCTTGTGTTGATAATACCAAACACATGACAGAATGGAAGCACTTGAGGAAAAGTTTATTTGGACAATGTTCCATGATACCTTGTAGGATGACTTTGTACAAGTGGTCAAGAAGCATGCTGCCATCATCAGCAAGTACAAGTTGTTCAAACTGCTCTCTCCTTGTTAAGCCACCTGTATACCTGATGTACTCACAAGCAAGTCGAGCCCACTCAAATAACCCATCTGCCTTTTGGGCAAGTTGGGTAAGCATTTGGTCATCAAAATCATCATTGATATCTTGCAATTGATGGGAAATGTACAACTTGATGTCATATTCTGTGGATGACCTAGGGATTTCTTCCATGGACTCTTGTTGAATCACACTTGCACCACAGAATACCTCTGTGATATCATGAAGGGGCCTGGATGTGACAATGATGCAGAAATTTGATGGCAATTTCACTATATCTTTCTTGAGGATGGAAAGGATATGCTGATGTGATTGTGCATCCCCTATTTCATCAAGAGCATCAATGACAAATATAACAGGTCCAGTTATACTCTCAGCAAATGAAGTAATAGGTGTTTCAATGAGCTTATGCCATTGCTGAGCTACATTAGGAGTAAAAGCAAGAGCTGGCTCAGTTGCAATGAGGTTGATCAAATAATCCTTCAACAAGGATATGTGACCTGCCAAGTCATGTGAAATTGTACTAAACAACCTTTGATGATGATTGGCAACCTGTTGGTTAAAACAAAAACATGATCCAATCCCCTGCTTATCATACATATATCCACTGGCAGGCAATGGTGTGGGCAATTGCAGACTTTCTGGTACCAGCAGGACCCAAAATCCAGAGTATGCACAGGATAGATACATCAGTGGTGGTGAGCCAGCCTTTGACCTTGGCTAGGATTTCAGTTCTTGTGCCATTCAAACAGGCCTTTGTTGTATTGATTCCAGCTCCTTCAGCATAAGGGATTATATTAAGTGATTGATCTGATGGCCAATACAATGTAAGGGTGCATACAAACACTAGCAGATGAGATTCACCTTCAAAATGGTTTGTTGTAACATTAATATCTCTCCCTGCAGAAAGGAATTGTGTGTCTTTTATCTTCAAATTATTTGCATCCTTCAATAGGTGAACTTTGGATACACCTTGCTTGCTCAGGAGCAGTTATTTCCATGTGATTGCTTTAGCTATACTTGACATACTGCAACAATGCCTTTACCTCCTACTATGACCATATCCCTGCCTAATTCTGATTTTGGCGTGCAATGAGCTCCATCCTATGATGTACATTGTGATTAACCTGTCACAAAACTTGGTGTAAACTGGCAACACACCTCTCTAATCATCAACACCTCTAAGCCAGGAGCTGCACTGGAGGCATTTCCTTGCTCTTCTTGCAAAACATGAGAGGCACTCTCTGCAACTTCTAATATCAACTGACTCAGATCAGATCTAACTTTTTGACTGTCATCCTAATGCTGATGAGAGCATTGCTGCCATGAAAATGCACCAAAGCATACAAATGTGGGTGGAGCCATCAACCAGTCTTCATTGCAGGCCTCATTCAAATAACTCACACTCTGAACCTCCCATGAAACAATGGCAATACAACAGCCATATATCTCACCTGATTCATAGAAGAATGTGCACGATGAGGGATAGGACTTGGGGAGCAGCTAATTCCTGGAGCAGTGAGAAAGCATAGGGCCTTTTGGAGCAGGTGCTGAGTGAGCGATCGAGATTTGTTGGCCTAGTTAAGTAGATAATTAGCCACTAAAATCAACAGACATGGAATTTGTACAATGGTAGAGTCTGGAGTGCCTGTGTTCATATATTCAAGGTTATGTTTCAATTTGTTCTCAGACATTGTGAACATTTGAGTGTAAGGATGGTCGAATTATATCAGCTGGCTGTGTTTATATGTTTATGGGGGTGGGCAATTCCGGGTGTCACGCGAAAAGGCCGTCACACGCGTCGTCACAAATGCGTGACATTTAGTGTTACCATAGAATATTGACCATTTTGAGCATTTTCTCTTGCCTCTTTCAATAATATAAGGTAGATATATTGTAAGACTACTCTAATAAGCTACCTGAAGTCTCATTTACCATAATATTGTATCAAAACAATTGGATATGGGCACCAAAATGTTACACACAACAGTATACCATTATTACAGATCTTCCCATTCATCTTCTGTATCACTGACATCAAAATTAAACATCTCTTCTGAGTCAGAATCACTTTGATCTGCCTCTGTGAATGGTTTCCATGTACCAGCATGTGAGCACTGGTTACCAAAATCAGAGCACTTGGTTCCCTGTTTGGTCATATTTGATATTTCTGCACCACCTATGTTTGTAGCCCATTTAGCTCAGTGGTAGAGCATGCCACTTGTAATAGTAAGGTCAGTCATTCAATCTGGCCAATGGGCATTTTTCTATGAGTCACTAGAGGTGAAATTCTTAGATTGACTCAAGACCAACTAGGTGCCCAGAAAAGCTGTCATTTGGAACATCATGTATTATACCAAACTCATCAAAGTAACCACCCCTTTCATTGACCCTGACACTATCAAACAGAACATGCAGGGAGTGCAAGGGGAAAATTGACAAGCTCCAATGATGACCTATCAAAGTCCATCTGTTTACAATGAGCATCTGCTATCATTGCTATTTCTTTTTGTAGACTGTTAGGCCAGCAGTTTTTAACTGAATAATATTTGGGCCTTTGGCATTTTTGTATGCTTTGAATTGATCAATTAGGGTACCCCCTTTCATTGCCAGTAATTTTGTTTCATCAAAGCACAAACTTATTTCTGAAATTCTCTGTGCTGCCTCCACAGCTTTGGCTTTTCTTTGTCTCCTTTTCTCATTCTGCTCTTTTATTTTTGCTTCAGCATGTTCAATCAACTGTCTCTTTCTCCTTTTCTCTGATCCATCAGCAGCCCTTGCCAATTTATGAATATATTTATAGTCTTCATCCTTAAAAAAACTTTGCATAAATGTTGCAGTATCATTGTGGAAATGTTGGAATCTGAGGTGAAGATCTTGTGACCCAGAGGAGCAGAACTGTCCATGAGTAGACAACAAGTAGTCAAGGGTGGAATCAACTCATATGCCAGAGGTAAAGAAGTACAAACAAAATAACTACCATATATGTAAATATATTAGTAATGTGTATGGTGTCTGGATCAGTGAATATTCCAATACTCCCCCTCAGACCCAGAAGCATGTACTGTGATTAGTAATGAGTGTTAAATGGAGTATGCTTACTCCCCCTCAATGAATGTCTTCTTTGAACAAATGGTTGACTTTGAAAATGAATGATAAAACATGTCTGTGCGCATTGCCAAGTTCATTCACTGAATGAATTTTGATGGGCTTGTGAACGTGTCAGTGCGTGCTGTTGATTGTGTCAGTTTGTGTGGCATGGTGCATTGGTTGGTGTGCTGGTGTGTGCATTGTGGCATGTCAGTTACCATGTTAGCATGTAGTGTGGTGTGTTGGTGGATGCATTGTGGCGCATTGGCTAGTGCATTGGCATGCTGGTGCTGTTGGCATGTTTGCCAGTGGCCATTGGTGCAGGGCATGTGCCACTGTCGCGTTTTTACCATTGGTGTGTTGGCCTGTGTGTCTGTATGCACTGATGAACACCTGTGTGCCCATTGGGGCATGGCCATTTCACCATGCATTGGCTGTTCCATTTGCCTCATCTTCATATGTAGTTTAACATTGTACTGGATGTGGTTCAACTGTTGTTGATTGACGAGTGTTGATACATGTGGATGCACCTTGTATTCGTTGTTGTGCCATGCATCAGCAAATTATCAAATCCGGGTTTGGTTGGTTTGGCCAGTTTCGAAAGTGATCAAATGGGTAAAAGTCACAAAAGTGATTTCCAACTTTCTATGGAAGGTCTGATTCCATACAAAGCCCATTTCTTACCTTTGAAAGTGTGCAATAAATCACACCAATCTTTGAAAATGACACAATGCACAATCTATTTTGGGAAGATTGGAATACTAAAATTTGACAATACAGGATACACAGCAGGTAAGCAGATGACAACAGTTCATATGCAATGTGATACATGATGCAATGCAAATACATGAGGTGATGCGAATACACAGGGCAGGAATACATGGGAAGAATGGAGTAGAGGCCAAACGAGTGCAGGATAAGCATGCTAGTTGCAATGCTTGAGCATTTGATAAAGAAAACTGTACATTGATTCTAATGAAGTGGCCAAGAACATCGAGAGTGGAGACATAGCAAAAACACAAGGTTGCAGGTAGTTGAGGGCAGAGAAAGGCAAGAGGCATGTGTGACAAGAAAAACATGAGAGCTGGGCCCGAGATTAGGCTAGTATCTCAGTAAGCAATGATATGACATGATATATCATAAACCAAACCACTTCGATTGCTGACAACAATCCTTCGGCATCTTGTACTCAACTGGGCATCAATGATAGTAATGTTGTCCTGGTCAGCTTGGGAGATGGTGATGCTCCGCTTCTTTTTCAATTTATTGGGCATCAGTTCAAGTGTGTCATCAAGGATAATTTTCCAGTGGTGGTCCTTAAAGACTTCAATGTTTTCTGTGAAGAAGTCTGTGTGGTATGTCATTTTTCATGTATATGTCTTGTGCTTTCCATCCTTGGATGGAATGAGCTCTTCTTGATTCTTGTAATTTTCCACCGAGAATTGCTTGGCTCCTTTGACTAGACAACCTGTCGTCCATTGTTTGAGCATGTATTCAACCTATTTAATTGTGTTAACAATGGGGCAGGTGAAAATTGAGTCCCTACCGCTTGTGTAGCAAGGACAAGAGCCCCGACTGGCTTTGATTCACTGAAGTCAGTCAAATTTTCAGGGAACTTGGTGAGATATGCTACACTGAGCATTTGAGTGATGAGCAGCAATGCCAGAAATCCCTAGTACGTGTACAACAATCAGTAGATGCATAATCATAAGTTATGACATACACTCATTTCATTTGTCTCAGGATCCATCTCTTTCCAATGGAAAATGCAGCTTTCTTCATCTTCCTTGTCAGATGTCTTTGATATGTAGTAAGTCATAAGTTTGGCAACCTTCTCTGTAGTATTTAAGGCTTTAGCATTGTCCTCTATCACCCTCCTGATGGAGCCTTCTGCGGCATCTACGAAGCCACATCACCAGCCATTCAAGTGTGTATTCAACTTGAAATGCAAATTGAGTAGAATTCGAGCTGGCAGGCAATGCAACATACCAGACCCCACTACAGCCCATCTGGCTTTACCTTAAATTTTCCATCCCCAAATATATCATCCATTGCTGCCTGCAAATCTTTCATTGTGGGCGATTCCCATGGAGGGAGTAAGCTGGCCTTCATGCACATTAAAGGGACTATTTGATTTTCGAAATTGTCAGCAGCAGTTGATGGTAAGTGCTTCTTTGTCCAGTTCTTCTCTCCAGGCTGACAGGTATCATTGTGTGTCTGATTGTCAGTGATCTTGATCACCTAGAGCACTGGGCATCAGTGTGGTAAGAGAGAAGGGAATAATGGCTCATGTTTGCATCCTTAACCTTTTTAGCTCCCTTCTTAGGCAGTACATGCTCTTCTACTTCATTGGTCTCCCCATTGCATACAAAGCCACCGTACTTTACAACTCTGTTGTCATCTCCTTCATCCTGATTGTCTTCTTGGTGGTTGTTTCTGCTATGGTTCTTGTTCTGCTCCCATCCTGGGAGTAGAGCTGACTTAGCTCCATCCTTCCTTGGGTTCCTAGTATTAGTAAGTCAGTGGTGAGAAGAAGGAGATGGGTTTGTCACAAATGTACTTCCTGGTTTGGGCCTTTTCAATGTCATCTGACTTGTTGATAACTGGTGTCCCTGACATAGCCAGTGTTATGGTCAATGTCCACAACGTCGTTCAGCGTCCAAGTCTACAGTGACAAACAGAGTCTCGGTCTGTTCCCAATCACTGGACGAGGGTTCTAGGCACTAAGTCTGACGATGACAAAGGCTAGAGAGAGAGCGAGGAGAGCAGTTGAGGCGATGAGCAAAAGAGAGTGTTCAAGTTATGGATAAGATTCGACTAAGTTGGAACTAAGGAACTACGGTACATGAAAGGGGTTTATATATGTTAAGAGAACAATAGGGACTAAAGGGGAAAGAGCATAGCTATCTAAGAAAGGAAACGTGAAGGTAGCTATTAAAGGAGATAATGTCCAAGTGTAACTATGGGTTTGTAACAAGTAAATGTAGTCTGTTAACAAAGGGAAAAGAGAATTGTAACATTACCCCCTTTGTATGCGAGAAGTCACCGACTTCTACCAGCCAGAGGTCGTCCAGCCATGATCCGTTCTAGACTCAGCCCATTTGACAGCGTTGTCTAGCTCTTTTGTTGATGTTTCCACTTTCCATTTGAGAGCTTCAGCAGCTCTGTGCAGGTTTTGCGCATTTCGGAGAAAGGAATCGCGCTCCTTGTAGGTCATCTCGTGTGGATCTATGGTGAGGGTGAGGGCGGCAAGATTATCTGTGGCGGAGGAAAGGTTGGTGATGGAGCAGGTAGCGGTGGCGAGGGCGTCGGCGACGACAGTGAGCGTAGTGTTTCTTTTGACGAATTGGGCGAAGTGAGGGAGGTGGTGGTCGTCAGGATGCACCTGAGGAAGTAAGTCAGCGGGGTGGATGTGGAGGTCGTCGTCCTCGAAGTGGACGACTGTCGTGTTTTCAATGAAGACCTCTAATGGGAGGTCTGGTACGGCGAGGAAGGGCGAGAAAGCAGCGGCAGTTTCGTCAATGCGCCAATGGGCGCAGGAGAGGAGAGCCAGGGCGATGAAGTAGGCGGCGAGGGCGAAGAAGGTGAACATGGTTGTTGAAATTTGTTTATTGGCATTAGGTGACAATACCTGGAGAATTTATACGTATTCCGGATCGCTGATTTCCATGTCGGAGTCCCAATTTTCTGTATTCAGTGGGTCTTCGATTGCAGGGTCAGTGAGGAGCTCTCGTTCTTCCGTAATGAACTTGGTTAATGAGTTTAAGTGTTCGATTCCTGGTGTTGTTGTTGGGGTGGTTAAGAATCTCCTGATTCTCCTGATTATGTCCGCTATTGTCTCAGCCATTGCAGTAGATAGGTAGTCCAGTTCGTCAAGGACATCTTCCATGAGAATGCGAGGTCTCCCTGATATTCTGATTCCTCGGCTAATTAACCAGATTTGTGCGCTACACTCCCGTATCTGTTTAGTGATCTCATCCATCTGTTTATATTCTTCCGGACATAACAGTCTTGCATGAGCGCTTTCATAAACATTACTGTTCCTGATGGCTAGAAATTGGTAGGCAGGTGGATCTTTATTATAGTTCGGTAGGTTGTCTGCTGCGAATCGTAAGTCGTGGTATTTGGGAAGATAGTTCTGAATATTATTGCAGGGGAACTCCGTCGTTCCTGAAGGGTTCTTTTGGTGACGATGATCAAGTCGAGGGGTGTGGTAGTATCGTGTGACTAGCGCCACGGTTCAAGTGGGTTTTCCCGACAGGTTCGGTGTTTTAGGAACATGTCGGAAAGGGAGGTATTGTATGCGGGTGTAGACAGTCTTTTCTTTAAGAGCTATAGTGTATCGAGAGAGTGTTGAGCAGTTCCGTTTTGTATAGTGGTAATTTTGTTTCAAGACGTGGCGATTCCTATATCGAGTCATGGTTCAGAGGTGTCGGCGTTGTTGATATTCTGATAGGATATCGGTGGCGTTTGCAAGATTGCGAGCGGGTTCCCAAGAGTTATTGTTCAATCCGTAGCCTTTCCATTTAACTAAGTAATGGTAGCCTGCGCCTCGTTTCCGATGAGCTAGAATTGCCTCTACTTCGAATTCCTCTTGTCTGTTTACAAGATCAGGGGGTGGTTTCACATAATTCGGGCCGTGCGCAGTCGTTTCTCTATACAGGGTAAGGAGTGACATATGAAACACAGGGTGAATACGCCATTGTTTCGGAAGTTTCAATTTGTAAGTTACTGGTCCCATCACTTGTTCGATTTCGAAAGGTCCTTCTTGTTTTGGTGCTAGCTTTCTGGACTGATATGGTATGTGGAGGTTTCGGTTCTCAAGCCATACTTTGGTGCCCTTTTCGAATCGTATTGCTTTGTCCTTGCATCGTCTAGCTATTAGTTGTCTTGCTAGTTCATGTGCTGCTAGCGCTTCTTCTCTGGCTTTCCTTAGGAACTGAAGGCGCTCCTCTGCTGCTGGTGTGGTCATTCGCATAGTAGCTGTGGGAAGCGCAACAGGGTCCATTCCATACATTAGTCTGAATGGGGAAGTTTTGATAGTGTCATGATGTCGGTTGTTGTGAGCAAACTCGGCTATTGGGAGAAGTGGTTTCCATAGATGTGGTTCATTGGAGCAGAACATTCGAAGGTAGACTTCTAATTCCTGGTTGACTCGTTCTGTTTCTCCATCAGTCTGAGGATGATAGGCTGTGCTCATTCTATGGTTGATTCCTAATGCTTTTCGTATTTCTTGAAATACTTTTGTGGAGAACTGTGGTCCTCGATCTGAGATCAAAACATCAGGTAGGCCAAACCGTTTGAAAATTTCGGATACGTAAAGTTCCGCAGTGCCTAGTGCATCGATTGTCTTCTTGCAAGGTGTAAAAATTACCCCCTTTGTAAGACCATGGTCCACCGTGACCAGGATCGAGTCAAAGCCATCGGAGAGGGGTAGATCAGTGATGAAATCAAGGGTTACTTGTTGAAAGGGACGGGTTGCTTTTGACGGAATCAGGTGAAGGGCTGGTACATTTGGGTGTGTGTTAATTTTCATCTGCTGGCAGAGGGCGCATCCTTCTATCCATTCTCTGACATGTTTGAACATTCCGGGCCACCAGTAGTCACGCTTAAGGAGTTCAAGGGTCTTTAATCGTCCAGGGTGACCAGATGATCATGCCTCGTGTGTTTCCTTAATTAATTTGGTTCGTAACCCGTCCTGGTCAGGGATGTAAGTTTTTCCGAGATAGTGAACAATGCCATTGGTGTAAGACCAATCTTGTATGTTCGATTTGATTGGTGGAGCGCGGTGCGTGGTGATAACCTCAATTAGAATGCGTCCAAAATCATCTTTTGACATTGCTTTCTGAATTTCTATGACTAGATCTTCTGCAATAAGACGAATAAAACGATCTTCCGGTAGGACTATGACATCTTCTTGTAATTCACTGTTTCCCATATGATCGGGGCATCGGGATAGGGCATCCGCTTCAAACATTTTTGTGCCAGGGACGTGCTCAATGCGTAGGTCAAATTCTGATAATAAGGACGACCATCTAGCTTGTCTGGGCGTTAAGCGTTGGGCCGTTCGATAGTAGGACAAATTCTTGTGGTCGCAGTGCACTATAGTAGTGTGGGGTGATCCATGCAGTAGATGTCGCCAAGTCATCAATCCTTTGATGATTGCCAAGAGTTCTCGATCATAGATCTGGTAATTTTGTTCTGTTTGTGTTAATGCATGTGAAATAAATCAACAGGGATGCAGAGATCCTGTTTCATCTGCTTGTTTCAGTACTGCTCCTATCGCCTTATTTGATGCATCGGTCTGAAGGATAAAGGGTCGAGTAGGATCCAGCATTAATAATACTGGCATAGATGCAAATCGTTTCTTTAGTATTTCAAAAGCATTGTTTCGTTCTGTAGTCCAGTCAAATGGTTCAGCTTTCTTAGTGAGGTCGGTGAGCGGTTTAGCGATTGCAGCAAAGTTTCCAATGAAACGTCGGTAAAAATTCCCAAATCCGAGGAAGGATTGGACCTGTTTGACTGTGGTAGGGACTGGCCAATCGGCGATCCCTGCTAACTTTATTGGGTCCATCTGAATGCGTCCAGGGGTGATGATCATTCCTAAGAATTCAACTTCCTGTGTGGCGAACTTGCATTTTTCTAATTTCAGGAATAGATCGTTATCTTGTAATTGTTGTAGAATCCGTTTTGTCCGTTCTTCCAGTTGTTCCAGTGATTCTGCACAAATTAGCATGTCATCCATGTAGATGACTAACCATCCTTCATTGATCATATCCTTAAAGTATTCATTCATCATAGTTTGAAAGGTTGACAGCGAGTTGCATAATCCAAAGAACATCACTGTGGGTTCATAGAGTCCTTGATTGGTGATAAAGGCCACTTTCCATTCATCTCCCTTTTTGATGCGAACATTATTGTATCCCCATCAGAGGTCTAGTTTGGTGAAGTACTTGGCGCCTTGTAGTTTAGTCATGAGATTGGAAACTAAGGGAAGGGGATATGTGTTTTTGATGGTCCATTCATTGAGATATCGATAATCCTGACAGGGTCGGAGTGCTCTGCTTTCTTTCTTTGCTACAAAGAAGAATGGTGATGCCTGCGGTGATGTAGATGGTTTAATGTATCCTTTCTTGAGCTGTTCATCAATCCATTCGTCTAACAGCCCTTGTTCTTTGACGGATAGAGGGTAGAGTTTACTAGCCTTCGGGACAAAGCCTTCTTTTGTGTTGATTGCATGATCCCACAGTCGACTGGATGGGAAGCGTTCTGACGCCTTTTTGTCAAAGATGGTGCGCCATTGCTCATATTCTGTCGGTAGAGTGGTAGATGGTTCATCTTTCTTTAGCCTATGTTCTAGTTCCTGTGATGCCAATGTTTTAACTCTGATCCAGTAGTCATCTTCACCCCATTGCTGGGAGTCAAGGGCTAGCTGCCAAATTGCTTTTGGCGATGTGTCCAGATCTCCAATTTTCAGAGTTTTTTCTTGCCAATTGATGATCGGGTTATTCTCTTCCAACCAAGGTATCCCTAGGATCATTCGTTGATCGCCTAGTTTAGTGATCCAGAACCAATTGATAAACTGTTGTCCCTCGATCATGTAGCATATCTTGGTCCGATGTGTGATCATTCCTTTCACATTTACTGTTCCATCTGCGTTTCTGACTTTAATTGGTTTCTTAAGTCATTCTTTCCTGAGCTCCTTTACTGCTCCTTCGTCTACGAAATTTCCTTCTTCTCCACAGTCAATTAGGGCAGATGTTCCAGCAGGTAAATCGGTCGATTTGATAGTTAATGAAATGCGCTTGTCATTGTTGGATAATACTATTACAGAATCAAGCGCTAACTGTTCAGATCTCGATAATAAGGAAGGGCCAACCGCTGAGTGACGCTTCCTAACTAAAAACCCTCGTTTTCGAATTCGTTTAAGAGGGCATTCTTCTCCTCAGTAGACATTGCTGAAAAGATGGCTCTAATTTTCTTTGCTGGTTCGTCTTCTTCCTTCTGTTGTTCCTCAGTGACGGAACGGACTGCCTTATTCTGGTAAGAAGACCTGGATGAAGACGCATCATTGCGTTTCGGGCAGTTCCTGGAGATGTGTCCCTGTGTTCCACATCTGAAACACTTGCCAGTCTTTCGGTATTCCTCTTTTTGATCATCTGTCAATCGGCTAGGGATTGTGGTATTTATAGCTCTGATTGTTCCAGATCGGTTGTTATTGTTTCGATTGAAACGTGTTCCAGATCCATCATTGGTTCTCCTGTTTCCTTGTCCTGTCATGTCCCAAGCGTTATGGTGATCCTCGGCCTTATCATAGGCTTCTTGCATCGTCTTGATCTTTCTTTGGTCCTGTAAGATTGTTCTAGCAAGTTCTAATGGTAGTCCTTTGACGAATGCCTGCAACTGAGCGGGTATTCCAGTGAGTCCAGAGGTTCCTATGTCCATGTGAAATTTTCTGATGTATTCTGGGACTGAAACGCCATTTCCAACTCTTAATTTGGATAGATTGTTCAGGGCTCGAAGGGTGCTGTTGACTTCTCCCCAGTCATTGATGAAACGTGTTTCAAATGCTTCATAGTTGCTCCATTTGAACGTGGCTGTGGTACTGCCTCTATTGTCATTCAGTTCGCTTCGGATAATCGTTTTCCAGTCGTCTAATTCTGGTCCCATGCATGCAAGCGCATATCTAATTTTCTTCTCATCTTTTCCTTCATAGTTCTGTTCATTGAGGGTAAAGTAATCCTCAAGCTGTCCTAAAAATGACCTTGCTTCGATTCGTTTGCCTGTAAAAGGTCGTATAGGCTGCGGTTTGATATCTCCTTTAGAGCTAGCACTGGTTTCAGACACCATTCTTGGTTCAGGAGTAATTGGTGGTTCGGGATTGATCGGTGGTTCAGGGGTTGGTGTTCTGGTGATCGGTTTCGGTTCTGGAGTAGGGGTTCTACTCGGGGTTCTGGGTTTCGGAGATGGGGGTGGTCCTTGTTTTGAGTAATCTGTATCAAACGGGTTTTCCTCAAGCTTGGCTTGTTCAATTCGTAGTAATTCCTCCCACTCTGCTAAAAGGTTAGCTGCGATTCCGTATCGGTCGTTGTCTCCAAGGAATCTCTTATAGAGGGTCCTTCCTGGTTCGTTTTCTGGTTCCTTAACAAGGTAGAGCGGTTCTCCTTGTACTTCACTACCCCAGTCTAGGTAGATTTGATCGGGTAAATCGAATTCGAAGGCTCCTGAGTAGAAGTCTCCTGAAAAGTATTGGTCTGGGACTGGTTTGTTTCGTTTCCGTCCTTCTGTAACAAAGTACCAGGTTTGTTGGTAGAGAAAAACTTCTCGTCGTCTAAGGTAGGTTTTCCCCTTATAGGTGACGGATCCGTTCGGGGGTCGTTCCTGAGAGCTGCGGGTCTCAATGGTGTCGGCTAGGGATGATACCCTGAGCTAGTCCTGAGTTCCAACTTATGTTACAGTTGATGTCCACAACGTCGTTCAGCGTCCAAGTCTACAGCGACAAACAGAGTCTCGGTCTGTTCCCAATCACTGGACGAGGGTTCTAGGCACTAAGTCTGACAATGACGAAGGCTAGAGAGAGAGCAAGGAGAGCGGTTGAGGCGATGAGCAAAAGAGAGTGTTCAAGTTATGGATAAGATTCGACTAAGTTGGAACTAAGGAACTACAGTACATGAAAGGGGTTTATATACGTTAAGAGAACAATAGGGACTAAAGGGGAAAGAGCATAGCTATCTAAGAAAGGAAACGTGAAGGTAGCTATTAAAGGAGATAATGTCCAAGTGTAACTATGGGTTTGTAACAAGTAAATGTAGTCCATTAACAAAGGGAAAAGAGAATTGTAACAGCCAGTGTGGTACGGAAGTCATTGATAATGTCACAGTCTGTCTTCTTTTGCTCTTGGCCTTGTCCTCAGCATTGTTCTCTGCAGTGGAGTCTTCTCCTGACTCTTCTTCCATTTCTGTCATGACCAACTGAAAAGCTTTGTGTTTTTCACTAAGTCATTTTACTTTTATTTAATTATTTTCTTCATATTATATAAACATGTGCTGACTAAGCAGGCATCTATCGCTTGGCACTTAGATAACAATAGTAGATAAGATACTGGAGTATGGTGCTGATGACTCACAACTATTACTACATGTGCAGTTATCTTACTCATACAAGTACTATATTTAGAATAGGGTTTAGGGTAGTGCACAGACCACCTGTCGTAGTATATAAAGAGTATAATTCAGCACCCAGAGTCCTCAGTCAAGTTCTCTTGGGTTTCCCCTCCCTCCTCTCCTCCTCTCTTGTTCTCTGTCTGGGGCTCTTAGGCATCATGCCAAGGGAGTCCTGATAGTAGAACTTGACTAGTTCACTCAACAGCCCCACGCTTGCATACACCCAGACCACAGGGTTAAGTGGACAAGTACAGGGGGACACTACAGTCATAATGCCAACTATAAAAGCACCATGCTAGTTACTGGATCTATAAAACCAAGTACTTGCCCTTAACCAGCTTTGCATTACATTCCCAGTCTATGCAAACTGAAGAACCTAACCCAGTTGATAGGGTTACCTGTGCACAGGATACCAGTGCTGGGGTGGTGACACAATACGTCACTTGTATCTAGGGACAAGCCTCACCAGCCCTGTAGCACATTAAATTGCCCTGGCCTAGGCCTCTGAAGGCTATACACATAAATACATATATACCTTTTCTCATACCCCTTGGAGATAGCCAGCACTTGCCCATGCATCTCTGAGAAAGGCCCACACCTGTACAGTGTAGTGGCAGTTGGACAACTGTTTGGACCCAACTTAGATAGACCCTTCATCTATAAATGAGTGCATGTTTTGTACATACATTCCCAAGCAAGTGACAGGCCAAGACCTCCCTCACTTATTATCAGGACTCCCTCGGCATGATGCCTAAGAGCCCCAGACAGCAGACAAGACAGGAGGAGGAGAGGAGGGAGGGGAAACCCGAGAGAACTCGACTGAGGACTCTGGGGGCTAAATTGCACTCCTTATATACTACAACAGGTGGTCTGTGCACTACCCTAAACCCTACTCTAAATATAGTACAGTATGAGTAAGACGACTGTGCATGTAGTAATGGTAATGAGTCATCAGCGCTGGGCTCCGGTATCTTATCTACACCTTTATCTAAGCACTAAGCGATAGGCGCCTGCTTAGTCAGCACATGTTTATATAATACAAAGAAAATAAATAATAAAATGAAAATGACTGGTGAAAAGGCCGAAGCTTTTCAGTCAGTCATGACAGTACCCCCTTTTTAAGATTTGGCTTCCAGACAAATTTTAACTTCATCGTCATCTTTCAGTGCATCATGCTCTATCACAGATGATTCCTCTATTTCCTTGATGATGGGGGAGAGTGGGCATGAAGGTGGGGTGAGGTCTTCAATCGTTTCAGCGCAAGGCGCTATGTCATGCGATTGACGTAGGCACATGTTGCATTGACATGGCCCTTCCACATCTCCTGGCTCTGTAAGGGTGTCTAAGCCCTTTCTTCCTTTCCATTTTTGCCAGTTTTGTTCCCACTTTGCAGCTGGTGCTACTGCATTAACATCGATTTTGGACACTATTTTGTCTGAGGATTGCATGAAGTTTTTGTAAGGTCTGAAAGTCAACCCGTTAAAGGTTGCTTTGTCAAGCCTTCTGATGGCTCTGGGATTTCTATTGTAAAAGTTTTTTATCTTTCTTTTTGTGTTTTGTAAATTGTCCAGTGGTTCCCAGGAGTTATGCTCAGCAGTGTATCCTTTCCACCTGACTAAGTACTCCATTTTGTTTCTTTTTAGTCATACATCGATTATCTCTTCCACTTCATACTCCTTTTCACCGTCTATCTCAATTGGTGGTGGAGGTTGTGCTTTTTGCCCTTTCATTGGTCGTTTCCATGGGTGGATTTGTGAGACATTTACCACAGGATGGATTTGTTGGGAGAAAGGTAGATCCAGTTCTACTGCATTTGATGACACTATTTTCTTGATTGGGTATGGCCCAATCCATCTTTCCACCAATTTCCTAGTTGGTCGGCCTGTTAACCTTAAATCTTTGGTTGACAGCCACACTTTGTCTCCAACTTTGTACTCTGGTGCATCTGATCTGTGTCTATTGGCATACAGTTTCATATCACCCTGTGATTTTAACAAGGCTGCCTGAGTTTCCTCGTGGATTTCTTTCATTTTCTGAGCAAAATCTGATGCTGCCGGGTGATTTCCTTCTCTTCTTGGCTCAATTCCCATCCTGGGGTGTTTGCCATAGTTGACAAAGAATGGAGTCTGTTTGGTAGATGCCTGAATTTTATTGTTGTAGCTAAATTCGGCAATTGCTAACCATCCAGACCATGTTTCTTGTCTATGGTCTACGAAAATCCTCAGGTACTGTTCTAAGTCCTGATTCATTCTCTTTGTTTGTCCATCCATCTGTGGATGGAATGCTGTGGACAAATCTGTGCTAATGCCCAACATTTGATTCAGTTCTTTCATCATTTGCGCGGCGAACTGTGGACTGCGATCTGAGATTATAGACTCAGGGAGTCCATGAAGTTTCTAAACATGGTCCCTAAATAGTGTGGCTAGTCCCTGCGCCAATGTCTCCTCTGATGTGGGGATGAAATGCGCCATTTTTGACATTCTGTCACAAACTACCAAAATTGCATTGTGACCATGTGATTCTGGTAGTTTTGTGATAAAGTCGGCGGAAATATGCGTCCAAGGCCTTGCTGGTGCCGAGTTTGGCATTAGCTTTCCAGCAGGAGGCTCTGGGAAATTCTTATTCTGCTGGCACTTGTCACATCCACTAACGTATTTTTTAATAAATCTGGTGATTCCAGGCCACCAGTAATTTCTTGTGACGAGTTCAATCGTCTTCCACTGTCCGCCATGTCCAGCAATGGGCATGTCATGATGTAGGCGGACTATCTCCATCCGCAGCTTCTCATTCTTAGGTACGTAGACTTTTCCTTGCCGGAGGATAAGTCCCTGTTCCATTTCCCATTCTCAAGCATTTAGTGTTTTAACACCAGCCCTTTTCATGGCTTCTACTGCCTTTACTACTGCTTCATTACGTGCTTCAGAATGTCAAATTTTGTTTAGTAATTCTTTTTCTGAGCTATGAATGAATACATGTCCATGTCACAGTGCAGCAATTTTGAAAAAGTCCGGTTTGAGGAGCATGACGTCCTTGTTGTCATCATCCACCCCCTTTTTATGGTCTGGCCTCCTGGACAGAGAATCAGCCTTTCCCATAGTTATACCCACTTTATGATGTAGTACAAAATTAAACCGACTAAGGTACAAGGCCCATCTGGCTTGTCTGTGATTTAACTTTTTTGCACTCATAAAGTACTTGAGGTTCTTGTGATCAGTCCATATTTTGAACTGTTCATGTGCTCCTTCCAAATAATGACACCAAGTTTCTAAGCAACGCATGATGCCTAGCATTTCTTTACCATGGACATCATAATTGCGCTCAGTATCATTGAGCAACTTTGATAGGTAGGCCACAGGCCTCCACTTATCATCCTTGCAGAGCATAGATAGTACACCACCCGTAGCGTAAGATAGTTGATGGATTTAGTTACATTTTCACACATGCAAGTTCAATATTTGTTCCCCATTGCCAGACACAAGAGGTTACTTCACATTTTCAGTATAATCAAGGTAAGTATTGATGGCAATGGTGTGCATTGTCACATGGTTAATAGAGGGATAAGAAAGAAGAAACTCTGTTGGATAGTGTATGGATATCAAGAGCCATGATTATATAACACCTCTGTTTCATGTTTACCTTACATTGGCCACTTGCACAATTTTAAATAATAATCTGATAAGAGATCCTGGCTTGATAAGATCTTAAGCTAAGATCAAATCATAACATTGGAGGTTTAATCAAACTTTGATTTGCATGGCTACTTTTGGTACATGGCTACATATGTATATCTTGAATCATCAAACTGAATTGCCTATATCTCCTGTACACCGTATAAACTGCATGGCTACAAAAGCAAAGGGCAGTAATGAAAGCACAATAGACATTCTTATTATCCATGGCATCTTGTGCATACATATGTACATGTACATATATACACTGGCCAGACGGGAGCCGAATGCTCATGTCCGCAGCCACGCCGTCTTTGCAATCTTCTTGAGCCTCTTTTGCTCTTTGAATCGTTCCTAAAAAGACACGTACGCAAACAGGTGCTTCTTCGTCAGCGATTTCCGACACTTTGCTCAACGTCCAGGACAAGCAGCAGATAAAATAGCAAAGACGGAGCACTCACCAAGTCCTTTTTTGAGGGCCGTTTGCGCTTCTTCGTCGCTTCATCGCCCTTGATGCTTCCGCCTTGTGTTGCCAGCTGCGACTCCCATGCACCCACATCAAAATAAAACTGACTCATGCGCTTCATGCGCTCGTACTCCGAGACATGGGTCGGGTCGCGGCCGTCTGGGCGGGTGAACTGCCCTGTCCGTGCATTGAATTTGGCCGAGAATGAGACGCCTCCGGGGCCAACAGACGCGGAAGGGATAGGGGTACCGAGGGACGGATCTAGATAGGCCAGGGCAGGGTCTATGCCCTGTGCAATCGCGGCCTCTTGCATAGCAGCGAAACGTGGGTCAAGGGAAGAGGACGGAGGCGCATGTGCATCCGGTTCTTGGGAAGCCGAAGTCGAGGCCAAGGCAGGGTTTGACGCTGCGAGAGGGTTCGTCCAAGTCGTCTCTTGCGTCTCGGCATTGTAAAAGTAGTACGCGTTAAACTGTGGCGAGTATATCGCCTGCCATGCGCCCGTAGAAGGTGCGGCTGTCGTACCATCCTTGCCCTCGTCGTTGTTTTCGCTTTGGTCACTATCCTCTGCCTCGTCTGATGAACCCTGTTCCTGTCCCTCCTCCCCCTCCCCCTCCCCCTCATTAGCCACAGCAGATAATGAACCCTCTGGTGCTGATTCTTCCTCCATCTCCTTGTGCTTGCCCTTCTCTCCGGCAACCTCTTGTTGAGGGCCGGACGAGTCGGAAGCGGGGCCGTCGGTTGGGCGCTCACGTTCGTCGCTCATGGTAATAGAAAGAGTGATTCAAACTCCGCCGGCGCTCGTCCACACGATGAGTCGCTCATCGATGGACTCGACGAGGACGAGCGTCCCACCCGCTTTTTCACGCACTGTCATGTCGCCAAATCCTTCAGAAACACCCTTGTCACCAAGGTCACTATATTCATCAGTGTCCCCTCCTCCCCCTTCCACACCAGGATACACACCCAAGGTCTCTTTCGACACTTTTGAGAACCCTGCAGCGAGCATGTTCTCCTTCACTCTCCGGGTGAAAAGCGACGAGTATACACGCTCTCGCGACACACGAGTCTTTCTATGCGCTGCAAGTTCAGACGAAAGTGGGCGCGAGGCACTAGACTGGTCATTAGAGTCACTCGTGCGAGATGGTGACGAGTTAATCGTATTTCGCGGCGTAGACGAAGACGTTCTGGGAAAGTAGGACGCGTCATCATGTTTTCGCTTACTGACAGGTCCATTACAGTAAAACCACACGATCTTATACGCGATGAAGCGCGGGAGCTCATGCGGTACATACAGGAAAAGAGCATGGAATATGATCCGCAGCGCAAGGTGCTTTTCGATATATATATATTTGCTCCCTTTTTGCACACGGCATTTATGATCTTGCAGTTGTCTTTAGTCTTGGAGTATATCGCCGGCAAGACTACAGATTCACTTGACCGCCTTATTGCCCTTTACCGCCCAGACTCTGTCGTCGTTGGCATGCGGGGTCGTAGATGGCAGGCCTTAGGGATGGGTATAGGAATAGGTAGTATCAGCCGGTAAGCTATCAATTTGGGTGCATATACACTGCAATATCAAGTCTTTTTTTTTTACAGATACTGCCTCTCACGTTCGCCAGTTCCAGTTATAGTTGTCCGCCCCGAAGGAAAAGTTCGGAAAGCGGTTGAAAAACGAAAAGCAGATCCAAAACGAGGGAAGCATTTCGAAGAGTAGCAACCTATAGACGTTTTCTATTCACTTCGTCAATCAATAATTCGGTTCGGTTCATCACAGTGAGCTTTTTTTTTTTTTTTTGCTTCACTTCCAAAACCGTTTGACTTGACCATTGTCAATAGATCTGTCTCCATTCGCTGTGATTTCGTGTTCTATCTATCGACGGTTGGCCACTGATGCGCTGGGTTCTGTAACATAAAATGTTCAACGGATGCCGGACACAAATACGGACATTGTAACATTCTGTTTTTCTTGTTTTAGACGCCACACTCATCTCATTGTAATCTCAATCGTTTCAAAAAGATGCTAGACTCCGGTAATCCGGATTACTATGAATGAGACGCCTTTATCTGCGTCGCCTCCTGACCAGCATAATGCGCATTATCCGGACAGCTATTAGTGCCTACGTCCAACCCTTTTTCATGCGTACAGCTTGATCGCCGTATCAAGCTGCCTTTGGCCGTGATCGACAATTAACTTTAGATGGTTACCGCTAGGTTACCGGGGAATCTTGGCGCGTCAATTTCTGATGCTCGGAGGCAAATTTACTTCCGCAGGATAGTATACTTTTGGGTAAAGTCTGTATTAGCTATAACTACTGTTGGACGTTAGACATTAACGTCGTTGCTCTACGAGGAAACGCTGTCCGCTAGAAGCGTACCGTTTAAAAGTGGATAGCCCTTACTCTTCATCTATCGGCTCCAGATTCATGTCAATATTAGAGGTGAAAACGGGTGCATGAAAATTCAAGGCCGTAAGAGTGGGCTCGGAAGATGCGAAGTGTGGCAGCGAATTTAAGCACCATGCGCGTCCATGGGCAACGCGCAGAATGATGAGATAGCCAGCAATTTGCTTGAGTATGCATCGTTATCATTATGAAATATGTATCATTGGAAAGGGTGGTACGTACTTGGAACGTCAGCGCAAGGGGTAGGAAAACCCAATTGATTGGAATGTGGAAAGAGTAGGTGATAATGTAGACAACGGCAAAAACGGAATACAAAGCCGCGGATTCGACAATGATGGCAGAAAGTGAAACGTAGTGTGCGGCATATTCTGGAGAAAGGGTCGACAATATTCTTTGTCGTTGCAGGAGGAGGCGGAGGACAATCAGGCCGGTGAGAAGGATGTTGCCGCAGAGTGATGTCGCACAATATGCTGTAGCGAGAGCCATCTCGAATGCAGGCGAATGACTAGCCCTCCATGCCCATAGTATACCGATTGCTAGTAGAAAAATGCGGAATTAGCATTCCCTTGTGCATGACATGTTATCTCACCAAAAGAGGCTAGAAGCGTAGTGGCAGGGATTGTGGTAACTATAAATGCGGCAAGTTTTCCTGAAGAATTCCATACGACCCAACAACGCCAGAGCTGAAACGTAAAGCATCAAAGCTGCAGACACAAAACCAATAGAGCTTCGCTTACCACGAGTGAATCAGACAGACATGTAAGCAAGAATCCTGCTACGATGAACAAAACATTTCCTGGCAGGTATTGCGTGGCCAAGGAATATGCCCAAGGTCCGCCTTCGTATTTGAGGCCGTTGGTATATATATCTTCTGTAATCCATGCGGTCGAGGACACGAACATCGAGGAGACGCTCAGGAGCACCGTGATGTATCCCAAAAGAAAGAGTGATATTTTCCTTTTGGTTTTGCGTTGATTCCACAGGTATTTCGCGCACTTGATATACAATATCAGTTGTACACCTATACCAGACAAATGGATACCACTTCACAATAACAGAAAGATGTTGGCAGTGACGTACCATAACCGACACCACATACGAAATCACCAGCAAGAAACGCCTTTTCTCTGGAAACGTAATTATCTCCTAGCGGGCCATAATATGGCATGAGGAGCTTGAGAACCGGGGTCAAAAACAGTAGGCCTCCCCTTCGTTCAGTTTGTCAGGAATTAAAGCCCTAGCCGCGTGCCACATGATCGGACGTAAGCAAGACAGATATGGATTAGCATCCGCGCCGGTGTCAAACACTTACCCCAAACAAGTATTTGCTCTTCATCCTGTGCCAGGGATGGTGCCACCACAAGCGGATTCAAGTAACACTCAAAGTATTGGTTTGACAAGGATTCCGAAAACAAACGAATTTCCAAGTTCTCAGCCGTTTGCCTCTGAATCCGACGAATGGATCATTTAGTTCTTTTTCAACCAGGCGGCCAAAGTGACAATGCGTGGAAAATAATCAAGCGCTGCTGGTGTTTCACCGTTCGCAAGTTAGTATGCCATTCGCCGGTGCAAAAGTTCTTGTCAAGAACTCCATTGGGTAGCCTGATGTAAGCCATATTGCTTCACAGAAGACGCCAGGAAGCACTCTCACCTTCCCCGGAAATCTAGAACAAGGTCGTTAGCTTGCACAACCACTATCACGCAATCACACAAAAGCATTTGAACTGTAACGCAGCCTAGTTGAAATAGATCGACAATTCATGCAAGTCGAAGTCGTCCAACGAACTCAAACAGGTGTCATCCTAGGCTCATCTCAATCACACTTCTCGAGCTGTTTCATCCTTCGACACTGGGACAAAGTGAAGAGACCATTCGAGATTTGACAACGACGATGAGTGGTAGAATGATTTCTTCAACGCTTGAAGCATGGTGGTGCTCATAACTCAATCGCTCAGAGGCTTCCTTGAACTTCTCACTTCAGATCTGACGTCGGTCTAAAAACCATTGGCACACTGAGCAAGTCTGTCACGCGTGGTTATATGGTGAAAACTATGTTTTTTAAATTGATGTCTTATCAACGTAAAATCCATGACTTTCTGTACCCCGAAAATCTTGCTTTTTGCCATCTAATCTTATAGATCTAATTTCATTCATTCTTCATCCCGGTGCTAAGATGTTTTAGGTTGATGATATTTTTGTATGATGAGATCAACGTGGATACAACAATCCCGAGACTCGGGTTTGTTTTTCACCCCGTGACATTAGTATTCGGGAACGTACCGTCAAATGCATCATGATAGTCTATTGAGCCGCTTGGCGCCGAGCTCTATAGCACGATCAGAATCTCTCATGGTAGCATTCAACAAACAGATATACAAGGTTTACAAATCTCTGATAAATGGTACTCATCGCGAATCATTTCTCTACTTTCTCGATATCCCAAACAAGGCCGTCCAGTGTAACAAGTTGGTCAGGGTCCTTGAGTTGAATCTATCACAATGATTAGAAGGGCCATTGAAGTTATGATCAAAGTACCACCCACAGCAATGCGAGCGGGATTATTGCCATCATACCAAAGCAAAGCTGCTGTCGGGGGATACACGCTAAGGTTGGTTGGGCCCCATCAGTCATTGAAAAGATACAAAAGATGGGAACATGGGCCACGCACACGTATTGACCGTCGTCCTGTGACGGTTCAACTACCCACTCGTACTTCTCAGCGACCCAGACCAGAATCGAATCAGGGTGAGGTTTCTTTTAATCCGATCAAATAAACCATTGCTGGTTAATGATGGCGCTTTATCAACTTACTCCTTTCACGCCCACATATAAACCAGTCTTCTCGTTACGGAAGCTAGTGGTTACGGCGTGCTTAGGATTGGGAGGAGGGTTGACTTTCAAAACCTGTGAATACGACTGCGTCAGAATTGATGTTGTACGGCGCTACTACACCATTTGAAACGCACACCAGCATTACTGCGCGGAGCGAGTTTAACATCGTACCCGATCACAGAATCCTTTGTCGTTATGAAGCCATTGTGCTTGAGATTTCCGACCGTAAAGGTCTGTGACGCAACCATGAGAGCACACACGAGTGAGAGGATCAAGGAGTAACGCGGTAGAAAGGAATGCATTGTTGGTAGAGTTGGAGTGAAAAGAAGGTGGGGCAAGAAAGTGGCCTTATATGCGTTTTTTTGTCAGCCATGGTCTCGTAGAGTTAAAGTACGTTACGTATCAAACCACGCCAACGTTTTCCGATTCTTGTCACTGGAGTTAACCGTTTCATCCATTGATTTTAATTTGCGCCCGTCCTTAATCGATGAGTTGGCTTATAAGCTTAAACCTGGCACGCGGAAAGTGGTCATTCTGATAAATGAGAATTGAATATGTGAATGAACTTAATTAGCACTACGGCAGTCACATGCCTCTCATCCATGGACCGAGTGGTGACTACTTGTCGGACAAAAACACTGCCTCGAAGCTGTATTATCTCTCACCTAATCTGGAGCACGCCCTCCTAGTCTCAGAAATGGACAGACATCAAGGTGTAGTACTACCAGCGGGCATTATTCGCGCGTCTTCACAGCTTGTGTGGAGGCCGTCAACATTCAGCATCATGAAAGGTAGCAAGAGTCTTTCCTTCAGGGTTTTGAAATCCCAACGTGAATCATATTTTCGATTGCTGTATTGATTCAGACGCACATTTGTGAATCAGTTGCGGTGTTCTGGGTAGATGCCTATCACCCGAGGCAATGCTTCAAGTCCCTTGTGAACGCAGTCACATGTTAGGTGTTCTAGACTACTCGTGTCCATCTGACACGCGTATCAACCCCAGTCCTAGCTATACTCATATTGGAATATGAAGAAAAGGAAAAACGCAGCTTCCAGATCTTCCCAAGAGATTGATGACGGTGATTCCCGCCCACGTGTCGCAGATGGCTGTGATACGGAAGACTCTCCGCAGCTATGGCCGCATATCCATTCGAAATTGCTTTTATGTCGACAGTCTTGTTGCTATCATTCAGCAGATTGAGATCTCTGGCTCAAACCTAACAGAAACCCTCTGTGCATTCAAAGTGTATTCTTTGCTGACACAGACTTATGACAGTATGGATGTCCATCAGTTTAGTACTTCACTGGCTCGATATCCCACACCAGGGTCGGAAGCGGGGTATACACATTAGGATCCACAAGTTGAACCTGCACAATGATCAGTGAGAGTTGTTCAGATCCAGCGACAAAACCACTCACAGGGCCAGACTGAGCATGAGGGTAAGCGTCAAACCAATACAAATGAATATCGTCGAGCTTAATGCTAGTGGCAGTGCTCGGTAAGTAATCAATGAAATCACGGATCACGTACACATATTTACCATCGTCTTCTCGACCAACTTGCCACTTATATTCATGAGGCACCCAGACCAAACGCGTAGAGGATTCTAGTTCCTTTTAAAAAATTCTAATCAATTACTATCAAGTTGTTTGATAACTTGTCGACTTACTCCTTCTGCGCCAATATATAAATCATGGTCTACGCTTTTGAAGCTGGCGGTGACTACGACCTCGTGGAGATTAGGCACGGGGTGAATCCTTAAATGCTGCCAAATACGGCACGTCAGATATGTCCGGTGCAGATACTGCGTATAAACCTACAGTGGCCTCAGTACACGAGGCAGCCGTAACATTATTTCCCGGCGCAATAATACGCTTAGATAGACAGTGATTGTTCTTGACACTCCTGATGGTGAAGAGGTCCTGTGACACGACTGTAAGAGCGCAAACAAGTGGGAAGATGAGGGAACAACGGGACAGAAAAGAGCCCATTGTGAGACTTGGGGGTGAAAAGTAGCCTTTTATGCGTAGTCAGGATAAGAATAGTTGTTTCAACATGGCACTTACGAAAACAGGTCTAGAGCGACCGTTGGGATTTGTAGATGCATACAATCGTTTTCTCCACTGATTCAATTTTTGTCCGTTCCTGCGTGACTAATGTCAATGTCAATACTAATATGATCGTTTGGGAATCCAGCTTACAAACAATTGGATTCATGAATAGATTTATCTTCCAACGCAAATTCGCGGAAGGCATTGCAATTGACCGCGAAAGTTTGTGAAAGGTTCTGCGTTCCGAAGTCGTCGCACACTCTCTTTTTTTTGCTCTTATACGGAGGAAGGCTAGTCTTTACAAAAAGTTGAGCCATGCCACGCTGATGCGAGACGCTGACTCAGCGGAGTATCATATCGTTCCTGGCCCAGACGTTATCTAACGTTAGCTCTAACGGTCATTAGTCTAGTATCCTCGTCGGGCACGGCGGTTTGTCGTTACATCACTCCTTATAGTGAACCTTGATAAAGCATTGTTATATATGCTTCATGCACCATGTTATGCAAACCGTTTTGACGCGAAAATGGGACAGACACCATCTGGACTACCCAAAAAAACGAATAGCCACGGTTCCGTTCAGGTCTTCATCACCACTATCAACTTGGCGGAGGTTGCCGGTGACCTTTGATCCCAAACTGATTGCATTTGCCGCAATGTTCCAGTAGTGGTTACAACAAAAGACATCCCCACGATTGCATTGCCCTTAAGTTGCACTGTATTCAAATTCCACAGTACTGAGCCTCATCGTAGACCATGCGAACAGTATGTAGACATGTCAAATTAGCCAGTTTCTATAACGATATGAAGCACGTCGTAAATTGCCATCCGCGTTCAACCAGTGGTTGCCGATTCAACTGCCAAAAAAATAGGCACTATCCCATGTTTGGGGGATTCACGGGTTGCAGCTGATACCATCAAGCGTCATTCTATATATACAGCGTCATGGCTCTGTACATCTTCTATCACGCGCCTTCCCGGTTACCCCCAACTCCCCTCCCTTGCCATGCCTTATTACGGCCCACTTGAAAATGCATATAGGATTTTCCAGGAGAAAGCGTTTATGGCGACGAATTTTGTGTCTGGTGTCGGGCTTGGTTTGTGCCTTTTTCCCTGTTGCGAAATTTGTGTCCTCGAACTTAGTCGTTTGATATACAGGTATACAACTCGTCTTGTATGTCAAGTGCGTGATCCACCTGTGGAATCGACGCAAATCTCGGGGAAATATTTCGCTCTTTCTTCTGGGGTACATCACGATGTTGTTAAGTCTCTTCTTGGTGTTTTTTGCCGCGAGCGACAGCACCACTGAGGACATGTACATCTCCAATCGCAATTATCCCGGTGGGCCTTGGGCATACTTCTTGGAAACCCAAAATCTACCAGAGAATGTTCTGTTCATACTTTCACTCTTCTTGCTTACACTCCTCTCTGATTTGCTTGTGGTAAGCAAAGCTTGACCGTTTCCGTTCTTGAACCTTCTAATTATTTTATCTTCCAGCTCTGGCGATGTTGGGTCGTATGGAATTCGTCGGGAAAAACTACGGCCTATGTGGTTACAGCTCTCCCTGCTACTGCCCTTCTCACATCTTTTGGTAAACAAACGTCCTCGACTTTCACATTCAGAACGCACGCTGACATCTCCCTATTCAAGTACTGGGAATAACGTGGATATGGGCATCTAGTCAGAAGGGCCTTTCGGCTTTCAACTCTTTTCCGTTGGCCATCGGTACAGCATATTATGTAACGTCATTCATCGCCAACATCTCGCTCACAATCTTGATCATCGTCCGCCTCATCCTCCATCGTCGAAGAATATTGGCTAGCCTCCCTTCAGAACATGCGGATCACTATGTTTCACTTGCTATCATAATCACTGAATCTGCGGCGCTGTATTCAATATTTGCCGTTGCATATATCGTGACCTATGCCATCGACAGTCCAATGACTTTCATATGCTTACCGCTGCTCATCACAGCGCAAGTATGTACGACCTTTCATTGTGCGTATGTGTTGTTAACAATCCGAAAGCAAATTTCCGGCTCTCTTATTATCCTGCGCCTTGTCCGCGGGCGCGCTTGGAGTTCAAATGCATTGTCAAGCGCTGCTCTGTCCGAGCCCCGCCTTGCCACCTTGCAGTTCAAGACATGCAGTGTCAGCCCTCGCGATGAGTTGGGAATCGATAAGGATCAAATCTAGTATCTAATAGTTTATCTTTGACGGGTAGACAGAGGACGTCTTGTCGTTCAAACACCGCTGCCAAGCTGGAAGTCAATAGACGTTTTTGGCCGTTATCCTGTGCATAATGATGGATTGCTTTTGCATAAAAACAGAATGAAGCCTATTAAGTAACAAAAAAAAATAACGGGTGTGAAATAAGCCACTTGCTGAAGGATTCAACGTGGCTGCAATCCAAGGGCGCAGCTCTTCCGTAGACAGGGAGGGGGGGTCGGAGTTTACTATTTGGCAATAACACTCCAGTGCCAAAATTGGAATGGTACATTAGCACATGTCTCGCCGGGACCAAAACCTGGACCACTGCGGCTCACTCATACTTGGCCAACTGCTCCAACCGTTTATGCCAACGTCCTTCATTCCAGGTACCGATCACCTGCCACTCTTTGCTATCCTTCCCCAGCGCAGCCTGCGTCCATTTCAGCCACCCGCCCAAGGCAAAATCTGCAAATGAGATGGTTTCACCCATGACATATGGGCCGCCGCTTTTCAGAATCCATTGGTCAATCACATTGAATTCTTTCTCCATATCCTTCATTGCCGTATTCCAAGCCTCACCCTGCGGTTTCATTGCATGCAAGTCCTTTCCGAAATACTTTGAACGACTTGTGTAAAAATATTCCTTGCTTTCGGGGTGATCGATGAGATTCAACGTTCCTGGAAGTGCGAATTGCCAAAGGGCACCCAGGTTTTGCTCGAGAGCCTCGACCCATGCCATCTGCAAAGCGTCTGTGCCAGAAGGGACGACTCTAGGTGTGTTGGGGTAGGTTTCGTCGAGATACTTAGCAATGCGATACGAGTCAGTCACGGCGATGCCAGAGGAGGTGTCAACAATAGATGGAACGGTGTATTTCAGTAGTCCATCTGGGTAACAAGGCGGAATGCCTTTCTCCTTGCACACCTTCTCGATGTCGACGTATTGAACCCATTCCGTATCGAATGGAAGCCCTTTATAGTTCAAAGTATATCTATAAAAGTTGGAGTTGGGTCAATGAAATCAACAAGTGTTGAAGACGCCTTCAAGTTGGGCCCCACCTGACTTTCCATGTGGATGGATTCCATGCTGCATTGAGCGTCTTTGATGGGAGATCGTAAAAGACAATGGACATTTTTAAGTTAGATTCAAACTATTTCGCATCTTATACTGATAATCAAGTCGCAGACTAGCCAGAAGGAGGCATCACTATCTTCGCTTCAGTCATCGTGGAGTCGCGTGGTCCAAGGCACGGAAATTGCCGTTGAATTGTTAATGTCACAAATTGTGACGGGCTGCCCAGAAACACCTCCATTACTAGTCTTAGATAGAGGTTGCTTCAAACAAGCCATTATGTGAACCGACAAGTCGTGGCACGAGAAGCTTATTTGACATTTTGGTCAGCACCCTCTTATCGTGTTCCTTCTCCGTGCTCATTGGTTGTTGATTATTTTACTATTACATTGTTAATAGACATACTACTAAACTAAATCCCGGCTTGCGATTCGTAGGTGATAATTCTCGCAAGACGTATCAAGGATATTTCACGGGAATAAACGGTTGTTTGTCCGAGTGAGCCCTGTTCAATTCGACTCAGCCGATCATGTGCGGTTGACATCCAAATCTCCCATTATAAATATTGTTCTACAACGCTTTAGCCTCCTCTTCAGACCTACCTACCAATGTCTTCTGCCGTTATCAAACCATACACGTCTAACGACACTGCTCGTTTACAGTCCATCTTCATTGATCCCTCTCAATCCGAGGCAGCAGCCCACTATTTCAAAGGAAAAGGCCGTGTCTGGTGGGACCACCAGTCCGTGCCTCAGCCAACTGAGCACCAGCACACGCATAAGCCCATCAAATGGATATCCAAGGCTGATGTCCGCAAGGCCGACTGCCACCCCTCCAAACTCAAGGCTCGGACCTGGGCGGAAGCTCATGCGGATCGTCGTCGGATGAAAAAGCTGAGAAAGATTTTGCATCACGACGCTTGCGTTTCCCAAATTGGGCGCGAGGGCTATCATGAACATGGATACAGGTTCACAGATTATTTACAACACAAGAGAGGGCCATCCGGCTTCAACGGAGATAGAGTTTCGGGCTTAGGGGCTCCACGTGAAAAGATTACAACAACGGCGCATTAGCGGAGCTGACCAAAATTTCTATCACATTATTTCTTTCATATTCTTCTAGGGAAGTTGGAATATTGTCAATGTTGTTGAGCGTCTTGAGAATATAGCGGACAATGATGAATGCTAGCTTTTTTTGCTATTGTCAGCCTCCTTTGCATGTTGCGAAACAAGGGAACTGTCAATATCTGCTTTGTATGAACGAGTATCGCTTGAGATGGGTCCTGCTGGTATCTAATAACGCTGTGTTAGACGCCTCGTCATCGTTTTCTCAGATCATATATGAAAACAGTTCCATGTCGAATTTAGGTCGTGTCTCCAACTCGTTATTCGGCTGTTTATACTTCCCGCAGGTACAGAATGTCCAAATCGACGGTATTTATAACTGTATGATACCTGATAGTTGTCCCATCTTGGCATGATGCTAGCGAATTTCGTTGGCTAGTTTACTCTGGCAGGACATCAGCTTGTATATTGGGTTGTCTCGTATGTGGGTACGAGTTATTCGAGGTACTAGTGGTAAGCTTCAAAGGACTGTTGAGTTGGTATTAGCTATCTCTATCTATTAGTATTATACAAAATACCTGACGTCATCGACGGGCGAGGAAACGCTGCATATCCCGAGAAGCAAACGGTTTGAAGGTGGGTTGCCCGTTTCGGTAGTATCTATCGGCTCCTGATCCATCTCAATATGGGAGCTGAAAACGGGTACGTTGAAATTCAATGTTGTAAGACGAGGCTCGGACGCTGCAACACGCGACACCGAATTTGAGTTCCACGAGCGCCCGAGGGCGACCCGTAGAATAATGAGATAGCCAGCGATTTGCTTTAGGTGAGTATCCATATCAGAATTGAACATATATCACCACTGGAAGGGTGTTCAATACGTACTTGAAATGTGAGTGCAAGAGGTATAAAAAACGGATAGATCGGAGTGTCGATAGCGTAGGTGATGATGACGGCAAGGCCGAAAACTGAATACAGTGCGGCGGATTCGACGATGATGGAGGCGAGCGAAACATACTGCACTGCATATTCTGCAGGGAGGATTAACAGCATTCTTCGCCGATGGAGGATAAGCCGAAGAACAATGAGGACGGTGAGAAGGATGTTGCTGCTGAGTGATGTCACAAAATATGCTGTAGCAAGAGACGCCTTGAACGTAGTAGCCCTCCACGCCCACATTATCCCCAACACTAGAAAAAATGCGGCATTAGCTTCCGAGTCACTTAAAACGTATATACATAATAATCTGACCAAAAGATGTGAGGAGGGCGGTGCCAGGAATTGCGGTAACCACAAAAGCAGCGAGTTTGCCCGAAGAATTCCATATAACCCAACAACGCCAAAGCTGAAAATAGAAATAGTATAGTACGAGACATCAGTAAAATCTGCATACACATGAAACCGGTCTTAGTATGTCCACTCACCACAAGCAAATCAGACAGATATGTGATCAAGAAGCCTGCTGCTATCAACAGAACATTTCCTGACAGGTTTTGTGTGGCCAAGGAGTATATCCAAGGTCCACCAGGGTAATTGCGGTTTCTGACGAACATATCCTCCGTGATCCAGGCGCTTGAGGACACGAACATCGAGGAGAGACCCAGGAGCACCGTCGTGTACCCCAAAAGAAGGAGGGAGGGTTTCCCCCGAATTTTGCGCTGAGCCCACAGGTACCGCGCACACATGATGTACAATACGAGTTGCATGCCTATGTCGAATGGCAGGAAGTCATTTCACAACAGAAAAAAAAAGTACCATAACCGACACCACATACGAAATTCCCTGCGAGGAATGCCTTCTCCTTGACAACATATCCATCTCCAACCGGGCCGTAGTTTGGCATGAGGCTCAAGGCGAGGAGCAAAGCACCGCTGCGTGACGGAATGAGTTGGTATAGCAGTTGAAGGCGGTGTTTGCACCTCAGGCTCTCATGATCTCCGGCAATTAGCGCTTTAGCACCATTACTACTAGTAGTGGTAGTAGTAGCACAGCAGCGAAGTATTGACGTAAGCAGATAACCCTGCATGCAACTACACCTCGAATGGTGATAACATTCGCCTTAAACGCCATAACTAACCCATCATCGTATACTCGATATCGAGAAATACGATCTGATTTACTAGACCTCATTTTCCGCGATCCATCCTCCCAGCGTCAACTCGACGGCATTGGAAATGTTACTACCAGACAACCCGTGTCATGAGGACGGTGTTTTCCGCGCTTCGGAGACACTATCATTGTCGGACAACGCTGATGTGGCGTACAACCATTGGGCTTGGGATATGGAGCCAGGCGTTTGTGAATGACATCTTGGTATCGCGCCCTTGAAGTACCCAATTTCTGATACGCAGGTTCGAAGGGCAAGTTCATTCTGGTGGGACATCAGTTTGATTATTGGGTTCAACCACTTCTTCCGCATGTGGGTGCAATCCCGTGTTACTCAAAGTCGTTTTGGGTTTGATACTACTAAAGTCGGTATTAGCTGTACTTCTAAACACGGCACTGGTCGAGACCTAGAATACCTGACGTCGTTGCTCGATGAGGAAACGCTGCCTGTCACAAGCGTACTGTTTGAAAGTGGATTGCCTAGTTCGATGTCGATTGGCTCCGGATTCATATCGATATGAGAGCTGAAGACGGGTGCATTGAAATTCAATGCTGTGAGCCGGGGCTCCGATGCGACACGGGACAGCGCATTTGAGCTCCACGCGTTCCCGCTGGCGACGCGCAAAATGATGAGATACCCAGCGATTTGCTTCAAAGCATAACGACCTTTTCAATGACGCGTGTATCGTTGAAAGAGTGTGGAACGTACCTGAGATGTGATTATAAATGGTAAGAAAATCAAGTTCAACGGACTATTGATAGCGTAGGTGATGATGTAGAAAAGGGCAAAAACCGAGTACAGCGCCGCAGATTCGACGATGATGGCAACGAGCGAGAGGTACTGCGCTGCATATTCTGCCGGGAGGCTCGACAAAACTCTTTGCCGATGGAGGACTAGGCGGATGATGATGAGCGTGGTGAGAAAGATGTTGACACCAAGTGATGTTACACAGTACGCTGTACCATAAGTCATGGGAGTCGGGTCAAATGCGGATACGCCTTTCTGATCCGAAGACCATGTCCACAGTATGCCTAGCGCTAGAAAAACACAAATGGTTAGTTTTTCTTTAGAATACGGGATATCAGTCACCAAAAGATGCGAGAAGTGTAGCTGCAGGGATTGCGGTTGCGACATAGGCAGCGAGTTTTCCCACTGAATTCCATATAATCCAACAACGCCAAAGCTACAAGACTTTAGAAACTTGCAAACACGGAACCGAATAAGCTTTGCTCACCACGAGTAAATCGGTCATATATGTAAGCAAAAAGAGTGATACCATGAACAGAACATCTTCGGGTAGGTTTTGCGTTGCCAGAAAGTACCCCCAAGGTCCATGGGGATAATTGCGATGGTTAATGTACATATCCTCCGAGGTCCAGGCGCTCGACGAGAAAAACAACGAGTAGAGACTGATGAGTACCGTTATGTATCCTAGAAGAAGGAGCGAGATTTTCCCCCGAGCTTTGCGTTGACTCCACAGGTATTGTGCACACTTGAGGTACAACACGAGTTGAACACCTATATCGAACGAGGCTCACTGTTTCACGGCTCATGACACTACAGCAGAAAGACATCGCGTACCGAAACCGACACCACTTATGAAATCCGCCGCCAAGAACGCCTTCTCTTGAAAAATGTCAAATTCGCTTTCTAGCGGACCGTAATAAGGCATGCGGACGATGCTGCGTAATGAAATAGAGGCCAGAGTCACTGTAGGCGGGTTGAGCGGGTGAAGGATACCCACTAGTGGCAGTTTATCCGTGCGCCGCCGCGTGTCAATGATTCATGAGGATTTCCACTGTTTATTGATGGCATCACTGGCTCGGACAGCCATGATTGCTATGATTAATGTTAATGAACACAGCCGCTCACAAGTATGGCGTAACGCGCTCTACAGCAACCCGCCCCCAAGTCAGATTAGCCCGCCGCCGGAAGAGGTACCAGTGAAGCTGGAGTCTTGCGTCCACTGATAGCTATCTTCTGCTCATCAACGTGGCATCAAAAAGAAGGATGTGCATAGGGATGAGGCCGAGGGCTTGGGGCATCGACGGGTTGAAATGTTGGTAAGTGAGGCCTGTACATGGGAGGTCGGAGACTAACGCTAACGGTGGGAGAGTCTCGCGTCGATCGACAACGGTCCCAATACTAAGTAGGACTGTCACCTAAGTTAGTACTCAAGTTGACACCGAGCTCAACTCAACCCGTGCGCGCTATCTCTACCGATTTTCTTATCTCTTCAGTATAAAAGACGCGGCGCATGCTTTAAAGTTCTCTCGCTGGAATACGGGTCAGTACTTCAGTTGTGAAATAACTTCCTCCCGTCCGATGGAAGTCGTACAAGCCAGTACTATGTGTCCACACTGTGAGCCTGTACCTCTGAACTCGGCGCAAAATCTCATTCTTTTTTCTGGGATACACAATGGTGCTCCTGGGCTTCTCGAAGGGCCTGGATGACAGAGGGTATGTTGTTGACCCTTCCTCGCTCGCCGCCCATCACCACCGAATCCCCGACATTGTATTCGGTTTTTTTGCCATCGCCTTTATCATTACCACCTATACTCCGATCAATCAGTTTCTTTAACCTCTTGTTCTCACATTTCAAGTACGTACATACCACCCTTCCAATATATATTTTCTGATCTAACACTACTAACCGCTGACTATCACATCATTCCACGGGTCGCCGGGTCGCCCTAGGGCGCGCGTGAAATTTTAAAAAGCTTAAATACTGATAACTGAAGTATAGCTAATACTGATATGACAGCGGCCAGCTTAAAAACCTCCTTAGTTTAATAACTCCGAGTTACACCCATATACGGGAGAACCTCCCTACCACCCCCACTATACTCAAGTTACCGACTCGGTATCATGACAAGATTTCATTTCTATCCCAAGCTACGATCAGCGCTGTTGCAACCACGAAAGTGGTGATGCCAAAGATATTTGAATACCAGTATGCTTGTCAGCGGCCTCCGACGCAAAAGACAGATGTATCAGAACGCTTGCCAAGAAGAGTTGACGCTTTCAGTACCGCTGCTAACACTCGGGATCTGTATACCCAAATTAAAGCCCATACGACCCCATTGATAGAAGACACACACTACCTGTCAATGATAAACTATTGGATCGGATTCCCCCGTGCTTTGATACTTATCGGTTCCCGATTCATCATGAGGATTGACATTAGCATTAGTTGTCTTGAACTGTAAGGTTGAGAGATGGGATTCGGATATGGCAGCGCTCGTCAATGCGTTCAAACTCCAGGCGCGCCCACGAACGAGGCGCAAAATGATAAGATAGCCGGAAATTTGCTTTCAAGGATCATCATCAATTCAACAACACCCGTACGGCGGTAAAAGGTCAATACATACTTGAGACGTGATAAGCAGGGGTAAGCAGATCATATTCGTTGGAATGTCGATGGCATAGGTCACAATGAAGGCAAGGGCAAATATCGAATACAGTGCCGCAGATTCAGTGATTATGATAGCAAGCGAAACGTAGTGTGCTGCGTGTTCCGGAGGGAGGATAGTCAAAATTCTTCGACGATGAAGGATAAGACGGAAGATGATTAGGATTGTGAGAAGGGTGTTGGCGATGAACGACGTTACATAATATGCCGTACCGATGGCCAACGGAAAAGAGTTGAAGACGGAGAAGCCTTTCTGACTAGATGCCCATATCCACATTATTCCTAATGCTTGAATAGGGAGACGTCAGCATTCGTTTTGAATATGAGTGTTGAGGACATTTGCTTACCAAAAGATATGAGAAGGGCCGTAGCAGGGATAGCCGTAACCACATAGGCCGCAACTTTCCCTGAAGAATTCCATATGACCCAACAGCGCCAGAGCTGAAACATAAATATTAAAAGAAATCCAGAACGATAACGGTCAAGCTTTGCTCACCACAAGTAAATCAGAGAGAAATGTAAGCAAGAAGAGTGAAAGTATGAACAAAACATTCTCTGGTAGATTTTGGGTTTCCAAAAAGTATGCCCAAGGCCCACCGGGATAGTTGCGATTGGCGATGTACATGTCCTCAGTGGTGCGGGCCCCCGAGGCCAAAAAAAGCAACGAGAGAATCGACAGTATTGTGATGTATCCCAGAAGAAGGAGCGAGACATTTCCCCGACTTTTGTGCCGATTCCACAGGTGCGCCACGCACTTGATATACAACATAAGTTGAATACCTGTATCAAACAACTATGTTAGGAATATATTTCGGAACAGAGAAACGTAACGTACCATAACCAACACCAGTGATAAAGTCTGCTTGAAAGAATGCTTTCTCCGACAGAAGATATGTATCTTCTAGTGGGCTGTAAGGCATAGTGTGGGAGGAGGGCGAGTGCGAAAGCTGCGCGATGCAATAGGTATGAAAGTATTATAGAAAGTGACCCTGACATGTTTGTATGTGTCTCAATACGGTGAGGCCGTTCTTGGTATGAAAGTCTCAGCACTATGCAGTTTGCGATTTAAGGGCAGTTCAACCGTGGGGACGTCTTCTTGGTATTGAATGCGTAACTTAAGGGCAATTTAAATGTTTACAGCCCATGTCAGGAACTTTGCGCCTCATCAGGAAAAGAGTGTCTTTCGCTTCCCTGGGATCGCCACTGTTCAATCGATCTACGGTGCCACGCTTTTGGTATCAGTGATTATCGAGCACACCGCACCAGCTGCAATTATTTATTCCATGGTCACGTTCAGGGGGAGTCGGGCAGTACCCCGATAAAGGAAAGAACGAACCTGTAGCCCAGCCACAGCGATAGCGATATCAATAGACGGGATCGGCTGACATAATGATCGTGCTCATTATAACTGTCAGCTTGCGATCCCGAGCCTTCCTGGTCCAGTATCGGAAGTTTAACATGATGATCATCAGGGCGAACGTGACCACACTGAATGGTAGCACGCATTCACCTCAACAGCCAAATAAACAAGTACGACGCATCTAATTGACCGCCGTCGTCGTTCGATGGAAGAGACGATACCCTGTAGCAGAACCTTTATGTTAGGCTTCAGATGATCAAAGGACAACAGCTTCCGCTGCGGCCAACCGTAATGAATCGGCACTTCTTGCTCTGAGCCTTATCTCGGAATATATTATATTGCTCCTGGTAAAGTGGATATACGTTAACACCAAGATTTGGAATCGAATGACTTCCTTTTTGTCCGACAAGTAGTGAATATTTTTGACTGGACGTCCTTGGCGTAGGAAACGAGCGGAGAGCACTGCCAAGACGTCAACCATTCATCGACACTACCACCTCCACCTCCACTCGCGCCCAGGAAACGCCGATTCCCATTTCCATCTGCCAATATTGTCGCCATACCAGCACCAAACAGTGGTGAGGAAACACAGCAATATTCATCACTGTCGGCTAATCGTGGCTTCAGGTGCGGCGTTACAGTGGGGGGATTCGGGTGTCCGAGTTGGATGGGGCAAAAACTGTGGACACTAGATCAGTACGTCAACTATCTCTCAGCCTCTCAGCCTCATTGTCTCGTCAGGCGTGTTTCCTGTGAGAAGATTGTCAAGCCTACATGATGCAGTCCATGTGGTGGATATTGAAAATGATGCATATGATACATGATGCATTGCCGTATCATGTCGTGTAAGAAGGTCCCCCTAACCGGAGAGACATGTATGTATATATACTCACTTGAGCTGAGTTACCAGAACCCTTCATGTTGACGACATTTTTCGTCGCACTACTCCATATTGCACTCTTGGTAGATGCTGATGGCCGAACGACCTGGCAGAACGGGAGCGATACTGCTCTTCTCAGAAAACGGAGCAACTTGACGGATGTTGAATTTGACAAGAGGATGTTGGCACGACTTTTCGGGTTCAAAAAAGTACGTCGAGTGCAAACTTGTTATTCATAAATTTGAATGCGAATCTGTCAGCGTCCGTCACCTCCCAGACCGCCTCTTGTGTCCGTGAAGCTTGAACGCTCGGGGAACCTCTTGATCATGCCATTGGACATCGGGACGTCTATGCAACACCTGAAAGTTAAACTTGTCACCGATTCGTCGTGCTTCTGGGCGCACTCACTCGCAAAGTCAAAGACACGTAAAAAAAGGGAACAACTGTGGAGCCTTTCCGTTATAACTCTATACACGAGCCGTATAGTATTCAAGGAAATCTTTATATGGACAAGATACGTGTGGGAGGGGTGGAAGAGAAGGCGATGGTGTTGTCACGTTTTGGGAGTAACTTTAAGCATGATGGGTGAGCGCACCTGTTCAGATGCCTGCCTTTGACACTCATGGTCTAATCGACCCACAGAGTGCTGGGATTATCGTTCAGACACGAATACAAGCTTCCCGATGAGATGGGATTTGTTCTCAATGTATTGGGCAAGGTGTTTCCTCAGCCCCGTGTTTGCACTGTACCTCGTCGGGGATGGTGAGCTTCACATGGGTGGACCTCATCCAGACTACTACGAAGAGAACACCATCGAGAACCACAAAGTTATAAAACCTGGTGAATTCCGGAGATGGCAAATAGGACCGGCCGTGATTGGTCTCAATGGGTATGAGATGCATCAGGTTTCAAAGTTTACAACGGTGTTTGATATAACAACTTATTACATTATTGCTCCGGAGGAGGAGGTGAGAAAGATTTACAAGGAAATATGGGGGCTGCAGGATGAGTGGAGATTGCCCAGAGGAATTGAACGTGATGGTTTGTTTCCGTGCCATGAACATGTGGAGCTCTATTTCAGGTGGGACGGCGGGCAAGAGTGGACCATCAGTAATGATATGTAAGTGGTTCCATTGATTCTGTTGTTTGACGCATGGTGTTTACTAGAGTACAAGTTTCAATGTGAGAGAAATACATGGAACGAATATGTGCCAAGGGCTCATCATAGGTCGTGATATCGGAGCCTGGACAATTGGCACTGGGTAAGTAATGTTTTTTTCTATTTGAGAACTAGTGCAAGTATCTGATCAAAGCGCTTGGTTTCTAGGTTTTTACAGACTTTGTATCCGGTGTTCAATGCGACTATGCCGCACCCACAGATCTCACTTGCGCGCTTAAAGCCCGCCTACGAACACCCAGCAAACCGAGTGCTCCCTCCAGTCTATCAAGGGCACAATAATCACATTCCTCCAGACTACCAATTGCACCCTCCAGCTCACCACGTGCCTCCCCTGCACGAGCCTCAACCCCCACACTACAAGGGACCTTGATCTACTGTAGTCCACCTGGCAACATTGTCACTTTTATGTTTAAGTCCACCACTAATGAACCGACAATGTGTCATTTGTCTGATACTTCACTAGTGGAACCGGCGGGATGTAACACTGAGCAATTCAAATGTGGAATTGAATGTAGTCAACATCCATGTCCTTTACTCATGCATTTCCCACTCCGTTAGTTGCCTGTCCATGACGCTACCAAATCGAAACATGGCGATATCCGAGATCGCATGCTATAGGTAAGTTGCAGGCACCCTTAAGTCTGAAAAAGCGCCACTTTACTAAAAAAGAATTGGAATGATACTTGTTAGGCCATGTCCTTCTCCGTACCCCCCCCAACAGTGATGCATGCCCCATTCCTACCGCTTGGTCGCTCGAGATGATCACGGGGCGCTTTCCTTGTGATTGATGCCTGAGAATACGTAGTTTTCCTCGTCGATAGTGCCGTTGCCACCAAGAGAGCAAGAGAGTCGTCAAGCTTCAATATTGTGATAATCAACGCATCGCCATTTGATTTGCCACCTCCCTGTAGATTTGGCTCACAGAGGACATCAATCATGAGAGTACGTGTTGGACAAAATCTAGAAAAACAGTTGGATCATGCTGAATCACCGTGAATAAGCATGAACAAGCATATGCCCATGATCGCACTGAATTGGGATGGGCGCTAAGTTCAAGGATAAGGTAGTCACCATACTTGCAGGTGAATCGTGGCCTCTGAGTCAGATGTGCAGCGGTGCTGGTGCAGATGCCAGCGGAGGTTTACGAATTGATCACGCTAGTCTCTTGTCGACAAGCAGACGACAAGATTGCTTCCAATCTTGTAGGCTTGTCCTGGTGATAAGGCACAGCGTGGAGCCGTTACATATGGAGTTGCCAGGCAGCTATGGAAACGTTGGGGGAATTCGGGCGTCGTCGGATGGTGCAAAGACTACGGACGATGGACAACATTTACTATTTAGTTATTGGATTGTAGGTTTGCGACTGGAAACGCACTCGCGACGTCCATCCTGATGATGGCTGGCTGAACTTAGATCACGACGCCACAACCAAGGCGGATCCAACTCTCCTTACGACAAAGTGTATCAACTGTGCGGGCGGTCTTTGTACGGATTTTGATTCTTGTAATTACTCTGCACCCTGTATGATAGGTACGCCTACGTAGATCGAATAAATCCTTCTCTTATGCGGGAAGAAAAAAGAAAAAAAAGAAAAGAAAAAAAAAAAGATCGAGAGTGTGTCACGGTCACGGTGTTCGTCGCCGCTTGACAACCGCGCGGTTGTTTGTAGTCTTATCGACTATCTCTTTGCCCCATTGCCTCGTCAGACCTGTTTCCGGAGTGGGAAAAATTTCAAGCCTACATGATGCATTTGATACGATCATATCATGTAAGAAGGTCTCCCTAACAAACATATATATCTCTCTACTTATTTGAGCTGGGTTACCAGACTCCTTCATGTTGACATTTTTCATCGCACTACTCCATCTTGCACTTTTGGTTGAAGCTGGTCGCCATACACAACGTCGGGCAGCCCAGAACGGGAACGATACTGCTCTTCTCATAAAACGGAGCAACTTGACGGATATTGAATTTGACAAGAGGATGCTGGCACGACTTTTCGGGTCCGGAGTACGTCGAGGAGTCTAAGCTTGTTATTAATAATTTTTTGATTTGATTCTGCCAGCGTCCGTCACTTCCCACTTCACAACAGGTGCCATTGCCAATCCAATCCGTGAAGCTTAAACACAAGGAGACGTCCTGGATCATGCCCCTGGACATCGGGATGCCTGTGCAACACCTAGATGTTAAGCTTGACACCGACTCGTCGTGTTTCTGGACGCATTCACTGTCATGGTCGATCACGCGTAAATCCGTGGAAGCGCCTAGTACGCACGACTGTCGTATCCGCCATCTTCCAAAAAGGGAGGATTTCATTATTTCTGGAAAATTTTATATGGATAAGATACGTGTGGGAGAGGTGCAGCAGAGGGGGATGGTGTTGTTACATCAGGGGACTTCGGCCCGTCATAGGTGAGCGCGTCTGTTCAGATTTTTTAGCCTTTGACTCTCATAGTCTAATCGATCCACAGCGTACTGGGATTATCGTTCAGACAGGAGGATCCGCAGTCAGAGAACCAGATGGCTTTTGTTCACAGTGTATTGGGAAAGGCGTTTCCTCATCCCGTATTTGCACTGTACCTCGTCGAGAACAGTGGTGAGCTTCACATGGGTGGACCCCGTCCAGGTTACTACAAGGAGGACACCATCGAGTACCACGAGGTTACGAGCCCTTCATCGATCCAGAGATGGCAGATTGGATCGGCCGTGATTGGTGTCAATGGGAATGAAGGGCTGATTCCAAAGTTTGAAACGGTGTTTGATACAACAGCTTTTTTCATTACTGGTCCAAAGAAGATAGTGAAAAGGATTTACAGGGAGCTACGGGAGCCGGGGGATGACAGGGCATTCCATAAATATTATCTGTTTCCGTGCCATACACAGGTGAGGCTCTATTTGAAGTGGAACAATGGGCGAGAGTGGGTCATCGATCATAATATGTAAGTGGTTCGATTTATTCTGTTTGACGCATGGTGTTTACTAAAATACAAGTTTCAATCTGGGATCAGTATCGCGTCCGGAATTTAGCGATATGTGCAAAGGGCTCATCAGAGGTGGTGATGGCGACGTCTGGATAATTGGCACTGAGTAATAATATTTTTTTCTGTTTGAGAACTAGTGCAGGTATCTGATCAAAGCGCCTTGGTTTCTAGGTTCATGAAGACTTTGTATTTGGTGTTCAATGCGACTATGCCGAAGCCGCAGATTGCACTCGCGCAGTTCGCGTCTGTGCCCGCCTATTCGGAGATCATAGCAGACCCTCCAGCCTACCAAGAGAATCCTCCAGCTCACCACGACCCTCTATCTCACCACGAGCTTCCGCCGCAGCACGAGCCTCCACCATACACGGAACGACCTTGATCTACTGTTGTCCACCAGGCAAAATTGTCACTTTTATGTATAAGCCCACTGTTAACAAGCCGACGGGCAAGAGTATGCCTCACTAATGGAACTCTGAGCAATTTGAATGTGGAATTAAGTGTAGTCAACGTCCAAGTTCCTATCCTCATACATTTCCCTCTCCGTTAGTCACCTGCTCATAACGCTACTGCTATATCCAAGTCAAACCATGCATCTCAAGATGTTTGTGCCAGGGTGCCTTCCTTGCGATGATGCCTAAGAACACGTCATCGGTAATGCCGCTATCGCCAAGGGAGTCTTCAATACTAATATCTGTCATGGCAGTCAACGCATATCACCATTCGATTGCTACCCTCCCTGTGTGCTTGTCTCACAGGGGACATTAATTATGACGATGCGTGTTGGATAAAAAACAGGCTGTTCATCGTGATCGCCTCGAGCCCCTCGAATCTCTAGACCCAGGGAGTCGCCAGTGTCCGACCGACCCCTTCCGATAACACCTCCAGCAGTGGTGCTCATGGTGTTTCTTGTCCTGGTGACAAGACATATAGAGTTGCCCCGGGCCAGCGGCTATGAAAACGTTGGGGGGATTTGGGTGTCATTGAATGTTGAATGGAGCAATGACTACGCACACTGGTGACAACATTTAGATGTTCGCGCAAACGCCAAGAGAGAGGGAGTCTCACCTTCTCTCCGCATCCGGTACGTGTTTCACCCTACCAAGTTGACTGTGTTTTTTGTACCATAAATTCCAAGCCTTACATCTAGGTCTATTTCCGGAGCGGGAAAATTATTAAGCCTATACACGATGCCGTGCATCATGATGTGGTGGATATTGATAATGATGATGCATATGATGATGCAGCATTGCCACATGATGTCGTGTAAGAAGGTTCCCCTGCCAACCGAAACATATATACTTACTTGAGTTGAGTTAGGGCCAGAGCCCTTCATGTTGACAACATTTTTCATCGCACTACTCCATCTTGCACTCTTGGTAGATGCTGGTGGCCACCCACAACGTCGGGCGGCCGAGAACGGGACTCTTCTTGGAAGACGGAGCAACTTGACGGATGTTGAATTTGACAAGAGGATGTTGGCGCGACTTTTTGGGTTCGGAGTACGTCGAGTCCAAGCTTGTTATTCATAATTGTCGATGCGATTCTGTCAGCGTCCCACACCCCATCATGTGCTGAGCCAACCCGTGAGGCTTGAACTTTTCATGGCAAATAAGTTGATCATGCCACTGGACATCGGGAGACCTGTGCAGCACCTAAAAGTTATACTTGACACCGATTCGTTGTGCTTCTGGTTGCATCCACTCTCACTGTCGGCTACGCGTACTCAATACCTGTCGCGTGGGGATTACCACTGTCGTCGTCGCCATCCACATCTTCGGAAAGATTATACTGATAATGGATATCTTTATATTGACGAGATACGTGTGGGAGGGGTGAAAAAGAGGACGATGGCCATGGTGTCACAAAGTTCGGAGACGAGCTCCTTTTCGAATGGGTGAGCGCGCCTATTCAGTGACTCTCATGGTCTAATCGACCCACAGAATATTGGGATTATCGTTCGCACATGAACCTCATCTGCCCAGTGAGATGGGATTTGTTCGCAATGTATTGGGCAAGGTGTTTCCCCACCCAGTGTTTGCACTGTACCTCGTCGAGAACAGTGGTAGCTCGGAACTTCACATGGGTACACCCCGTCCAAGTTACTACGAAGAGGAAACCATCGAGTACCATAAGGTTACCCTTTCCTCGATCCAGAGATGGCAGATTGGATCGGCCGTGATTGGTGTCAATGGGAATGAGGGACTGATCCCAAAGTTCGAGACGGTGTTTGATACAACAACTTCTTTCATTATGGGTCCGAAGGAGATGGTAAAAGAGATTTACAGGGAGTTATGAGGGCCGGGGGATGAGAGGGTATTGCCTGAAGGGTTTGAATATTTGTTTCCGTGTCATAAAGAGGCGAAGCTCTATTTGAGGTGGAACAACGGGCGGGAGTGGGACATCAGTCATATGTAAGTGGTCAGATTTATTCTGTTTGACGCGTGGTGTTTACTAAAGTATAAGTCTCAATGTGGAATCAATAGTGCATCCGGAATTTAAGGATTTGTGCCGAGGGCTCATCATAGGTGGTGAAGACAATGTCTGGGTAATTGGTATCAAGTAATTATGTTTTTTTTTACTAGTGCAAGTATCTGATCAATTGGGCACTGGATTTATACTAGGTTCATGACGACAGTGTATTTGGTGTTCAATGCGACTATGCCGAACCCACAGATAGGACTTGCGAAGCTAACGTCACTGCCCGCCTATACCCAATCAGACGACCTTCCAGCCTACCAACCTCCAGCTCACCACGAACCTCTACCCTACCACGGGCCTCCACCCCACCACGATCCTCCGCCCTACCACCAGCTTCCACCCCAGTAGGACGAGACTCGAGTCTACACGGAATGACCTTGGTCTACTGCAGTCCAACTGTCACTTTTATGTATAAGCCCACTGTTAACGAACCGACAATGTATCATCTTTCTGGACAAGAGCACACCTCACTAGTGGAATTGGCGGGATGTGCTTATAGTGTCATTGAGCGATTTGAATGTGGAATTGTATGTAATCAACATATATCCCTGTACTCGTGCATTTTCCTCTCCATTAGGACTGTGAAAGCGCAAACTTGACTCTACTAAAGAAAATTGGGATGATACATATTCTTTTTACCCCCACACACTCCGAGGCATGCCGCATTCGTGCAAACGGGGCTGGGACTCAGGCACCCGAAATATTTGTGGGGCGCTTTCCTTGCGATCGACGCTGAGAACACGTTGGTAATGCCGCTACCGCCAAGGGAGTCTTCAATATTTCAATGCTAATATCTGTCACGATAGTTAACGCATCGCCATTCGATTTGCCACATCCCTGCGTGCTTGGCTCACGGAGGACGTCAATTATGACGGTACGTGTTGGACAAAATGCAGAATAAACAGGCCGTAAGTCCATCGTGATCGCCTCGAATGTCCAGACCCAGCTGAGCCGCTGGCCCCTTCCGATAATGCCTCCAGCAGTGATGCTCATGGTGTTTCTTGTTCTGGTGATAAGGCATAATATGGTGCCGTCACATATGGAATTACCCCGGGCCAGCGGCTATGAAAACGTTGGGGGGATTTGGGTGTCGTTGAATGGAGCAATGACTACACACACTGGTGAGAACGTTTAGATGTTCGGATTATTGATTGCGCGAACGCCAAGAGAGAAGGCGTCTCACCTCCTCTACGCATCCGACACGCGTTTCGCTCTACTGTGCTGATCATTTTATACCATAAATTCCAAGTGAGCGGGAAAATTATCAAGTTTACACGATGCAGTGCATGTGGTGGATATTGATAATGATTTATGATGTATGATGATGGATCATCCTGAAGCATGATGCATTGCCATATGATGTCGTGTAAGAAGGTCCCCCTGACCGAAACATACTATACATACATATATACTTAGTCCTTTAGGGCCAGAGCCCTTCATGTTGACATCTTTTTTCATTGCGCTATTCCATCTTGCACTCTTGGTAGACGCTGGAGAACGTCGGGCAGCCCAAAACGGGACTCTTTTTGGAAGACGGAGCAATTTGACGGATGTTGAATTTGACAAGAGGATGTTGGCGCAACTTTTTGGGTTCGGAGTACGTCGAGTCCAAGCTTGTTATTCATAATTGTTGATGCGATTCTGCCAGCGTCCGTCACGTCCCACATCGCATCATGTGTTGAGCCAACTCGTGCATCTTGAAGTTCTCATGGAGGATAGGTTGGTCATACCACTGGACATCGGGACGCCTGTGCAGCACATAAAAGTTAGACTTGATACCGATTCGTCGTGTTTATTGGTCACGCCCCCGCTCCCAAGGTCGAGTACACGTACTAAATACACGGGAAAACCTCCTGACGCGGACCGTTACCGCTGTCATCGCAATCGACAATTTCGGTTAAATTATTTTGCTAAAGGAAATCTTTATACGGACGAGATACGTGTGGGAGGGGTGGAGGAGAGGATGATGGTCCTGTGGTCACCACCGCTTCAAACGCAGGGCCCCAGGTTGGCCAATGGGTGAGCGCGCCTGCCATTCAGTGACTCTCATGCCCTAATCGACCCACAGAATGTTGGGATTATCTTTCGGACATGAACCTCAGCTGCCCAGTGAGATGGGATTTGTTCGCAATGTATTGGGCAAGGTGTTTCCCCACCCTGTGTTTGCACTGTACCTCTTCAAGAACGGTGGTGAGCTACACATGGGCGGACCCCGTCCAGGCTACTACGAGGAGGACACTATTGAGTACCACAAGGTTACGAGCCCTTCTTTAATCCAGAAATGGCAGATTGGATCGGCCGTGATTGGTGTCAATGGGAATGAGGGGCTGATTCCAAAGTTCGAAACGATATTTGATACCACAAGTTCTTCCATTATTGGTCCGAAGGAGATGGTAAAAGAGATTTACAGGGAGTTACGAGGGCCGGGGGATAAGAGGGCATTACCTAAAGGGCCTGAAAATTGGTTTCCGTGCCATAACGAGGCGAAGCTCTATTTGAGATGGAACAATGGGCGAAAGTGGGACATCAGTCATATGTAAGTGGTTCAATTTATTCTGTTTGACGCATGGTGTTTACTAAAGTATAAGTTTCAATGTGAAATCGATAGCGCATTCGGAATTTAAGGATTTGTGCCGGGGGCACATCATAGGTGGTGAAGACGATGTCTGGATAATTGGTATCAAGTAATAATTTTTTTTTTCGCTAATGCAAGTATCTGATGAAGGCACTGGGTTTCTAGGTTTATGACGACAGTGTATTTGGTGTTCAATGCAACTATGCCGAATCCACAGATAGCACTTGCGAACCTAAAGTCACTGCCCGCCTATACTACTCCAACAGACCACGGGCCTCCACCCCAGTACGAACCTCCAGTTCACGACCCTCCACCTCCGTACACGGAACGACCTTGATCTACTGCAGTCCACCAGGCAACATTGTCACTTTTATGTATAAGCCCACTATTAACGAACCAACAATATGTATATATTGCTTATAGTGACACTTGGATACATTCAATTCAATTCCACATTGAATGTATCCAAGTCCCTATACTCACGCGTTTTCAATTACCTGCCCATAACACTACTACTGTGTACCCAGTTCAAAACATGGAGATATCACAGCATGCCATAGGTAAGTTTCAGGCACCCTGAGAATGGGCACGGTAAAACCGTGAAGGAAGTTTAGTACTGCATAAGCCATTGCTGTTAAAATTTGGATAATGCTTGCTAAACCACGTTTTTCTCTTTAACATCCACCCGCTCCAATGCACGCCGCATTCCTGCTACCTCCGTGTGCTCTTGACCATCTCCCGGTGCCCGAGCGATTTCAGTACTGATGAGAATGAATGCGCTGACACTTTGGTGTTAGAATATGATAGGTCGGACATACTGCCGCGTCTTGTTCAGTCAACGGTAGATATTTGATCAATCGTGCAGAAACTGGTCGCCACCCACAACTTGTCGGGCGGCCCAAAACGAGAACGATACCGCTTTTCTCAGAAAGTGGAGCACCTTGACAAGTTGTTTTATTTGACAAAAGAATGTTGACACGACTTTGGGGGCACGTACTTACGTCGAGTCCAAATTTGTTTGCATCATTTTTTGATGCAATAATGCCAGAGTCCGCTCCCCATATCGCATCATGTGCTGCAGCAACCCGGCGTTAAGGTTCTATCGTCAACATACGGCCTGGGTAATAACGATGACCTCTGATCCCTCTTAACGTCACACTTGACGCCGGGGTGGAAACATTTTGATGAGGAATCGATTCCCTATGATGTTCAAGGGCCAGTTCTGTCTGTCGCAAACGTTGAAGGCTAATCAGCCCACAGTGATTTGAGGTTATCTTCCGTACTGGAGGCTTACAAGGACATCCAGTACCGTTATTTCCATGCTTCATGCGCAGCTAGGGTGGCAAATCGGTGATTGGTATGACCATTCCAAGGTTTGAGACGATGTTCGATAGCATGCCTTGGTACATTCATGCAGTGATGGAGATAGTGAAAAAGATCTATACGATGAGTAACCCCGCACCGCACGTCTTAATTTTTTTCCCTCTAAGTGTTGACGCGTTGACGCACGAACGGCAGCCAAGCACTGCCATGGTTGTCACGACGTCAATCACCTATCGATATCTGCACCGCCGCATGATCTGCTTGGCCCATTCAGTCAATTAAAGTTATTCATTATGGAATTCACCAACATGGCGCACAAATTTAAAGTCCAAGCTGCAAGGCGACCGCGGCAGCGCAGAGGCTCTGCCTCTGCTCAGTCAAGAGCATAAGCCATGTGACAAATCGTGGCTAATATTAGGTCAGCAAAGGCCCGAGAGCCTATACTAAGCTAATGATGTCGTTTCGTTTCAGATGACAACCAGAGCAAAAATCAACTCAACAAGGGTCCCAAAACTGTTCTAATACAAAGTTTCCCAAAGGTGAGCTTTAGGAGTGGAGATACAACCGGTGGTTGAACTGACAGTCTCAGGGTCGAGGCGTTGGTCAGGGAAAGTATACATCTTGACTACCGAATGATCGAACCAACGAGGGTTGACACAGGTGTAAGACCAGCTGCAAAGTAGCTCGAATGCATAAGAAACTAACATGCGATGCTTAGCAGAATTGAAACTTGAACTGACGGAACTGTGCATGCCTCAGGCGGTGTATGGATTCCAATCTACCCTAAGCGGCATCTATGGGCGGTGATCTATATATATGACGGGCGCGAGTGGGCTTGACGCAAGGGCCTAGTTGCCTCTCAGTTCCCGTTCACACGCAGCAGGCAGCCAGCTCAAAGTTTCGATATTTGGCCAGATTTTTTTTGCACAAGCGTGCCTCTTGGTTCTCGTCTGGATTAATGACCCAACTACCACCCATCCCTCCTAACATCGCCAGCAAGTGAGTTTACTTAGCCTAGTTATCGATAGTGATTTTGATTTTGCTCGACAGAGCAGCGGCGACTGTAAGTTTTGTATGTGATAATGTTGTCGATTGCATGCATGACATTCCACTTTAGCTGATTGGCTCTCTCATCAATTACTGCTTGTATGGAGTCCTGGGTGTCCAAGTTTGTCCGTCGTTTTTCGTGCACGCCTGTCCTCCTACACGTTGCTTACTGTCTGTTACAGACATATACCATTATTCATTCCCAGAAGACAAGGTGTGGATCAAGTCGCTCGGTAAGCAATATCCAAGTGGGTCTGTATAGAACGCAAAGTCATTACGTGGTGCAGTCTACTCCATCTTCACAATAGAAACGATTCAAGTGTGCTTTAATGGAGCAGATGTATTCCATTGGTTCGCAGCCGGCTTCGGTAACTTGACCATGCTCAATGAAGTATGGTACTCACCATTCGATACACGTATGCTTGGAGCAATCGTTGCGCTCATCATCCAGGTCTTCTTCGCTTATCGCATATGGTATTTGAATAAGTCTTACCTGTGGATGTCTGTCATCATCGGTCTTGTAAGCCAAAATTGTTTACGTCTAGATTTGGCCCAACTTTTGCTTCATAGATTTCCGTCTTACAAGCCGTTGGGGGCATTCTGGCCGGCGTAATTGTATGTGAACCGGATCTGGATTGTAATATAATTGCTAATTCCTGTTGAAGGGATTCCGCAACAAGTTTTTATCTATTCCTGATCCAAAGCCAACCGACGTGAGTCCAACTCCTCAAGATGATGTTATTTTTGAATGTTAGATAAAAGGTATGGCTTATTGGAGGGGCTATTGCAGACATCCTCATCGCCATTACTATGACATCCCTGGTACGGATCCATCCCATGTAGTCGCGATTATGTAAAGGCTTAAACTCTTCCAGCTCCTTAGAACACGAGAAAAGACACAAGCCATGTCGCATACGATTGTAATGCGCATAGTTCGTCTAACTGTTCAGTCGAACTCGTTGACAGCCGGCATGGCTCTTCTTGCTGTGATTTTATATGCTGCTATTCCTGTAAGTTTCATTTGATAACTGCAGCAACGTATTGATTGGCTTCGCTGAAAAGCATACAAATTACTATACTGCTCCGTAAGTCACCAGTAAGAGACGTAGTGGGTAGGAATTAACGAGACTTTGTCTCTCTAGAACGATATTCTTAGGGAAATTGTGAGTGCATTGACCTTGCTTTCGGATTTCAGTGTTGGCTCAACGATGACGTTTAGATATAGCAACACGCTATTGGCGACATTCAATCACCGGATATTCCTACGCAAGGAGGGCGACAAGCGATCTCAACGGTCGTTGCAAGGATCGGCACCATCCTCGCATAACCATTCATCATATTCCACCGCACCTACCCCTTCTTCTTACGTCAACAATTCATACAAGCCTTATCCCTATGTTCCAGTTGACATTGAGGTGGCGAAAGAGCATGTTAGCAGTGGGAATACCGTCGAGGTATGACCGTGGTTTGTTTGGTTATCCGACTAGCATTTATAGCACTTCTTCAGATACCTGGTCAGATACCTGCGCCGAAAGTGATGGGCCCCTACAGATGAGAGTACTTTCTACCGAATTTGTAACCAGTTTCAACTAATCATCTGTCACGATTGAGACGCACAAACCTTCCAGTCTACTTGTTACCTATCATACTTTGTAAATTAGGGTATGCATGGAATAACGCCGCGGGCCATGTTTGTTTGTGGTGATGGCATCATTTCTACTGAAATCAGGTGACGGGCTCAGCTTATTGTTTGAAATCGGTTATTTGACGCCTTTTCGGCCAAAGCCATGGCCCTCCCTGCCTTCAGAATGTCAGACCTTGGGTACTGGACTTTGCTCATCGCAGCGTTCGTTCTCGTTATCCACCGTGTGTTTAAGAGGATCAAGTACCCCCTTCCGCCCGGCCCTCGTGGTCTACCAATTATAGGCAATCTGTTGGACTTGCCGCAGGACTTTGAGTGGTTCCATTGGGCGAAATATCATAAGCTATATGGTATATATACGGCTTTTATGATATCTGCTCTATTAACTGCCAAATGACGCAGGACCCATTAGCTCCGTCCAAGCACTTGGCAAGACCGTTATCGTTCTAAATACCCTTGACGTGTGCAAGGATCTTCTAATGAAGCGATCAGTCAAATACTCCGATCGACCGCCACTCGTATTGGCGGGCGAGATGTGCGTTAAACCGATGTTCATTGTTTTTCTACTTTTTTTTAACTGAGAACGTGCGTGACAGGGTTGGTTGGGATCAGCAAATGATTCTTGGACCGTACGGAAAGAGATTCAAGATTATGCGGAAAATGATCCATACGTATGCGGGAACAGAAGAGGGTGCTATGGCGCTCTCGTCCCTGCAAGAGGTTCAAACTCGGTACTTTCTATCTCGACTGCTGCAAAATCCGAAACGGTTTACGGCGGATATTCGCTTGTGAGTGCTTTTTTCTTTCTCTATCACTTGCTCAAGCTGGAAAAGAATGGAAGCCTCTATTTTCCTTCAAGTGTCACACGGCTACGTCGTTAACACAGAAGGACGCGATCCATTCATCAGCATAGTGGAAAAAGCAGCTCACGAGTTTTACATCGCGACCAAGCCAGGTGGATTCCTCGTTGATACATTTCCCATTCGTACGTTATACAAACTACTTGTTGTTATTGTGAACTGGATGAGCCTAAACTGCATCATAGTGAAGTACTTGCCAAAATGGATGCCAGGAACGGGGTTTCAGCGCATAGCTGAGGAGTTCAGAAAAACCAACGAAGAACAGTTGCACCGTCCCAATGAATTCGTCTTGAGGGAAATGGTTCGTCTCTGTTCCCGCGACAATGGTATTTTCATCGACGCATTCATATGCAGAGAGCGAAGACGGCATTACCGTCTTTCAGTACGGCGATGATCGAGAGCCACACGGATCCGGAAGAAATTACTCTCATCAAACATGCATCCAACGCCCTGTATGCAGGGGGCATGGATACATTAACGGCCACTATTGTCGTATTCTTCCTAGCAATGACCTTGTATCCCGACGTGCAGAGAAAGGCGCAGCAGGAAATTGACGACATCGTCGGGCGACACCGGTTACCGGGTCTTTCCGATCGTGACAAAATGCCTTATCTCAACGCTGTTCATAAAGAAGTGCTACGTTGGCAGTCAATTGGTCCCATGGGTAAACAATTGACCTTTGTACTGGCCTCCCTATTGCTAACGACCTTTTCATCATCTTAGGAATTCCACATTACTCCTGCGAGGACGACTTCTACAAGGGATATTTCATTCCCAAAGGGTCAATAGTATTGAGTAATATATGGTCCGAAACCGCTACCACCATGTGAATTTGTCTTAACTGTTTTCTGCAGGAACATTGCCCATGACGAGAGTAACTACAAGGATCCCATGGTCTTCAATCCAGACCGCTTCATCGCACGCGAGGGCTTCACTCCCGAGCTCGACCCACACGACTTTGTCTTTGGTTTTGGCCGCAGAAGGTGTCCCGGCGATAGTCTCGCAGACGCCAACACATTCATAGTGATGGTCATGACGTTGGCCATGTTCAAGATTCAAAAAGCCAAGGATGCAGATGGTCATGAGATCACCCCAAAGATAGAGTATAAAACGGGAACAGTGTGGTACGTCCTGAATCGATCGTCTTTGCGAAATTGTGGCTCATGTGTGCATTCTTAAAGTCATATTAAACCATTTGATCTCGATGTCACGTTACGGACACCGGATGCAATGTACCTCGTCCAATCTGTACACGCTGAACACCCTCCGAAAAAACCATCCACCCTGTAAACAAATAAAATAAAAAATATTGCCATTGAGTGTAAAATCTTTCGTTCTCCATTTATTATATTACATATATTTTATGTATTAGTCTAACTTGTATTGAACTAGTATTGATAGTCTTGGAAATCATCGATACTGTATTGTTTTCCTGTCTTGAGCGCGTTCCATTTAGGACAGAGGTCTGCCCATTCTTGGGTATATTCTTCGGCATCTGGTCCTTCGATCTGGTCTTGCGGGTCCTCGGCAAAGATGATGGCAAGGCCACTTGTGATGAACATCAGTACAAGGCACAATAAGTGTATCAATCAAATCAGGTAGTACTCACGTGTCCAAATGCAAGTCCACATGACAATGAAGGAACCTGAGAGCAATGGTTGAGATAACAATGACGATATAAAATGTCTTGGTAAATTTACCATGGGCCAGGATTATCCGTCCGGAAGCGGAACGTGACGTTGTCACCTGCAACGCCTGCGCTGACGACGTCCCTCAAGGGCGGATTCCATGTGTTGACTTTGGTAGTGCCAGCGCTCCGAGTAACTGCAAACTGGTGCTATTGAAAAGAGTTAGCACTATCCGTGTCTGCGTGAGGCTGCACGAAACACTCACGCCGTGCAAGTGGAAAGGGTGCTAGAACATCGCGCAAAAACTCAATGACGGTTACTGAGGGGGAAAAAGGCCTGTTGACTTACAGGTGCCAATGGCGACTTTCCAGGGATGGATATTTCGATCAGCTTGTTTCGGGGAAGGGTATAAACCGACCCTCCTGGAAGATATTTCTTAGGATCGACATTCCCCTTCAAGATCTGTAATAGCAGAGGAAGTGTCGGTGGTTTGAATGATACACCATTGACAGTGAAGTTGCCCTTTGGCTTATCCTTCGCGCCGATATCAGCATTCACTTGTCAAAGGACAGTAAGCGGTCTACGCACAGCGCTAATGTTCAAATTGATTTTGACGTCGGGTTCCCCATGACTTAACTATATATATAAACATATAGCGGTGAAAATGATGATCACGCATTTTCCGACTGAAAGCGTACGTTAGAAGGAACGAAGGGCTATGAAAGATGGTTTAGAATGTGAAAGTACGGAAAAAGTAGGGGGCATACCACAACATCCTCTTCTCTAAGGACCTTGAAGCTTGTTTGCACGGTGTCTGGCTCGGTTTCGTCGGCACCAGTATACCGCAGAATCGCAGAGTTGACACCTTCATTCTGAGATAAAATCGAAATTCAAGTGTAAAACTCCAGCCACGAACCTGGTTCGTGACTGACAGGGATTGTAGGGATCAATGGAATTGACCGTATCCCTGAAAACTTCAATCTCTAACGCTACATCAGCGAACGATCAGACTCACAGTAGTTGCCTATTGGTTTATTGGCATTAACAACAACGGAAACGCGTTGTCCTACAAGATATGCATTAATTTTGTCTTTTTTGAGGTTACCGGAAGAGCTATACCTGAGTATAATGTCACCGTGTCGACCGTCTGGGGAATGGTTTCGACGCCGTCAGTTTCTATGACGGTCAAGTCATGCCCATCAATGGAGAAGTTGAATCCGGCGAGGCATGCTGAATTAATGACTCGCAATCTGTATCGTTTGAGTGGATCGACGTTGACTACCGATAAGGCGACGTCATCATTTGCTCCGGCCACGCGACCGCGACCATTAATCAAAAATGAAGCAGGGTATCTTCAACCATAACGCATATTTAGTGATCGAGCTTCAAGAATTGCAAATGAGTATGTGACTTACGCAAAAGTCTGTAACACTTTTGGAGAGGGTAAATGGAACCTAAAAAAACATAAGGTTAACGATTCACGGATCGGGACTAACACAGACCAATCCATCAGTGTGATTACGGTGGTTTCTGTGGTAATGCTCAATAAATAAGTACAGGAAAGACATAAACGTTCTCACCATCGTCGACATCATACAGGTCCTTCAGCGGGTCATCAGGGTCTGTTCATCAGCGCTCGCTAAAGAGATGGTACCCTATGACAATCGGCATACCATAAATGACCAGAGGGCCTCTGTAGGTCACAATCAGTGGATGACAGAGTGAAGAAGAAAATGAAGTATCACATACAGCAAGCCATCACAATATTGCGTAGAGACGTGGGAATGATACCAATATGTCCTTTTAACGGTTAAAATTCAGGAGACCGAATGTATATGTGAAGCATACCCTGTTTGTTCACCGACATTAAAGTTATACCTATCAAAGCATGAGCATTTTCATCACTTTCTCCTAAGAGGACTTGCAAGTATTTATCCCCGGGTGCTATCGGACACTGCGTTACCCAAGCTACTCCATCCTGTATAGCTCTCCGGTGTTGAAAGATACCATGCCAATGCTAGGAGCGATTTGATGATGTTGCATAACACAATGTTCGAAAGCGACATACGACAGATGTGCCTTGTGCCATTGATGTATCCGTCAAGTTGTTGACCACCTCGATCTACATGTCATTCAGTCGTGAAAGAATTTCCTGAAAAACGGAAGGAATGACCTGTAGCTGATCGTGTTTTTGTGCTGTTATGAGAGTCCCTGGTAGCTGGTTATTGACTATGACACCTCTAAGCAAAGTGATGAGCGTTTCGACGTGGAAAATGTCTGTATGAGATTACCTCCGAGGAAAGCCATCTGGTGACACGAGCGCATTGGTAAGCTCGAGCCTGTATTGGCGCACAGCGGCTTCAGCAGACGACAGAAACACTAGCAGCGATAGTGCCCAAATGTCGAGCCCCACCATGGTAGCAAGGTAGCAATGATGAGGGGAATGGGTGTATTTAACACGTTTTCAAGATGATTGAATGCTGAAAGTGTATTTGAACTTCGGTAAAGGAGCTCCGGCTTCGTACTCTGCCATCCAAGGAACGATACCACCCTGGTCCAAATAAACCCGTCTCTGTGTCAATGAAAAGATGAACCGAACCCACCAGACATCAAGGCCGAGCGCTGTATAAACAATGTAGTTCGATTCATTGATCAATATTCAATATTCAATTTCAACTTGTGCTGTCACAGGCTTGAGGTCTCTTTTCTTGTGACATGAAATGCCAAGTGAGTATGCGAGCCTGACCTTGCCGCAGAACGTTTATGTGAACGAGCGGAACAATGAATGGGCGGAACAATGACCGACGTATCGGATCAAGGCTGTGCAGCGACTCCTCCCGATCCGACTCCTGGTAACAAGTCACTAGTCAACCGTGTCCTTACTATCCAAAAGAGTTATCTCTCTGTTCCTGCTCCCAAGGATATATAATTGAAACGGCATTCAGAATGTCACTGTCAATATAGGTCTCCTGGAGCCCATGCACCGTGACTATCCACGCAATTCCGGGCTCTGACCTCGTTGCATACCCCAGGTCACTTCAAAGCTAGCGGGGATACATAACCCGAGCTTGAGTCCCTGCTACTCTGAGCATCTGAATTAGAGTCTCAATCACTAGTGTGGCTCTCGCCAAAAGGGCTTAACCGATAGATAACTTGGTACATTCGGTCGCACTTCAACAAGACGATGGAAATTTGTATAGCCATAGGATGATAACATATGTTGGACCGCGACATTGATCAAAACTCTTGTGAGCTTACATCCGCACTACCTTCTTATGCTCGACGCAGCGTTTTACCACCATTAGAGCTATACCAGGGCGGAATGGCTTTTTGACTCGTTCTCTCGACGCACTGGCTATGCTTCGTTTTTCCAAAACCAAAGCGAGAGATACTACGGAAAATAGTGTGCCTTGGCTGTTGTATGTACCCTAACAGGCAATCACTCATTCATTAAGGGACATGGAAAGTATTGCATGATCCGAATATTCCCATGGTTTAAAAAAAAAAAACAAAAACCGAGAAACGCCATTTGCCAGGACTTGGGTCTTTATTGAAGAAGCACTTGGATCATGGCTGCTTCTTGGTTTGATTCTTGATTAAGAAAACTTCAAAAGTCCAAGCGTGTTGTCATGGAGGGTGAATGTAATCGGGAATACAAACTCGTTATCCGGGCGCCAAATCCCAAAAGCCCTCTGCCACCGCACTGAATCGTTATGTAATCGATATTCAGCGCTTCAGCGCTATCAGCGATTGAGCTAGCTGTGAGTGTCACGATTCTTTTGTATCACGAATCCTCTAACGCCGCACTGTCTTGGTTTTGAGCATGGATGCTGGAAGAATTCATAGTAGCGCTTCTAGAAAGATTGATGATGTGAGTTCCTAGCTCCCTCGTGCTACGAGTCCCTTAAAGCATTGTTACAAGATGACGCAGATCTTCGAGACAGAATTCGATGATATTCTCATATCCAAGTCAAACCACAGTGCACCACTCTGCGCTAACAGCAAGGGACATAGAGTTCTCGACGTTCCCAAGATAGATCCACCCGATTATTCATATACACTGAGGTTTGCCCTCATCGTCTTTTGTGCCTGTCGTGCCACCGAGCTTCGGACTTGTGGCTGTCCAGCTTGTATCGCCACCATGGCTGATCTGGAGTCGGTGATACCGCCATGTCCTACCTGGGCTGGTCTTGAACGGTGGGCGCTTCAGGTAGCAGCATGTTTTTGCTCTGGGCAAGGCAATCTACACTATGATATCCTAGGTGTCGGGCTTGAAATAGTCTCCATTGAAGGGAGGCATCTTGAATTAGCACCAGATGATATGTCCTACACCGACAAACCTACGACCTTCGCCGATTGGGCACGACAAGTGAATCATTTCGAGGTGATCACGTTGTTATCCTGGGTTTATGGTTTATTATCAGGTAGACATCAAAACCTGTCGACATTCATGCCGGGACTCGCCCAATTTAACGAATATTGTGATAAAGCTATTGCTCAGGCAATCTCACGTGCTCATAAACTGCGTTTATGCCCTCATCGTATATGGGCCATTGCCTTCAGTATGCCCGGACAAGAGTCCAACATCCCTGCACTTGTTCCCTACGAGCACCCGCGCTGCTCCTATACGCACGAGTATTGTAGCACTGGCCTCTCTCACAAAAATTGCACATATGATTACTGTCATATAACCGCTGTCAACTTTACGAACGTCGTACAATGCCATCGGCCTGACTGTGATGAAAAATGCCGAAAGAAAGAGTTTCCAGTTCATTTGCTTGACTCAGTGGCGAACGAAAATAGACCAACCGCCTGGGCGATCGATGGGGAGCTCCGTCCATTGGAAGCTATGGAACCCTACATGGCCATCTCTCATGTTTGGTCTGATGGTACGGGGGGTAGTGGGAGCGTCAACGAATGCATGTACAACTTCTTTTGCGACGTGGGGCGCAAATTGAAGTGCAAAGGTTTGTGGTGGGACGCCATCTGCATCCCTCAAGACAAGCATGCACGCGCCAAGGCTATCAGTCGTATGCATGAGTACTACTCTCAAGCGACATGCACTGTTGTGCACGACGCCTGTCTAGCCATGTCAGAATGGGTCAACCACGAACATGCCTCGTTTGCACTCGTTATGTCAAATTGGTTCACAAGGGGCTGGACGGCTTTGGAACTATCAAGATCGAAACATGTGGAGGTGCTCTTCAGTACCAGAGGGCGTACAGGATATACGTTTGAACACCTAGATAATCAGATTGTATCTGGACGCGCAACGGTGTCTTCACTATCTCGTCAGGCAGTGTCCACAGCTATACAGTCGCTACGGGAAAAGCCATTGTCAGGACAAGACTACATGCTCAATGATGTCTCGACTAATCCCGGTCAGGGATATTACACTCTCAACGATGTCTTGACTGCTCTCGGTCCGAGGTTCACTTCCTGGGCGCGTGACCGTGCTATCATTGCCGGTCAATATACTGGAGTAGAAACCCTTGCCGACGACCAGTATAGCATATACCAGCAAGTCATTTGCAAAATTGGCAGAATCGCGTCGGATCAGTTATTCCATCACACCGCCTGTCCAACTGGTCCATTTGCGTGGCTTCCATCCAGCTTATTTGATCTCCCTGTTTCTACTGAAAAGGAACCTCTCATTAAAGTGCTCAAGGATGGCAGCCTGCTTGGTAGATGGGACATTATCCTACTTCCCGTTGATTTGCAGGTCACCTGGGGCGCAATTCACCCAATGTCAAGATATCATATCCGGGAAGCTTTAAACGATATCAGGCACATTATTTTGATCGAACATGCCGCGATGACAATCACTCGAGGCTTACTCGTCAAGGTCATGAAAGACATTGACAACTCCTACGACATTCTTTGTCGCTACGTCGGACCTGTTTATTTCGCGCCTCTCCCATGGCCTTCGCGAAACGCGTCCTTCCGATACCACCACTATTCCCCCATCATTCACATTACCGACGGTGGAGCTGACCTTGATGCAGGCGTTAGCGCAGGCGATCATATAAAACGCTCCGTGCATCGCAAAGACGGTGTTTTCAAGTTCAGGAAAGGAAAGTTCGAATTCTACTAGTCAAGATGTGAGGATGGGGCTCTTGCACAGGTAGTATCATTTGTAGAATACTAGTATATAGACCTAACAATGTCATTGGGTTCATTCAGTGACTTTAACGGTCTTATTTGATGACGTCTGGATGAATGCGCTGAGTTAGAAAGAAAGAGCTTGAGAGTCGTAGAGTGGTGTACGAAGCAGTGCTTGCCATTTCCAATAGAAATGTCTCAGAAAATCATGCATAGCTCATCTACAAAAAGTCTGACACCGACACGGTATTCGACATCGCTGTTTGTAACCTAGCACATTGGCATCCACCCAGTGACCTTGCCCGCAATCACAATCTCTTCATGTATCATATTGCGTTTCTTAATTCAATTCTCGAGAATTGATTGAGAAACTCCAATAGTTCAAGCTTGTAGACATGGATAGTGGAAGGGAGAAAGAACGGAAATACCGTGACTCATGTACCCTGCCAATCTCAAACTTAAACTTGGAGTTGATGGGCCCTCTGCCACCCGTGACCGCACTGCGGCCCTATCGCGAATCCTCCAACGTTCTGTCCTGAGCATGAATGCTAGAAGAGCTCGTAGTCGGAATGCTAGAAAGATTCGCAACAGGAACGCTGGAAGCCCAAGACACGCTGAGCCCCGTCACAATGATGTAAGTTTTTCCACTCCCTCACGCCGCAAGCCCTTTGAAGCATTGTTACAAGATGACGGAGATCTTTGAGTCGGAATTCAACGATATTCTCATATCCAAGTCAAACCCCAGCACACAACTCTGCGCCAACGGCAAGGGGCAGAAGGCTCTCGATATTCCCAAATTACTAGATGCACCTGATTATCCATACACACTGATGTTTTCCCTCATCGTCTTTCATGCCTGTCGTGCCACCGGTATTCGAACCTGTAGTCATCCAGCCTGTGTCGCCACCATGGCCGATCTGAAGTTGGTAATACCGCCATGTCCTACTTGGGCAGGCCTTGAACGGTGGGCTCTTCAGATAGCAGCATGCTTCTGCTCTGGGCAAGCCGGTCAACTATACCATGCTATCCGAGGTGTCGGGTTTGAAATAATCGCTATCGAAGAGAGACATCTCGAATCAGCACCAGATGATATGCCCTACGCCGGAAAGCATGCAGCTTTTGCCTATTGGGCACTACAAGTGAACCATTTCGAGGTGGTTACGTTGTTATCCTGGCTTTATGGGTTATCATCAGGCAGATACCGGAACCTATCGACGTTCATGCCGGGACTTGCCCAGTTCAACGGATATTATGATAGGGCTATCGGTCAGGCCATCTCACGTGCACACAAACTACATTTATGCCCTCATCGTGTATGGGCTATTGCTTTCAGCATGGCTGGCCAAGAGTCCAACATTCCCGCACTCGTACCCTATGAGCGCTCGCTCTGCTCCTATAAGCACGATTATTGTAGCACAGGCCTCTCTCACAAAAATTGCACATACGACTACTGCCATATCTCCACTGTCAACTTCACTAACATCGTACAATGTCATCGACAGAACTGCGATGGAAAATGTCAGAAGAAAGAGTTTCCAGTTGATCTGCTCGACCAAGCGGCAAACGAAAACAGACCAACTGCCTGGGCGATCGATGGGGAGCTCCGTTCATTGGAAGCTAGGGAACCCTACATGGCCATCTCTCATGTTTGGTCTGATGGTACGGGGGGTAGTGGGAGCGTCAACAAGTGCATGTACAACTTCTTTTGCGACGTGGCACGAAAATTGAAGTGCAAAGGTTTGTGGTGGGACGCCATCTGCATCCCTCAAGACAAACATGCGCGCGCCAAGGCTATCGGTCACATGCACGAGTACTACAGCCAAGCGGCGTGTACCATTGTGCACGATGCCTGTCTAGCCATGTCAGAATGGGTGGACGGCAACCATGCTTCGTTTGCGCTTGTGATGTCAAATTGGTTCACAAGGGGCTGGACGGCTTTGGAACTATCAAGATCGAAACATGTAGAGGTACTCTTCAGTGCCAGAGGTCATACAGGATACACGTTGAAGAACCTAGATGTTGACATTGTATCTGGATGTGCAATTGTGTCTTCAATATCTTGTCACCTAGCATCTACAGTGATTGAATCTCTGCGGAAAAATCGTCAGTCAGAAGCACAGTACGGTCTCAACGATGTCTTGACTGCTCTGGGTCCGAGATTCACTTCCTGGGGGCGTGATCGTGCCATCATTGCTGGTCAATTCGTTGGATTAGAAACCCTTGCCGACAATCAGTACAGCATATACCAGCAGGTCGTTTGCAAAATCGGTCAACTCTCATCGTATCACTTGTTCCACCATCTCGCCTCCTCTCAAACCGGTCCGTTCGCGTGGCTTCCATCCAGCTTATTTGATCTTCCCGTTGCTCTCAACAAGGCGCCCAATATTAGAGTGCTCAAGGACGGCAGCTTGCTTGGTGATTGGAATATTGTCCTATTTCCCATCGAATTTCAGTTTTCCTGGGACGCGATGCACCCGATGTCGATACATTATGTTCGGGAGGCTTTGAACGATAACAGACATATTATTTTGATTGAAATTTTTGCAGTGACTCTGACTCGCGGCTTACTCGTCAAGGTCATGAAGGACAAGTTTCTCCGATGTCGCTACGTCGGACCTGTCTACTTCGCGCCTTTGCCATGGTCTTCACCGGACACGGCTTATCCAAATCATTTTCATACCGTTCTAATTACCGACAGTGGAGTTGACCTTGATGCGGGAGTTAGCGCTGCAGATCATATTAATAGCTTACCTCGGAAAAAGAATGTTTTCAAATTTAGGGGAGGAAAGTTATTGGAACTCGACTAGTCAAGATGTGAGGTGGCACCATCTTAGCAACCTAATTGCACACGGACACAGACTTTTGATTTTAAGCGGAAACGGAAAATTTGCACGAAAGGAAAAGCAAGGAGGAAGACCAGACCCCATATTGATTTTATGTTTCATGCTTCACATGAAGCTTGAAGCTTGAGGGCGGATCTATAGTACGCGTAAGTATTATCCGAAATTCGGGCTGCTGTACGACGGTATCATCAAGTTTATTCACAACGCGACCCCATTCTTCAAGCTTCAAGTTCCGGCTGTACCTGTCAAGTCCTGTCAAATCTCCAAGGCTTGATGGGCCGCATCCCACCACAAGCCTTTACACAACTTCAATTTGTTAGGCCGATGACATTGTACGACGTTGGTAAAGTTGACAGCGGAGATTTCGCAGTAGTCATATGTGCAATTTTGGTGCGAGAGGCCAGAACTACAATATTTGTGCTCATAAGAACAGGCCAAGTGTTTGTCGGGAACGAGACACGGGACACAGCGACACGACAGAAATAAAAGGTGACGGGAGCAAACTTCAGGACATATATACGGATAATCAGGTGCATCGGGTACGTTGTAAATGTCGGGGGGGATCTTTCGATCCTTATAATTAGCGCAGAATTGTTTGTGGGGATTAAATTGGCTTGTATGTGATAATATCGTTGGATTGAGTCAGCGTCGTCTTGTAATAGTGCTTTAAAGTATTTGTGACGTGGAGAGAGCTGTAGGACTTACATCGTTCACATAGGCATTTCTAGCATACATGGTCCCCAAGACCCTGCAGTCACTGCAACAGTGCTTTCTTACGGTAAGAGGATACTTACACCGATGTGAATGTAGGATGTTGATATCATTGGCTTTATTTGTACACCGCATGATCCAAACTCTTCTTCAACTGACAACAGGGATGGTCTTGATTTGCACGACGCTCTCTACTGCGGCACTGGACGTCGTGCTCCCCGCCTCCATGAGAACCTATTACGTCAAGTTGGGACAATGACCCGTGTAAATTAGGTGCTGGCGAACATATCATGTTCCAACTATTACACATTGGTTCTAACACGGGTTTTTGCTCAAAGTTTCTCAAGTGTCCGAAGCCAGGTTGGCGGTTCAAGGTCAACGGTACTCATCATTTCATGACGCGTAAAGATGCTACAGACCGCGTACAGATACAGATACATGATAACCGAAAGACCGCTTGTAGAGTCCAAGTTCAGAACATTCTGAACTCACGAGTTTCACGAGCCTCGCGAGCCTCACGGAAGCGCTTCTCGGCTTCCTCAAAGTTGATGCATTTCCAGACGTTCTCCAAGTACTGAAACAAGTCGCACCCATTCAGCACGGCAGAAAAGAGCGGTAAACCCACGGAATGCTCACCTTATCCTTTGCATCTTGGTATTGGAGATAGTACGAATGCTCCCACATATCAATGCCGATGATAGGGGTGTGAGACAAGAGAGGGTCTTGGTCACGAGTCGTCGTCATCTCCAAGCGTTTGGAGACTGGGTTCCATCCCTGTACAGGAGAGCAACGTGAGTGGACTCTTGATCTGTTGGGCACGCGCATACGCGGGGGGATAGAACTTACAATCCAGCCCCAGCCAACGCCTCGCATTTCGCACATCATCCTGTTGAACTCCCGCTTCATCGTCTCTACGTTGCCGAAGCACTCATTGATGGTGGTTTGCAGAGGGCCATCCTTCAAGACACCGCCATTTCCCTTGCGCTCAGACGAAGGGGGTGCCAAGTTCCTCCAGAAGAGGGAATGATTGATGTGACCTTCAAGAGGACCCAGGTTTCAGTTAACAATGATTACATTTCCCAAGATGGAACGTACCACCGCCGTTAAACTTGATGACCGACTGGAGAGCAATGCGCTCCTTGGGTGTGGAAGCTCTGTCGTACGCGGCCTCCGCAGCGTTGAGCGCGTCGACGCAGGACCTATGATGCTTGTCGTGGTGAAGCCTCATGGTCTGCTCCGAGATGCAGGGCTCGAGGGCCTTGTAATCGTAGGGCAAGTTAGGCAAAGAGTAGTTCATCTTGGACATGATTTTTGCGATGCAACTGGACAGACAGAATGAAGGCTTTTATAAAGGCCACTGACAACAGACTTCACCATTTCCTAGACAATGTCTAAGACGTCTACCCCGCACAGTGTTTCAGTCGGAACTAGGAACGGTAGAGCGCATATGATCCCGAAGTTAACCCCCTCATAGAACGTACAAGAAAAGTATAGACGTGCGGTCTAGACCCTCAAGCTTCAAGCATGATTCGGCCACAACTTTGTCGACGGATGAAATGAAATGTAGGCTGAATCGCGAACTTTAGTAGTTCCAAGATGCAAATCCCCTCCACTCTTGATGACATGTTTGCTATCGTCGCTGAGCTTCAAGCTGACAAGATAAAGCTTTATTCCTCAATAACATAATAGCGTTTTAATGATTTGCGGTATCAAGTACGATCAATGACGGTGAGACGAAAGGTCTAATGCCCAGATGCTCCGACAGAGGATGGCATTGTTATGGGGGACTATACTCAAAATCGACAAGCGAGTGGCTGATCGAACCAGTTTGTCCCGTGACACATAGAGCTTGGAGTTTTACATGCACACTGCGTTAAGCAGATGGGGGTATTCATCTAGTCTAGATGTTATTGAAATTTCGGGCCTATGTAGACTGACACTGGTCCTATTTCATGGGTCGGTGTTTGAACCCCAAAAATGTGGCACAGTACCAACTTTTCCTTTGGTGGACCCCATAGCACCGTTTCATATTCCCGCCACCTGCTACCTTACAGCTGTCAATGATCCAAGATGCACCCTCGATGTATCACACCCCATTTTTCAGAGTGACTCGTTGTAAGTATGTATCGCGTTTCAGACCAATAACACCCTGTAAGATAAAAACGGGATATCTGCAAATGCTTGTTTCTCCGCGGATGAGTAAGAACCGTGCCGCATGGTCGAGCATGATTTACTTTCAGAAGAGTGGTGTAACACATTCATGGCGCATGATTGATTCTGAATCATCTAGGTTAAACGTTAAACATGTGACTTTGGACAAAGTTTTGTTTTGTGACAACTTAACTTGTTTTGAAGCAGCGGTTGAACAATTGCTTGACTCATCCTTGGTTTCTCAGTTACTAATCTAATCAATCAAGGGAAGTTTGATTTAGAAGCAACGTGTTTATGCGGTCCCCAAGATACCACGGACATCATTTCCAGTAAAAATCATTCGGGCATAACATCGGCAATTCCGATGATGCGGTCGTCACAAACTCCATTCAATGGAGTTTCGGCGCCATGGCTCACCGATTTGATGCGACATGCCGGAGAGACAATTATGTAAATAATTAAATAACCAATTCAGACTAACTACTAATGAACTACCATGTGGACTTGAGTCACAGACGTCTGATCATACTGCATACTGACCGTCAGTACGCATTTTTTGCGAATTATGAATAGCTGCGCCCCAGACCTCCCGGGGGGTCCGTCAGGGAATCTTTGCGGAGCATAACCGTATATTCACATTTACCGCACGCAAGCTTGCCCACATCGAGTTTCGTTTGGAACGCTCACTGTACGTTAACTGCGGATATCATGCCTTCGTATACGCTGGTCTAGCTTTTAGTGTGTAAAGTCGGCGAGATCAAGTGCATCTTCTACCACTTAGGGCCGGATCGCGCCAAAGCGCAACCGACCGCTATGTTAAAACTCTCAAACACTTTGATCCGCATTTGTTCTAGTTTCTTTTGAGTACTACTCAATATTTTGGTTCCTCTCCTATTTCATGCCGCTGCTCATTCGTAGCATGTTCTGCTTACGAATAATATCAAGCTATAACTTTTACCTTTTTCGTGATGTTTGATACATCTTGGTTCGTATGTGTTGCAGTGGAGAGATCTGCAGAGAAGCGTCTGCAGGGTTGGTAAGGATTCGGATGCGGCACGCAGGCGTTGCAGTCCAAATGAGCACATGTATAGGCCCTTCCGCGACCACTAACGAATCGGTAATACGAATAGCAACAGGTCCTCAAATGTGAAACCCTTACGTTCTCAGCTTCTCCGTTCGGGATCTCCCATGAGAGTTATGTTCCTTGGGACCGTTTGATCACCTTCAAGTTCTCCATACGCAAAACCGATAAATTGTCGCCGCCAGTCGCAGGGTTAATAAAGAACACTAGTGTGTCCTTATGACTGGGCATTGCAGACGGACGAACAGACCAACCACATGTACAAGTCTATCCTCATTGTCAAATAAATGCCTCAAACACTGGTCAAGGCAGATTCCATAAGCGGGCAAGGTAAATTCATTTATGTAACTAAGATCAACACTCTTGTGCGTAACAGTGGTGCTGGGTGAGTTCACAACCCACCGAGAAGTTGCCGACGCAAATTGGATTTTCGTGGGCATGATAGTTAAGCGCTCCAACCTCAACTTCGTAAGATAGCGATACAGAGAATGCTATAAATAGATGTTTCCACGTGGCCGGTCCCACGCCTAAACTGCACAGCGACTGGTGCAACACCATCTCGTACCGTCGCCGAACCTCTCATCCCAAGTTCCTAGGCTTCCAAATGGTGAGATTTGATTCACATAGAGCCCAAGTATCCACCTTTCTGTCTTTTTTCGTCGTTTTACGGCATTATAAAGGTGGATGCCGACGGGCATGCTTGGATGGACTGCATCACAAATTCCGGTAACTGATACACATACTCTCTACCTCTCAAGACATCTGTAGATTTCGCTCCAACTTACGCCGCTCTCATCCTTGCGGACGATGGCATCGAAATTACGGTGAGTGAGTCATAAACGATTGGCAGGCTGTCGAACCAAACGCATTCTGTAGCCTGACAAAATCACCACACTGACGGATGCCGCTGGTGTAGACCTTGAGCCTATTTGGGCGACACTCCTCGCAAAGGCGCTCGAGGGCAAGAATGTGAAGGAGCTACTATCGAACGTCGGATCTGGTGGTGGTGCGCCTGTTGCCGCATCTGCGGCTTCTGGCGCCGGTCCTGCCGCAGCAACTGAGGCACCAAAAGAAGAGAAGGAAGAGGAAAAGAAAGAAGAAGAGTCAGACGAGGATATGGTGAGTCGAAGACCGCTCAAGGAGGATTTGGGGCTGATAAATCATCTCCACCGCAGGGCTTTGGTTTGTTCGACTGAGCGCGTTATTATCTATGTTGCACTCCACTTTGCATGCCCTTTATCGTCCGTCCAGACGTCCTGTAATCCATCCACGCTGTATTAATTGCTTTAGTACTAGCATTGCCGTGACAGAAGGAAAAGCCCAGATTTGCAGAATGCTGCGGGGATTGGCGCGTGTATATTTCGCTGTGAAATGCATGCATCGCTTTCTGTACGGCATACTTGACTGATGTCTCGTCTCAGCACCCATTCATCACACCGATTCACTCTTCAAATTGTTCTCTCTGTCAATGGTGGTAACTGGAAGTATTCGTTACCAAAAGAATCAAACAACATAGATGATTCAGTTTTTGTATTTTCTCTCTTGATACTGTTAGTAACTTAAGTGATCCGCGAAGCAAAGTGGATGGAGTGCTGACGTGACGGCTTTTCGTGGTTCATCACTGTGGTTTTGGCAAGCTCTCTGGTCCGTGATCTCCCAGAGAATCATGTAGTGAAATTACTGACATGATGTAGTCAGTTATAATCACCCTCACTCTCGATGCATCGATGAGATAACGAGCGCTTGAGCCTGGGAATTCGGCACAAATTTGTGTTCTGCAGCTCGTTATTGGCTGGTGCTTTGCTCCAAGTGGCGCAGAACCAATGGTCACGTTCGTAGCCCCGATCCCCGCCGCCTGGCCCATAGCTCAATGCGGTCTCGCTGGTCTTTTGATTAATGCATATACTCCTCTGGAACAAGGCACGAAAATAGTGACTGCATCTGAAAGCTCGCGCTGCCAACTATTCATCGGGCAGTATCGTTACATGTGAGAAGACTTGTGTCCTACCGAATTGTTCCGAATTGAACTACTATAGTAGTCCGACTAGATGCTATCTAATTAGTCATTCGGCTGCTCAGGTACAGACAGGGTGTTCGAGCACCTTCGTCGACAGAATATGTCACTACCATATAAGTGGCGTCTTCGGTCCAACGCCTTGCTTCTCTGACTGACGCGAATTCTTCGCCTCGATGATCAAAGGACGGATATATCCTTATGCATGCCGCACAAGACGAGGTCGTATGGATTATTTTTGTTCTGGTTCGTCCTCTGTGGCTCAAAAGTTCCTTCTGTCATTTATACCCGCTAAAACGCGTTTCCCGTCTTATCGGAAGGCTACCGCAATAATGGAACCTCATACTCAGATTTGTTGGATTCTCGGGTGGCGTCTGATGCATCGTCCGCACCCTGCGCTTCGCTGAAATTTTATCAACCAGTTTTAACTCATGTTCACATGCCTGATCCAAGTAAGGTCGGACAGGGGTTTTCAGCATTATACAGGATTACTGCGCTCATCGCCATTATCGAGCCCACGAACGTTCTTGAGGGACATCACCTATTTTCCTGTGAAGATCCCACGTCATATCTTATCTTGTCCACGGTACTATGTTCAAGTCATTCATTTTTTTTCCTTTTCGAAAGGGGTGGATATCCGTAAATCGGTTGCCGTTGCATCGGACGCTGATGCAAAATTTCTTTCCAGTTCTTTTGCGAACCCAAGGACCCTAATCACTCTGAATTCATTATAAAATAACGTACTCGTGATCATCTAAAAATCTCATGCTTCCCAAAATTGCTCTGCATGCCCGTATGCATTAACGCCATGATGCAGAAAAACGTCCCCATGGAGCATACTATTTCGGATGATAGCTGTGCCGTTCAATATCAAGAATGGAGCTACTTCATCGGGAAAAAGAATAAGCGTGGGACTGAGAAAGCCGAATCGGTTCTCTCTCTCTCTCTCTGTCAGATAGTTCACAATCAGTGTTTATGACATAGTTGTGCTAATATGCGGAGAACGTCCTGATCATTGCAGGTCAAATAGTTGACAGCTATGCTCCATAGTGTGGGCCTAGCCTCTGTTGGTAAGCAAAATCCGGCTATCCCTTGAAGGTCACCGGTCACCCCTCCTCCCAATAAAATAAGAAAAAGCAAGTTCCTGTGCAACGCCCTGTACAAGTGTGTATGACAGAGCATGCGACATGCCAGGGAGTTTCCGAAAACGCGGGCATATTGTGCAGTTCTGGGCGAATCCCCAAAAAGGGGTCAGCGTGACATGTCTATTTTCCAAGTGTGAGTGATTCGCACAAGGTCGGACATCAGCGATAAGGAAAAGAATGGGGGGAACACGGATATATGGAATCATTGATGCATAGCTGATAGATGTAGGTACTGATGCCGCCTCCCCTAGCAAAGCGAGCGCGCGGGTAGAACAAAAAAAACAGTCCAACGATGCCTGCCCTGCATCACGAAATGGAGACCCCCAAACTGACGGGGTTGTTGTGAATCATGGTACAGCATCCAGCGAAGAGAAAACATAGTCCCCGAACACTCCGCCGAGCGTCAATAAGCTAAGATTAAACCCAACATCGAATTCTCCCACGGCTCGCTTACCGGACGCAGTTGCCCAATTTGAATTGAATCACTGCGCAACGAAAGGCAAAAAGTAACATTGCGGGGGGCATCCAATGTGAAACAGAAGAGAGAGAGGAGCACATGATAAGCTACTCGGTAGCTCCTGTCCAATGAGGGTCCACAGGCACATCATGCCAGTAGCTCTCCTGCGACATACGTTTGATAAGCTTCGGTCAGTTCGCGAATTTGTTTTCCTAAAACACGAAATGATGAGATGACATTTCCTGTGTACATGTGCAAAACCAGATTTCTTGATAGTACTTACGCAAGAACGGTGACCGACTGCCGATACCATTCATGATTTGCAATGCCTGGGTATATAAACTGTGTATTTTCTCTTCCTCGCGCGAGTTGGGTATGATGTTGTTAAGCCGCATGGAACGCAGCTTCGAGGCTTCCTTGATCAATACCTGGCTCGCGCTATTCCAGAGTACCTGAAATGGCCCTAATAAGAACGGTAATTCTCGAAATCGCCCAGACTCACTCCTGTTATCGGATCAACATAGCCTGGGCTGTATGAAGGAATTGAAGTCGCCAATTTGAAGATGGATGCCGCAGCGGCCAATCCCTTTGCCTCGCTTCCGTTAAGCAATCTATGTAGCAGCATTTGTGCCCCATAGGCAAGATGGTGTGCGAGAATCAAATGTTTGCGGACGGTTTGTGAAGTATTCAACTGCTCATTGGACAACAAAGATGGCATGAGAGCGTCCAGAACACTGATGGCTGAAGTTATCTTGTTAGAAAACCCAGAGAGTTCATCGTAGGACATGTCTAGGGCCCGCATTTCATCCTGCAATTGACGCTTTTTTCCATTGAATTAACGTACCTGGACGCCACAACTGCATCGTATCCGTTGCATACTTCCACCAGTAGGCCGCTTCTGCCTTCTGGCTCAAGGTTATGGCCTCAACGGTCCCGTCGTTGATAGTTGATCCATTATGGTGTCCCGGGCTGCCATTGCCATTCAAATGAACTGGCGAACTATGGGTTGGGGAACCCCGATGACCATTCTTGCCACTGAAACCGCCGAGAACAGGAGAGTTACCATAACCATTGGAGATGGGTGACCCATGTCCATTGGTAACGGCTGACCCATTCGCCATAGACATCGGCGATCCGTTACCGTTAGGATGGAATGATGAACCGTTTACATGTGCCTGCTTGACAGATGACCCGATCAATCTAACTGATAGCAGTGTGAGAGTGAAACTTACTAATCTGCCACCTTCGGGAGACGCTAAAATGGGCGGTCCCATTGTTCCGCGGAGTGCGTCAGGTGCACATTTGAGGTTTGGGAACGTGTTGAGAGCTGCGGCCCAGCCATAATCGAGGTAATATATGGTCCAGCATGCATTAACGCGCTCCCGTTCCTCGATCACATCTTTCATCGGGGGCATGAGAAGGTCCGAAAACTCGCTCTGCGTCTTGCTTGTTTTCATAACACCAGTGGCAAGCGCAGTCGAAGCGGCCGTTGCCAGGTGATACTGCCCTTCAAGCATCCGATTCTGAGCGAAAAAGTAACACGCAAGCATAAGTTCTGCCTGTATGCCATGCATCACGCGCTTTGGATGGGTATTCGATAGGGTTTGTGCTGACATTTGAACCGCAGCGGCTAGGACGTGTTTCTCGCGCGGTACATAAACATCTTCAGATGCAAGAAATATGCCAACGAGATACGTGGCCATGATTAAAGCGGGAAAGGGGCGATATTGATGCCCTAGAGGAAGGTCTAGGAGCATGCTGTCACGAAAACGTAACTGGTCGAGGAAAAAACCGAAATCCGAAGCATGGGTCAAGAATTTATCGAGCCTAATGAAAGCGTTAACAGCTTATCTAAATGCCATAACTGCGTTAATAGCGCACAGATGTTTTGCCTCGTCCTTTGGCGGCTCCAGAGCATCTGATAACATATGAGTGGGATATTCTTGGGCAAATAGTGGGGATAACGCACTATCTGAGGTAGAAGATGATATTATTGAGGTAGAATGAGCTTGGGATGGTTGATATGGTTGGTGTAACGTCACATTCGCATTTGCGCGTGCGGGAGTAGTCAATTCTTGTATCCGCGCCTCCAAAACGCGGATTCTCTCTTCCAAAAGCTGATTTTGGGTTGGTTCATTTCCGACGGTGTACTCGCAGTCCTCTGGTTTCTTTGCACGTAGACATTGGCCGCAAATGGGTTGGGCGCCATCACATTTCTATTCAGGAGCAATATACCCGGGGTTTAGCAAGGAAACGGGCAGAGTGAATTCGGCACCTTGCTCACTGTCTTTCGTCTACGACATGTTGCACAAGCTCTCCCCCTTGGAAGTGTTGAGGTGCCAGGCGGAGAATACATGGTTGCCATCCGAAGGGATGTGAGAGGATGGGAACTTGTTGACTTAGGCTGATTTCAGGTATCTTATATCGAGTGACTGAGCTTGAATGAGTTTACTTCTACATGAGCTGAAGGAGCGGTAGAGCGCGGAACTGAGATTCGTGCGGGGCATTTAAGCTTGACGTCACTCTGGCTACCTTAGGATCCTCCAAAAGAATATTCAAGAACAGTTCGTCGCAACACACGCGATAGCTTGCGACCGAGTGCGACCGAGGTTCATTTGGAGGAATATATTGATTGTTCTCTGTTTTTGAAACAAATACGGCTATTCATGTGCTGCACGTTAGTGTGACCTCACTTGGCCCAGAGCTAAGGCGATATCACTTAACGAACCACTGCTTCCAGGAGATGACCAATTCCGTCCCACACTGCCATATGACTGCTAAAGTCATCAGATCCACCGGGGACGATTATGTCTAGATACAAATCTTCATCTCTGTGGCCTAAGATGCAGAGCTAAATGTTAACACCCCGTCGTGGGTAGAGCTACTATCGTGCTCAGAACCAGAAATAAGCCAAACCAAGATTGTGTGTCATGTGTCTGAATTCTGGAGATCTACCTCGATACGCCTGATTCGGTACATATGCTGAAATCTAACGCGATCTCTGGCGGAGAGGTTGTCAGATGTCACATCTGAAGACATGATAACCGCAGTAACGTACAATGGGCGTTCCAAGGGCAGCTCGATGTGGGCACAAGGTTTTTGCGGAGCCGTCCCATACCGGTGATTGCAATCGGTTATGCTCCGCAAGGCATTCCTAGTGGACCCCCGGGAGCGCCTCTGTAGACGGAGACTGTAATTCGTGGAGAATACAGGCCAGTGGCAGGAGGAGCCATGCTGGTGACGTGTCGAAAAGGGAGCGTCCCAATTAGGACATGCTATTCAGTATTTCCGGCGCACCGGATCAAATTGGGATAGCAACGCCGCCGAAATGCTGACCGCATCATCGGCATCGCCGACATTGGCTCCGGATAATTTCAGAAAACAGTGGCAACGGCGTCCATGGTATCTTGGGGACTCATAAACACGTTGCTTCCAAATCAGAACTCTTCTGGCTTCCGTGATGCATCAATATGCTGACGGCGCTGTGCTCACGTATGTGAGAAGGGCTATGAACTCGTCTCTTGACGCCCTCAGAGCTCAGCAAGATCAAAAGTGTCACAAAACTCGTCCAAAAGTCACACTTGGTCGACCAGCCTGGGCCTCGTCTTCCCCAACTTTGGGACGATTCGGCAAATGTTTCTCTTCTGAAGGTAAATCACGCTAGGTATGGGCTTCTCCCACTTCTCGGAACTCGATATGTCCACATTGAGCCCGCTTCTTATTTAACACAGGGACAAATCTATTTTGCCCCCCTAAGCGGGTATAGATCCATGTAAACCTCCCGCACGTCCGCGGAGAAACAAGCATTAGCCGATGTCCCTTTTTTCTGTTAAAGGGTGTTTATGGGTCTACTTGATACATGAAACACGATATTTACGGCCACCTACGTCTCCAGTCACTCTGAAAAACTAGGGCGTGGTACATGTGGTTCATCGAGGGTGCATCTCAAGTGTCTCGAGGTCGTCTTGAGGTGCTTAACCTTCCTCATTATCTGCAGCAGGGACTGGCCTAACACACAGTGGAGACGGAATATGAAACGGTGCTATGGGGTCCATCAAGGAATTGTTCCGAAAAGTCGGGGTTGCGGCACATCGACGTCGACCAACGAAATAGGACCCAGCGGTATCAGTCTGTGTACATCTGCCCTTTGTTCGAAATTCCAGGGATGATCAACAAATCTATCTGCATGCAGAGAAATCTCCATTTGCTTAGCCATGTCGAAAAGTTGCGTGCAACGCGGGCTCTGTGAAGACTTGTCAGTCATCTGACTCACCACTTGTCGGCTATACCCATAGCCTAGTCACAAATAGCAAGCTAGTACTCGCTAATGTGAAGCGATTTCAGAATGTATTGCCTGTGTCAAAGGGGGGGGGCCTTTTCGACATCTCCGTCGGAGCGTCTGCTGATAGACCTCTCGTCTCTACGTCATCTATCGCGATCTCATTTTGAATATCCCGCAAAATGTTCTTTGCGGCACTTGATCTTTTTGAGATGCCTAACGACGATAACAAACATGGCATCAAGAGGGGAATTCTCACCTTGGCACTTCAATATCGAAGTCCGCGAAATCAACTCACCCTGTGTCTAGATCGTCTAGACTTCATGTTCTATGGCTGAGGGGTTGACCCGCGTCGGGATCATACGTGCTACTGTCGTCCCTAGTTCCAACCGAAACAATTGTGTGGGGTAGACGTCTTAGACATTGTCTCTGAAAATTCACCATTGTCGGTCAGAATAATTATGAGAATTCGATTTCGTCTCGCGTTGCGTTTGAAAAAAACAAAAAAGCATTTGAAAACAGACAAACCATGAACATGGCCAGTCTTAACCTCCCCTACGATTACAAGGCTCTTGAGCCCTGCATCTGAAAGCAGACCCTACGTCGACGCGCTCAACGCTGCAGAGGCTGCGTACGACAAAGCTTCTACACCCAGAGAGCGCATTGTTCTCCAATCGGCCATCAAGTTTAATAGCGGGTTGGTACATCTTTAATCATTCCAAGAGGCCCGGGCCGGGGATACAAGGTTACATCAATCACTCCCTCTTTTAGAGGGAGGAACATGGCACCCCTTCGTCTGAACGCAAGGGAAACGGCGGGACGGCCCTTTGCAGACGGCCAGCCATCGATGAGTGCTTCGGCAACGTTTCAACAAGATGATGTGCGAAATGCAAGGCGTTGGCTGGGGTTGGATCGTAAGTTCTGTAAGCGCGTGCCCGACAGACCGACCGACCGACCGACTCCCGTTGCTTCTCACAGGTATGGAATGACGACGACTTCGTGACCAGGACTCTCTCTTTTCTCACACCCCTATCATTGGCATCGACATGTGGGAGCATTCGTGCCATCTCTAATACTAAAACGTAAAGGAGAAGGAGAAGGAGAGTTTATCTAAACCGCTTTTTGCCGGCGTGGACCGCGTCGAGTACTTGGAAAACATCTGGAAGTGCATCAACTTTGAGGAAGCCGAGAGGCGTTTCCGTAGCGGCCCGCGAGGCTCGTGATGCTCGCGAGTCCAGAATGTTGTGAACTTTGTGTGGCCCTTTTGGTTACACGCGGTCTTTTAGCGTTCATTATTTACGCGTCGTGAAAATGATATTATAGTACCGTTCGTCTTGCCTTGTATGTTAAGCGTACCATGGGACAAAGCAGAATTTTGCAAGGGAGTAACATTCATCAATGTTGGGATCGGGAACACGACAAAATTGGCGTGTCAATCGAAGCACTTCACGGAATGCCTTGGTTTCCGGAATATTCGAGGCGTTTGGGAGCCCTTGGATAGTTTTATTATTATTAGTCGTATGTTTGGATATCTCATGGAGTTGGCCATATCGTTTATTTTTGGTGATGCCATGGCATCCATGACTTTTCCACTCGGATGACCTCAGTTTCTTCTCCTCTGATAAAATAAAGTTCTAGGATCTAAGACTGGATACGCCGTTCGCCTCAAGGCAAAAGACGCGGGCATATCAGCGAATATCCCGCTAGTGTCAGCCGGAGTCGTCATCAACCGATGTGACACTGCTGCTAGTAGTGGCATAGTGCCACTCGGTTGTTGCCTTCTCGGAAACTAACTCTTGTACCTCTCCAGATATGGAAGAGTGGGAACGCCGGAGCAATGTGTGCCAAATAGTGTGGCAGACGCCGAGTCGTAAAAACGATAGGGGGTAGGTGCGCACTTCCTCAACAGTAAGCGCAGATCCGAGAGCAATGCACTACTTTGACATGAAAAGGTGCCAGCGGGACTAAGACCTCGATGGTCAGGTTCACCTGCAAAAAAAAGCTGTTGCGAACAACAGCAGCAGTATCAGCAGCATGGTTTAACCTTCCTACTGATCCATTGACACCGATGTTAGAAAGCACTTACGTTAAGAGTACATAACCTGGTGCAGGCCTTTTAATTTTGGGTTGATCTGTGTGTCCGACCAGAATGGAAGTGCTCACCTGCAACAAGTGCCACCACACGTGCAGAGTGACGTTGCAGGGTCCCACTGGTACTATCTAATAAAGTAAAGTTGAAGAGCAGCGGCACAGGCTGGTACCGTACCGTAGTCATAACATCAAGTGGCCGGTGGATAGATGAAACCGGAATACTATCATTTCATATTCACTTCACGGGCACGCTCGTATCATTTTGATGCTATTGATGTTCAACAGACGGAGCAGTTGCCCGTTTCGTACCAGTTGAATTGCTTCCTTGCCCCTTCCGTGACCGCATGACGATCTACGGATCGAGGCGAGAGGCTCCAAACCCACGTGTGGCAAGATCAAAGATCTAAAGTTCTTGACGGAACGCTCGCTGAGTTTGACCAGGTAGTGGTAAGTTGCCAACTGGAACGCGATATCATCGAACGGGGATGCGGACATTCTCGGAGTCATCATCATTGTTTGTCCGGATTCGACCCTGCCCTCAATGCTCATCCTCCTCTTTCATGCTGTACATACATACGGCGAGGGCTTCTGTGAAGAGTTTTTGCCTTGCGATGCAATCACCCCCGGGCCACCACCCCTTTTGGTGGCGTGACATTATGGTAGTACCTGCAGGACGGTCATCGTCGGCTCAACCTCACGTAAAAGATAGGCTCACCTCGAATTTTCATATGGTGGGAGCTCGTCGTGAACGCATAACACATCGGAGACCGATCCTCACCATCCAATGTCCGAGGAGGAGTGTCTAGAGTTGCAGTGAAGAGCACTTTGGAGTGGGTAAAGAAATCAAGACCATGACTGTGCCTTTGCGAGGGGCTGCTATACCGCCTACACAGATATCTTGCAAATCCTGGCACATGCAGAGTCAGAGAACTGATGCTGGTACTCCGGAAAAACGTAAGTCCCCGGCGAGACTTCGGGCCGTTTTGCCACAGGTAAGTACATAGCTTTGAAGTAGTTCACAGCAGTATACAACACGTATAAGTATAAGCAAACACACAGCATCATAATTACAGCCCATTTTCGCCCACCCGTTCTTCACGAGGTGTCAGCACTTTATAAAATTTCCAACAATCATACTAGGTATGCCCCACTTGTCCCTCCGTATCGTGAAGGAGAAGCAGCAATTGATGAAGCTCTCCTCGGTAGGTGCCTCTGCCTGCTGTGCGTCCATTGTCCTTGCGGATGCTGACAATGGGCTCGTAGGACCAGTGTTGAAGACCGGCTTGTAGCGCAACACACATGACGTGAGGACTGCCTTTTGCGTCGAGTCGAATGCGACGTTTCCGTATTTCTAATCGACACTACTATCAGAGCCCAGAAGAAGGGAGAAAGAGCATCGGCAAAATCCTTACCTCCCAATAGTTGACAGCGGACTCTTCGGCCATCAGTTCGTATATACATAGCCGGCCCTGATATGCACATGAGACAACCGAAATACTGGGAAGAAAAAGGGACAACATACGTCTCGCAGCATGATACCGTCTATGCCAACTAGCTCGGAGAACTGTCTATTGCCTTTGTAGATCTCTCCCGTTCTCCTCCATAGGCACGCTGGTACGCCCATGGCCGAGAAAACACGGTCATAATCAAGCAGCAATCGTTCAAAGGCTTCTTCAATAAAGACCAAGTCCTGGTAAATGGCGATTCTTGGTGAGACGGAGCGAGAGCGATTCCCACACCATGGGAATATTCGGAACATGCAATACTTACTATGTCCCTTAATGATTGAGCGATTGCCTGTTGGGGTACGTATCAGAACTAGATTAGCACAGCATGGAGAAAGTCCTTACCCTAAATTTTGGTCTCAGGACAGAAAGAGGCTGCAAGATCTGCTGTTTAGACTCTTGCGACACGCTTAAAGGCAAAAACAAAAACAGAAAAGGCGCATCAAATTCAACAGCCGCTCGATCCTTTAAAAGCATGAACTCACTTGCGATCCATCCATCTGGACAATCTTTGGTACCCCGTGACGTAGTTATACGGCTTCAGTAAACCGGCTTCATACTTGCTCCTTATGACCCTGTTCAATCGTTCGTCGCGTGAGCCGTCTTCCTGGTCTGCGGCCGTCAGCAGAAACTTCTCCGCCTTGGTTGCCGATGGAAGGATCGGAGTGGCATTGTCGGGTGTAGAAGCGGACTTGGTTGATGGCGGCTTTGTCGGAGTCCCAGGTACAGCAGGGTTGTCAAGAACAGGGACCGATGCGGATGCCTCTTGTATCGCCTGGTAAGTTGAGGCACTTGGATTAGCGGATCCAAGAACGCTCGGAGCCGCAGCTGTATTTGCCGTTGCCGTCGCGTTTGCATTGGCGAAAGAGGCCGATGTCATCAACGAAGGTGCAACCGTGGTTGGGGGTGTGAAAAAGGTGCCTTCGTCGAGGGTCTCCAGGAAATCGCTGTACATTACACCATTATATTAATATTTTATGAGCTTTGGTTTAGTAGTGGTACGGGACTTGCCTCAGCACCGAAAACTCGTTACCGAGCGTTTCGGGTTGGTACAAAAAGCTGGAATTCTGCGATGGAACATTCATTGGCCATGATGTTGTGGTGTTTGGAAGCTGTGGGCTCTGGTACACGGTTACTAGGACACAGAACGATATCAGAATGCAGGATCAATGCGATCCGCAAAAGACTTACCCGGTGCATAAGTGCGCACCATGTCTACGCTGCTACTCGTACCAGGAGTTACCGGAGCAGATTTCTGACCCGGTTTTGGCCTTCTCTCATCGTGACATAGATGACCAATCTCACGCTTGATGCTGTGACCGAGGCAGTCAGATGGGTTGTTGTAATGTACGAAAGGAATGGACGGATGCTCACCACCGCTGACAGGGCCTACCCTCGTCACAGGTCATGTGGCTCCTTCTGCAATACAGACAAGCGTGATTAACTTTCCTCCTCCTCGCCGTCTTCTTCTTCTTCCCAACGTCGTCTTCGGTGCCATTGCTCTGGAAAAGCACGACCATGTGGATTCGTCAGGTACGAAAGTCTCGGGGGAGAGATCAGGGTGCATACCTCCGGCATCAGGATGTCATCTTGAAATGTCGAGACCTCGGTTGCCATTGCCTGTGGCCGCACTGAGCAGCAAGGCGCATTTACCACCTGAGGTTGGTCGAATCAGTGGTGTTGTCAAGCGCTTCCAGGAATGGAAGCTTTTTCCCTTCCGCCACTCAAACCCCCCCTCCCGCATCCACGAATTCTATTTTTCTAGCCAGGAGGCGGGCGCACCGAGGCCCTGATTGGCCTTTTCATGTGATTCCAGCTACGGCAAAAACTCTCAAACGTGATCCCAAAACGTGTCTCAGCCCTGTCGAGTTCTCAGCCAATACCACCAATACCACCAACTTCTATGTGGACCTCATGCCGTAGTTTCCGGGACACAAGTCATGGGGTCACTTGACAGCCAAAGTTCCACGACGGCGTTTCTAAAACGTATTACAAAGGTTCAGGTGAGCCGCATATGGTATGTATGGAGTTCCCAAGGACCTGCACGGCCGCAGCCACTCCATTACTTTTCGTCATGACACAACAATTCTTGGAGCTGGTATTCTTGCCAGAAAGAGGATCTTCGTAAGATATCCATCTTGTGATTAAAGGCGCCCTAAGAATCTTCTCACTAGATATTGATGCTGTGCTTTGGATGCCAAACATGTTTTGAGCGACAATCGATGGGGAATATCCTGAGGCATATACTTAAGAAACCGAAGGCATGGTTTGGCGAGGCAGAGTTCAAATCCGCGCAGCAACAAAAGAAAGCAAGGTTAGCAAAGTAGGACAGTTCAAAGCTATGGTGAATATCTGTGTTGACGAAGAATCACAATGTTACAAGACGCTTTGATGTCCGTCGCCCTCCCAAACCACCATCCTCAAGCGCCTTGCCCTCTTTATTGACCATATCACCGTATCACTTCGCATGCACGCTGCCCGCACCCCCTTCGCCACCAGCGCTTACCACTTTCCACGCCACACGCCCCCTTGTCGTCATCGTCGAGGGGAATGGCGTACCCACAGAACTTGATCGTGCCGCAATACCTGATTCTGCGCACCCGTTAGACCATCATCATCCCCTGCATCGATTCCAATAGCGGCAGCGGGAGCTGAACGAAGGCTATCTATGCTCTCCAGCGCCTCCAACTTGGATTGCGCAAACGGAAACTCGCCCCCCGTGTTTGCTTGGCATCATCATCCATATCTGCCTCTGCAGCCGCGGGAGTGCACTCCACACAAGAGAAGCAGGCCACGATCGCCAATGGGAAGAGGCGCGCAGGAGGAAGGGGAGGAGAGTCAGCCATAACATGGTCGATAGACGGCAGTTCCTTGTGTTAGGATTTGCTGAAATGGTGACACGCAGAAGCAAGTAAGTTTTATCGCCGCCCGTAGGTGAGTCATTCGATCTACCGCATGCTCCCATTAATTAAACTTCACGAGGCGGAATCGGTTTTTGGAGAAGAACCTCGTATAATGTGTGCTCAAGGGCATTTACAGAAAAGTTCTGGTATCCATTTCAAGCAAGTCCAAGTTTCCCACCTGCTGGATAACCTTGGCGCCCATATTTTTGGGGAATTATGTCATTTTCTACAGGCTTACTTGGCTTCAGCTTCATAGTACGGCCTATCAATCATTCTATCACTCCTAAAGTTATTTAGGCCTCTTTTGGCTCATCACTTTTGATGTTGGAGATATCTATCCGTTTCGAGCGCTTAAAGACGTGACATAATTAGCTGTTATTGCCGTCAGCACGAGTTGTCCTCGTTCCTGACGCTTTTTAACCCTTACGAGCGACGTCCTCCGACGAAATGAGCCAAGAACTTAACTCAGGAGATTGTAAATTCCGGTTACTGACTATTGGTGGAGTAAGACTTTGCCATCTCTCTGTCAAGTTTGATGACAAAATATTACCACAGCTTGGCGTATCCCTTATCAATGCCGTTTTTAAGGCTTCTCCCGTAGTATATTTACGGTTTCGCAAGCATTACGCAGCTAAACCGCGTTAGGATGACCAATATCAAGCTCATACTACTGATGTCAATCGTGAAATTATCTTAGAAAATACCCGAAGTGTGATCTTGCATGATTCAGGGGAACACGAGCCGATAAATGGGGAAAAGTTCAGAATCTTGGAGAAGTTCGTTCAGGAGCGATGTTGCAAGGAACTTGATGTGTCGAAAAGGCTTCATGCGATTTGGTGCGTTCATACTAAAGACAATTATCTCCACTCATGGCACATTCACAGGCTATGCATCACTGTCCCATTGAACGGTGGTGTGATGTTTGAACAGTGGCATGAGCAGATATTCAAGTTTGATCGAAACAACGGTGATTTCGGCATGTCATTCCAAGTCCCTACTTACTGCGGCGACAGTTCCACTTATCGTCGTATGTGTGGCATCTGATCCTTTCAAAGCCAACGATGTCAGCCAAGAATTACACTTCAAGGGCCTTGAAAAATGTGGCCAGGAAACCGAGAATATTCCTCAGAATATATCCTGCACATTTGTAGCAAGTACGCGTACTTCTCAGTCCTTTGTGTAGCATACAGCACTGAGGTCTTCATGTAGTCTCACGTCCAGACACTTTGTGGCATTTAGTAAAACTTACGATACAAGGACACTGCTCAGATGAAGATTCATTGCGCTCGGTACGAATCGCTCTAGCGACCGCACAACGCATCGATCTGGAAGACAGAATTACCAAATCAATAAGGTAGTCCACCCTAGTACTTGTGATGGAATCTTGACCCAACATTCTTAGATTAGGAAAAGATAGTAATTGGTTTTGTATGATACTTTTTTTTATGTTCTGAATTCTGGTACAGAATTTCCGAACATCATCAGGCAGCTTCGTTTCAGCCTCCGGAACTGGTCGGGCCCAATACATAAGGAGATTGTCAACATTTGGAACATCCGGGATCTAAATGAGGCATGCATAATTTCATATTTTACTAGACTGACCATCAATCTGTCCGTAGTTTCTTCTCAGCGATAGTTTCCGTGATCAGGTATTGGCCATGGGGGAAGACGGTGATGATAACTATGGTCCTAAGTGAGTAATTCAGCATCTCGGGGCTGTCGTAACTGATAGCTATTTCTTTCAGAGGCGGAATAAAACGGAAGCATAGTTGGAGCGGATCGTGAGCATGCGTCGTTGTAGTAGTTGAACAGATACGCTGATTTTGTTGCAGCGATCCAACCATTCCGCAGCGAATTTGGAGTTATGTGGCGACCCTCGTTGTCATCCTTCTAGCAATCTTTCAAATCGATCGGCTCGAAGGCAATGTAAACGAAGATTGCGTGATTGAACTTCTCTTCCAGTTCAATTACTCAGAGAAACAAAAGTTTAATTCCTTGGTAAAGACTCTAGTGACAGCGTCTCAAAAACAAACTATAATGGAAGGGATTGAGTTACTTGCATTGAAATATCGGGTATGTAATTCCATTTTCGAACGCGCGACAACCTTGATCTCACCATGACCAAGAATATACAACTAAATTACAACCGACCTCCGCTCCCGTCATTGCTCGGAATTTATTCTATGGAAGTAAGCATGACCCTCTAAGAATGAATGCACTGCCACTGTCGACTACTAGCTTGCAGTTTTTGGAAAACTAAGAACGAAAGGGGCCGGCCTCACCTTTTTCCGTAAATTTTTGGACGATACTGACCATGTCAATATTGCTTGCAAACGGCTTGATAATGAAAGTGCCCAGTCACTACTCGATTTCATCCTGAAGGCTAGTCATTTTCGGTCTGTCGGACCACATTTCACCCCTTCTAGGTGCTTCGCAGCGAAGAAACTTTGCTAGATTCAGGCGAAAAGATGAAAGCAAGGAAGCTTATGTTCAAACTGATCAAATATAAGAATGTTGTACCCACCTCCCTCTTCCTCAGAAATATTATGGTGTATCAAGAAATCTTTGAAGTCGGGGGATATGGACATATTCTCAAAGGTGACCTCAATGGGACACAAGTTGCGCTGAAAGAACTAAACAAAATTCGCAATGATTACGTCAGCACTTTTCCCATCTGCACATTCTCGGTCAATTGACACTTTTAGAAAGTATTTTTACCGAGAAGCGCTAAGATGGTATACACTATCTCATCCTTACATCCTCCCTTTCCTAGGAATATATCAATCATCAAAACTATGCCTCGTGTCACCATTCATGGAGGCTGGAACATTAGCTGATTGGAGAGAAAGCCAACAGGAGAAAAGTATGACAGAGATACGAAGACGCGTAAGAGAGCAACATTTTGATATTAAAAAATTATACATTATACATTATACATTATACATAGATGTTAGAGGTAGCATTGGCTGTCCAGTTCATGCACTCAGAGGGTATTTTTCATGGCGATTTGAATGGAGTAAGTACTTTTTATCGTGACTCACTTATCTGATATCACTGTCTACCAGGCCAATATTCTTTTGGATTCTTCTGGCCACTGTCAAATTACAGATTTTGGGTTGTCACAGGATACCAATCTTACAGCTTCACAATCAGCCCCTAGTGGCAATGTTCGTTTTGCTGCTCCAGAACTGTTTGGTACATGTAACAAGTGTGGTGTGGGGATGTGTGACGGGGAGTGCCATGAGAATAACAGCAAGTGGAGGCGAAATAGATCACTGGAAACAGATGTGTATGCATTTGGCTGTCTTTACTATGCTGTGAGTGACATTTGTTCTTACCTTTACACAACATATACCAACGTATAGTATAAAGACTTATTTTGGTGCTGTGCCTTATGGGAAGAACACTCAGCATCAAATCATCAACCTTGTTACAAATGGGAAACATCCGGAGAGGATACAAAATCCCAGGATGACAAACAAGGAATGGAATATGATTCAGTCCTGTTGGGCTTTAAAATCTGCCAATCGTCCAACAATGACACAAGTTGTGGAGATAATATCATCATTGATTCCTTCAGCTACCTACTCCTTACCTGCCAATAACTCATCCCGACAGTCCGAGTCGGACATTCATGTACTTTCGCAGCACGATGGTAGTCTATTTGTATCCGAGTAGCACTACGTATGTTAATACATCATTTTTTGGTACTACTTTCCATACAATGTATTAATACGCTTACTATCTGATTGTTCTATGAATGCCGGATAATTTTTAATATCTTCACTACCTGTTCCATTGTTGGACGTTCAGAGAACTTGAACGCCCAACAATGTTTAATCAGAATCCATTCATCATCTGTCATTCTTGGGTTTTCTAGCTTATCTGGATTTATGCCATTCGTGACAAGCCTGACAATTTGATGTTGCGTTTTATTCTGAAAAGGGATAGTATCATAAAAGATCTACAAGGACCTTTAGTTAAACACAGCGCATCAAAGAATAACTTGCCGCATAATAGAGACAGGCGAAAGCATATATGTCTGTTTGAAATGTTTTTCTTGGCTCCCGTGAATCATCATCCTCATAGCATCCCTGGCAGTCCTCTCTGAAACACCTACTACACGTACCAAACAACTCTGGCGCAGCAAAGTTTATCATATGTTCAGCGGTTGTTAGTGTATTGGTGATGTTGGTATGACGGGGTATCCCAAAATCGGTAATCTGACAGTGGTAATCCAAGTCCAAAAAAACGTTTGCCTGACGGTGTACAAATACATAAGCAGAAATATGAATCAAATAAAACGAGTACTTGCTCCACATAAGTTGCCATGGACGATGCCTTCTGAGTGAAGATAGCAAAGGCCTTCAGCTACCTCTAACAGCTAATTAATTATACGTTAGCAAAAAATATCAATTGGCTAATGTATTTGAATCTTACACGCTTTTGTATCTCGTCTACACTGGGATGCTGAATTTTTCTCCAGCTAGTCAATGTTCCTTGCTTCATGAACGGAGACACTAGAATTAGCTGCGATCTTATTTCATACAAACCGAGTAGAGGAAGAATATAACGATGAGAGAGCGAAAGCCATACTAAGATATCTCGATAAAATTCATTTTTGATCGGATCCTTCATTAAAAAAAAAAAACGAAAAACAGTTAGATTTCGTTATGTCAAGGAAGGGTATACACTGACATCTTGGTGGCGAAACTGATAAAGTAGTCTGAGTCCAACCTGCCTTCCTTTATACATGCCCACAGTAATCTGACCAAACTGACTCAGACCACCGGCGTCATTGGGTGGCAGTGAGATGTCGGTAATGAATAGAGACGTTGGCTTGATATTCGTACGTTTGATCACTTTGAACATGAGTTTCCTGGACTTCCGATGGGCGTCTTGGATGCCTGAATTCAACAGGGATTTGTTGCGGAGAACCTGGACAGAATGTCAAAATCACGGTAGACAAGCCCACAATAACTCACTTCCAGGATGAAATCAAGTAGTAATTGCGTATCAGTCGGATCATCCGATGCCGAAGTAATGGCGTCGTAGTCGGAGAAATCTAATAATCTACGCAAGAGATTGAGGCTGACCCTGCTTATTTTGGATCCTCCCGAAACCACAGACTGATAGTTGCATTTGAATTCGTCCGTTTCTCAAAAAGCATATACTCACCTCCATTCTGAGAATGGTGAAAAGCGATGGGAGTGTGGGTCTGTTGTAGTCAAATTGTGTGTCGGCGTTTGTCATCTAGATGAATCATTGGCAATGCCAAATAAAAATGAAAAATACGTAAATCACATGCCCTATTTTCATACACTTGTGATCGTATTTTGTCTACTGCGCTGGCTTTTGCAAGTGGATGATTGACAAAGGCCATTATCGCACCATGAATCTTTTTTCTTCTGTCTGAGCAGTAGAACTCATGGATAATTTCTTTTACTCGATCCACTCCCAGCACTTTGCCTTCCGAATCACTGAGCGAAAGTTGACAAATGGCCTGGAGGATGAGAGTGAGGTCAACCACGTAACCCATAAAGCAACGTGTGTTCTGAGGCCTGCAACGAAATTCAGCACGTCTAATGAGATAATTGATTCTATGCTCACAATCGTTTGAAAACGCAATTGGCCCAATTAGGGAGATGTCTACGTCTGCTCGGAATAAATATCATTGTACCAGTTCATGATCTCTCACTCACAAGTGACCGATAATGTCATCCACAATCAACATCATCAGACTACGGAATGCGTTACTAAGAAGGTACTAATACTCATGTCAATACTATGAAAACAAAAACTTTCAACATTGGCATTTCACCTCGTTCAGACTTTGAATATTCCATATAATGACAATATCTTCATGAATCTTGTCCAGACAGTTTCGGAAACTGAGACCGATAAATACGCTGGAAGCTATTGCTCTCCAATATTCTGTTCGTAGTAGTAGTAGTAAATTGAATATTAAAATTGTGACGAATTAAACTACGAGGCTCACGCTTCTGCCCCACTCTGGTTACATTTGGGGGTCAACTTAGGTCATTAACTGAAAGGGTTGAAACGACTTACCTTATTGATGCAGCCATCTTGGATTCTATGTCTACCTGTGTAGCATTTACCAATGTGATTTGCGTTGTACGGGACAGATCCTCATCAAGCTTGGTTCGTGGATGGTTCTTTTCCGACAAGATGTGACGATGTGTGTCGACATGTATATGTTCCATCGTGAGCTTAACTAACCCTTGGAGAGTTGCAGGCTCCGCAACTAAACAACAATATCAGTAAAAAAAAAACCATAGACAACTTACTTTTGGTACGTAACATACCGGATACAAGTGTGTATAGTATTTGGCCAGTTTTGATCTTCATCCAGCCATGCTTGTCATCCGTAGCTGATCCTGGCCTGATTTTGTCCATAATAATTCGTCCAAAAAGGTCTGTCTTGGTGAATACTACGATAAGTGGAACTATATCGAGATTAAGTGAAGAATCAAAGGATGGCACATGATGATAATCATTGCCTTTGTTTCGATTCAACTGGAGAACCCTCTCGTCGCTTGGTTGGAAAAGTGGACCGTCAGTATCGGATGATACAGTGACACATAACCTATGAACGAAATGGAGTATAGTATTGGGTTATAGTTACTAACACACCAAATGGCATGAATTCTTTCCGAAACATGCTCCTCGTGACACCGCACGTGTACAAAATTCTCCAAAACATCAAACATCTTGTCGCTTTCGTACCCTTGTGAATCATGCAGTATCAAACTTTTGTTACTTTCCGAAGTAATTTCTTGGTTGATGTCGGTGTGTAGATGGTCCTAATGGAACTCAGTGGCAGAAATACAAGTGTCAAGTACTAATCTGAGTACCACGAAGGAAGCATTCAAGAATATAGCATTGATGAGAGCGGTTTTTCCAGTGCCGGACTAATGGGTAGGAGCATGGGTGTTAATGAACCACATATGCGTATTGGCAGAGGATAGGGTCATACCCGGCCCACAACGAGAATTCGAAATCTAGTAGGGAAAGAGTTTTGAATTGAAACCCGTCGAAAGGAGTATCATGACTCCTTACCTTGAACATTCAACTTGCGTGGTTCTCTCTGTCGTCGACACAAGCGACGGGATGTGCGTTGCGAGGGATGGCTTGAAACTCATGGTGGGAATGCGGCAGCATCAATCGACTATGGCATGTGACTTTTTACGTTTTCCAACTTTTTATCACAGTGATTGGTACTCAAAATATCTTACCTGCGACATTGTCTTGTGTTCCTTCAGTAATGGATACGCCTAAAACTGTCAGATTATAGCTATGACTATGACCCACTATAGCGGGTAGTGTAAATGTTGTGATTGGCATAGAGCTGTTGAAATAGCTAGGGTAAGTTCATTGACTGGATACTGGAACACAGTCCCATATGTGGTAAAGAGTTTTACCATGCATACTCCTTATGGTTAATCAAACTCCGACATTATCAGACGCTTGAACAGTTTTGAAGACCGGATTAAGGATACAAGTATCATTTCAGCGCTTCAGGTGTTATGCCACCAACCAACAGCTTTTGCACTACCCGCTACCCACTACCCGTTATTCGCTATAATGGATCTGATAGCTTTATGCATATCCATTATAAGGAACACAAGAAAATGTCGCACGTAAAATACACATAGATATACGGTTCTGACTCTCCCCCTTCCCCATCTCCTTCTCACCCCTAACGCCCTCGCTCGCAGTTTACTTAGGTGGTGGTGTGGGAGGACCTTTGAAAGCACAGTAAACCCCCAAAAAGAGAGAAACAGAAAAAAAAAAAAACGTACCAAATAAACCCGGTTTCGGTGGTGGCGAAACAGCAACAGCAGGGGCAACGGGTGTCGGCGCCAATAATGGGTTCGCTTCAAATACAAACAAATAATTCGTATCAGATCTTTGAACCCGAACGAGGAAGCATGCAAAGAGAGAAAGAAAAAAAAAAACAAAAACAAAAACAAAAAAAAAAAAAAACGTACGTCTCCACTGTGCCCATGCGGGCAACTCTTGTCTGGCCGGAGGAGGGGAAGCGACTGCAGCGGGCGCCGGTGCTGGTGCGGGAGCAGCAGCTGATGGACCCGCAGTGATCGCGCGCGTTTTTCGTTTATGGATGACGCGCCAGCCGGGGCGGGCTTGGATCGGTTCTTCTGGAGATCCGGGAGGGGCTGTTCCAGGTGCAGGGAGTGCAGGAGCTTCTGGTGGTGGTGCTTCAACGGCCTGTAAAGTGTGTGTTTGTGTCAAGGTTACTAGAAGAGACCAAAAAGGGAGGAAGAAGAAGAAAAGGGAACTATGTATTATGGCTTACCTTGATGTTGCTAGGACGCCAATCTGGAGAGTACTCCCCGCCTGCACCGTGTTTCGACTTGACGGCCATGAGTTCCGCAATCTCGCTTAGGAGCCCGCCGAGGGAGGGGGGAAGGGGGGGACATCGACCATCAGCCGCCGATTTAGGATGGTAGTAAGGGCTGGAAGTTACTCACTACTGCAGGGCTCGCCGTTCATCCCTCAGTTTGCCTACTTCGGCTAAGAGAATGCGGACTTCGCCTGCGAGGGCTTTACTAAAATCGTTAATGTATCTATCGGATCATCAGTCGGATCGTCAGTCGGGTCGAGAGGGAGGCTGGGTACTTTGGAGGAGGGGTGAACGAACTGGTGTTTCTGGATGCCATGCCAGACTCTGGGGTATCGCAGTGAAGCGGGAACGAGGCAGCTCGTATAAGAACACGAGGTCACGGTCAGCCTTTTATGGCAGCTCCAAGTTTTGATCTCTCATCGTAAATCAATATCATATTATCAAGCCCAATTACAGCGCTTTAATACCAAAAGATGAACTGTCTCGAGCAAAGAGTCGCAAGCCACTGTCACCTTCCCCGGGAAACAAAAGTTGGTCGGCACAAGCACGTCACTCTAATTAGTTCTTTTCATCGCGCATTCGCAGTTCTTCGGCTTCGACGACGGACATGACATCTTTTAACGTTGAAGTTGGACGAAATGTTGACGATTCGCAATACTTCAACTTCTTTCACCCAGGCTCTGCTTACCCTCAATCTAAAAATTGCACATTAGTTAACACACTCATAACAACAACGATCACATACCAGACATAAGACATAAGTTCACGATGTCGTTGTTGAACGACGTTTGATGATGTCCATCAACTCGCTTAATTTTCACCGGTACTCGCTGCAGTTCACAACTCAGTCTAAAAACCGGCACGTCTCAAAAAACCCATTCACGACAAAAAAAAAAAAAAGCTAACACATACCCACTTTCAACTTGATCTTGCCCATCCACGAGGCACATTTGGCTCGCTCACGCAGGCAGTCTAAGAACCGCACACGAGTTTTATGAAAGCAATCACATGCCTTCGGAAACCAGGGAAATTCAATACCAGTCTGTTTCACGCGTCGAGCCATGATTCACGCTTGAAGCTTGAGGGCACAGACCGTTTCTTCATGCTGTCAGTTACTCAAACTTCTTGCACGTCGCCTGTTAACGCAATGTGGGACTTGTTGGTATTTGACGGTGGATGGCGGTTTGAGCGGTTTGGGACCCCCCCCCCTAACCTGATAACGCGTGCTTGAGAAGAGTGTGTGTGGTGTTTGTCGGTGGAGAGTATCCAAATAAATCTACCCGGGTTAGCCTCTCATCGGGATTGTTCCGCACACGAGTATTCAAGTTATGATTTGAGTATAGGGTTGACGTTAAGGCCGTTGAGGAGAGAGCGAAAAGCAATACGATCATAGCGTGCCATGAACAAAACGGTGCATCAGTGATGAAGCCTCAGGTGGGATAAAAATTGGGACCGGGCGATGGCGGTGGTAGGAAGGAAGGTAGTCGCATGAGTCGGACAGTCACACAAAAGAAACAAGTGCGCCGAATAGCTATGGTATCTACTACTGTCTAGTGTATAGCCTCGCGTGCAATTTTGGCAGCGTAAGGGTTGCGTGGGTCGTTGCGCCAGGTTTCCGCTACGAAATGCGATGAGGTTCGTATGTATGAGCGGGTGGACTCGGAAAGAACACACATCGGACGCCCGAATCCTGTAATTTGTACAACGCGTACATGACAACGGATCCCCCAAACATGAATGGCCAGAGTGGCCTAAAAACCTGTTGAGGGGAGTCAAGCTGTTAGCTGGGAGCAGGTGGACGCAATGGCAAGACTTGCGGGTGTGGACCACTTGCGAAGAGAGAGGAAAGACATAAGCAGGCGTGGGAAGTTTGGCACCCCCTCTTGCCCAAGACTCTCTCTCAACCTGAGTTCAGCGTCATTTTCGTTGAAATCCTTTGGTTCAACCCATCAAAAATGGCCAGTCTTAACTTTTAAGCCTGGCAATATTGAACTTGGAAAAAGAAGTTGTTAGCCTGCACAACTACGTGCGTCACTCCGTCTCAGCAGCACTCAAAATCACACTTGGCCTGTTGCTTCCTTCTACACGCCGATATGGATGGCACTCGGAGGCTGTGTTTGACGCTCTGGCTCAGATGCAAGCTTAGTCTAAAAGCCTTGGATCAGTATCTATTCCGAATTTGTCCAGTCAACACATACTTCAATCCAGTCCAGCCTTGTCAATCTCAATGTTGACATTCAACTCTTGGTGCACCAAGAGACACCCAGCGGCATTGTTGGCTCGCATAACGTCACGCTCTCGTCTTCCCATCCAATTAGCAACACCTTCTACGGGATTACAAGTCAAGATTCAACATGCTTCACTCAACCCTTCACAAGAAGCTAACGCATCGGGCTCTCAGTCAAGTACCACTACAGCGTGAATTATCACGTCCTTGATGAGGGCACGGTGGAGATCCACAGTTCCGATTCGGGCGAATCAGTAGGAGAGGAGCTCCTGTTCGATCTGGACACAACGGCCTTGCCGAAAAGTTGTATACTGTAATCGCCGCAAGGATTATTTTGGACATCCAGATTAAGAGGATCCGCAGAACTATATATGCGGAGATTTTGGGCATTTGATCAACAGGTCGTTGATATCTGACGCGCGGTGCGTGCGACAGTTTTTACGGCGTGGTCGGTGCAGACCTGACAGACAGAATAGACCAAAAACAAAAAGCGATTTAGGTTGCTACGGTATTTGCTCAATAATCTACAGGTGGAGTCGGAGCTGTTGATCGACTTGTGCACTGCGACGGGAAGTGAAACGGGATTGGTACCGAAGACAATGGTGGTCCGATGACATGTCAGCATCGGAAAGCCAAGACATAACGCGTAAACTCGCCAGCAGTATCTCCACCATGTAAAACAGCGCAAAGCTCGGATAGACCGCATACGTTGAAAAGCATCAGGCCCCGTCCCCCCGTTACATTCGTTCAAGCCCATGAAGCAAACGGCAAAGTTATTGGTGTCTCCACGGTCAAGTTGCTCCGATGTTGATTCCCCCTCCGCCATGGACGGGTTGTTTTCATGGCGCTGCGTCAATCTTTCTCGATCTTTCGAATTATTTGCCTTTGCTCAACTAGGTAGTAGGATGTAACTGGGGACAGATAAAAAGGCTTTGGGGGTTCGCGTTCCAATACTCATCTCCTTTCACAACTTGAATCTGCAAGCCTACAGATTCCTTTACACACATACACTCACTCACTCACTCACTCACTCACTCACTCGCCCACACTTCTTTCTCTCTTTCTCAACTGCGTTTCAAGCGGAACGGATACACGGTATGCACAATGAGTGGACTCACGCTGCTGCTACTGAACTAAGACCAGACAGAGCCTTCTCAGGTTACACAAGTCCGGTGATTTCAATTCTCATGCACGCTGTTAAGCTGTTTGCGCTGCTTGCTACGCTTGTGGCAGTTGGTGCACATGCGCAGTTGACGCAGTGTATCGTTTCCTGTTCGCAGAGTGCACAGAGCAATGCTGGGTCGTGCGCGTCATAGTAAGTGTGCACACTCTAGGTTTGGTCTGAAGCGTGTTTGGGGCTGATGGTAAGGGGGTGTCAAGTGCAGATCTGTCGTGCTCGTGCTCCAACTGCGTCTTCCAGAACTCTGCTCGTCAGTGTATACAGCAAAATTGCCCTGGAGACTTGGGAAACGCACAGCAGCTACAGCTCGAGAAGTGTGGGAGCGTAGCTAGTTGTTGGTAGACAGAACGAAAGATACAGATACTTGGGTGTCGGATGCGCTAGAAAAGTGGTTTAGCATTTGTTACTTAGTGGCGATGAAGTCCGATTAATCCGAAGCCAGGCACGACAAGTGCCGTTCGGATTTTTTGCAACAAATCCCTGGGTCGCTGAGTGGTGCACTGGCCATGCACCTGCACCGTTTCTCGGGCAACAGATTTCTGGATCTGATTCCTCCGAGTCGTAAATGCGGACAACGCCGATTGAGCTGCCAGTTTCAACGGACCCATCAATCAGTTCCAAAACTCGAACGTTTCCTTGATGTCAAAGATGGTTATCTCCCTGAGAGTAGTGGCAGCCAGTACTATAAAATGAAGTCAAACGTTCCTCCCTCATGAATCCAGGCTGGTCCCTCACTGTCGTCCCATTCACACCCATCATCATATGTACTTTTTCGCGTTCATTCCTCTCCTTCTCCTGCTCTTCTCTACTGTATGTGCATCACCCGAGCACATACAGAGTCGCGGTAACTCCAAAAGCAAAAGTGCCGAGATAACGGATACAGAGGCCACAGAAAACCAAAAAGAATTGAGGGCCCGAGTCATGAACAAGGTAAGGAAAAATTGACCGTCAGTGCGGCATTCGATTGCTCCATTTTTTTTTTTTTTAATGAATATTTAATGCCATTGCTATAATTGCTTTGCTGGCCTTCTAGAAGACCGACAGAGTGTATAGAGAATTTCACGGTCTATCAGAAGATGTAGGATACCTGGAAGAGTGGGTAAAACCGATCCCGGAATGGTCTAATCCGGACGAGGTGATGGAACCGGCCAATCATGATGGCATCTTCATAAAGAGAGTCGACTTGAGTACGGTCAAAGTGCCTGATGAGCAGGGTTCGACCAAAAAACGGAAGATGAAAAAAACGCGGAAGGGCGTAGTTTTCTTGGAGATTGTGAATCTAGAAAGGGTTCATCTATTAGAGAGTTGGTGCCAGACGGTGGAAAGGTCGACAGATGGCGAGAAGAGAATAATCATCTATATCGGGATCATAAAATCAGGCGTTCCGGCGTCTCAGTCCGAACTAACGGTTGAACAGAAGGAACAAGCTCTAAAACATGGCCTAGCGCATTATAAGAAGTTTTACCGCATGGTTCCCGGTCCTGGGTAAGCATTAAACAGCTGTCTGTTTTACCACATTCACGGCTTGCTAACTTCTTCTCCAGGTACGACCAAGAGGGATATTTTAGTTTCTCAACAGTGGGCACTAAACCCTTTGCGACTCCACTTTTTTGGCGTAACGCAAGACGCTTGTGATCAAAATCCTCTGCGTACGTCGTCCAGTTCCGATGGAAGTGGCGAGAGAAGGTCCGGAGAACAAAGTTTATTTGTTGGTATTTATTAGTTCTTGTTCAGAAAATATGTAATATTTTCACCTTGCTTGCTGGGTGGCCTGCCGTCCCTGGTCACTTAGCAACTGCAGCGGGAAGCGCGCTGAACCTGAACGTGAGGATGGATAATGGCGATGACCGACCTCGTTACATGATGTACAACCATTGTGTTAGTCGTTAGTCACAAGCGGCAAGCGCCAAAGTTCATATATCATACGGTAGTACGGTACGTCCTGTTCATTTGGCACCCAAAAAAAGTTTTTGCAGCGCAATGGCGTTGCGTTGCATCATTAAAGAATCGCCCTTTCGTAATAAGCTCTTGGCTACTTGACGACGCAAGCGGCGAACTCTGATATGACACCAAAGCTGTGCGCTCAATGATATTAATGATCCCAGAGTTGTGTCCTGACCACGAGGATAGATCTCACCCAGGATAATCAATTTGAGACAGCACTTTGCAAAGTGTCACATAAATCAGCGAAAGTGGTTTGGAGCAATCTTATAACGACAAGCCATCGGATTGAAAGAACAATCACATACCAGAAACCCATTCATTCTAAAAGCAAGTACATTGCCAAACTCGACTTTGCAATCCGGTCCATCCACGAGACGGATGAGATCAAATCACCAAAGAACATTCTCACTAACTCAGCTCACACCGTCGGTCTATGAATATCGCGCATGAGTGAATATCTGGATATCCGTTCATCACAAAAGGAATCACATACCGTTCTTAGCTCAATTCCACGCGCAGCAGGTTCAGCTCGGTTCACGCTCGACGCACACACACCAGTCTCACCATCTGCATAGAAAATACATACAACTAGTCAAGGGGGCAGATTCAGCCCGGTTCACTCTCGACACACACACACACACACACACACAGAGTCTCACCATCTGCATAGAAAATACAACTAGTTAAAGTTGTGGATACTTCAATTTTCAGGCTTCCCGCTGAGGCTGCTAAAGAACTCTGTGTACGCGTGTTCGATGTCAAATAGGAGCTATATGGGACGTTGGGATTGTCAGAGAAAGGAATAAAATAGAAGAGAAAGGAGGTAATAGAGACAGGTACCTGTCTTGACTGGTCTTCTGTGATTTCTTCAGAGGCTTTCATCCCATTGAGCGTGATTAGCCTTTAAATGAATTAATCAACGCAAACAGGAAAAGAGAGTGGATTGGGAGAATCACCATCCGACCATTTTACTCCTTCCTTCCCATTCTTTGCTTCCTTTAAATCGGGCGTAACCCGTAAGGAGGTCCTGCAAGAGCGGGTGCAGCTGATCTTTGGCTCGCATGCGGAGTTTCAGGGCGTCCATGAACGTGATGAAGCTCTAAGTGGACGGGTAAGTAATATAATGTGACTCAGATGAGGGGGGGGGGAGGATAGCGGACGGACGGACCTGCGTCGTTTCTGCGACCCATTTGGCGGTTTCTGGCCCTGCCTCGCTGGAGTGCTCGACGGTGGCAGGAACGCCGACTCTGATGCGCTGCAAGGCAGCTGGATGGTCCATCTTTTCAACAAAAAAAAAAAAAGACATCAACAGGGGATGGAAAAACGAATTGGAGCGATAGACGGACATGGTATTGCCTCATAAAGTGGTCTATGGATTGCACCTCGTCTCCCACGAGCTTGAGCATGGTTTTATACTGGGACAGGAGGCGTGTGCATGCTGGAGAGTATCTTTGGATGAATCGTCGGATGGATGAAGAAGGAAGAGGAAGAGAGGAGGTACTCTGCGGCGGTTATGGAGTCACGGACGTAGGCGCGCTCGAGGTAGTCGAGGGCTCTGATGATGCCAAAGAGAGTAGCCAGGAGGTTGTATTTCTCGCGTTCGGCGTTTGTAGTGTACAGACGGACTTCCTCGTCGAGGGAGATGGAGGTCATGTCGAGCTCACAGTCTACTAGTTCTAACTAAACATTTGTAGTCGCTCTGATACTACTATTAGTATTTCCGAGCTGAACTCGCTTCTGCTGCAGCATTCAGCTCTGGGACATAAAAACTGACAAAACACGACAAACCTCGTTTTGGGCGCTGATTCTCCACACCAGAGCCGTCGCCGCCACGATGCCCGTACACGCAATCGCCGTGTTCGACACCCAATTGTGCGGCCGAGTCCACCATCCACCAGCAGGAGACCAGACATACGTCGGGTACGGATACCTTGCGCCTCCGCCCTGTAGCCATCATCGTCAAATTCTAACTCACTTTTGTGTAGTCCAAGTAGCTTGGTCAAGCTCACCATGGTCAATGTCAATGTCCAAGTCAGAATTCGTGCCCCTAACCCTACGTCCCTCCCATGTATCCAGCACTCGCCAAGACCGCCGGCCTCGTCGGCGGCGTCTACATCGCACACAAGTACGTCAGAGACAGACTGGACGACCTCAAGAGCAATCTGGACTCTGAAAATGTCGCTCGTCAAGTGTATGTGGAAACATTTCTCTTTCCATTGGTCCCGACTTGACTCTCACCTGACATTGGATTTCTCTCTTTTTTTAAAAGGCTCAAAAAGCGCTTCCAGTCAACCCAAGAGGACGTCTCGTACACCGTTCTTGCCCTTCTCCCTACACTAGCAGATCAAATAATGCATGGCATGGACGTCGAATCTCTTACCCACCAACTGCAGAACATCTCCAAATCGCGTCCGCAACAACAACTCCCATTCCACCCGCCTACCAGTCTACCATCGAGCGTAGTCAACCTCAACTTGGCAGACGCCACGTCCGAGGCTGGGTCTACCGCCCTCTTTGTAGATGCCTCCTCGGGAGAGAGCTCGGGGGTGAGTAGCTGGGTGGTTGAATCGGCCGCGTCTACTACTGGGTCTGGGGCGCACCATAACGGACAGACCGTGCCAGAATCGGTGATTGCGACTGAGACCAGCAGCAATGACGCGCGACTCGTAAGAATCCAACCTAGCCTATAACCTATATCTTGTACAACCTGATGGGGTTTTTTTTCGTTTTTGTTTTTTTTTTTCCCCTCAGTCGGATAGTATCCTGTCTATCGCTTCGGACTCTTCCACCTCCTCATCCTCGCGTACAAAAGCAGAGCTTTGGGCAGAAGTCAAAATTCTCAGTACGTCTTACTTACCCCCCTTGCCCTTACTTAACACGAGTAACCGTTACTAACATGACACCACCACCACCACCACCGCCGCCGCCGCCAGCTTTTACGAGGACACTCACCACCCTGTACTCCATCACCCTCCTCTGCCTCTTGACGACTATCCAGCTCACGATCCTCGCTCGCTCCAAATACATCGCCTCCGTTCTCGAACACGAGCGCGAGGAGCGCATGCAGGATCAGTTGGAGCAGTACGAGTCCCAGTTGTCCCTCCCGAACATCCTGCTTGAGAGTTCGACAAGGATCGTAAGGGACGTGCTTGCGGGATACGTGCCTCAGTTGGACAAGTTCGGGTTGGATGTTGCCGTTGGCTCGGCGGACGTGGAGAAGGGAGGAGGGGGAGGAGGGGGAGAGGGTAGGGATGGTATAGAGGGCGTGGTTACTGAGGAGGTGGAGAGAAAGTTTTTGACCCTCAGTTGGTGGATATTGCATGTCGGATGGAAAGATATCGGGGAGAGGGTTAAGAGGGGTGTTGAGGAGGTGTTTGAAGGGTACTCTTTCTTTCTCTCTTTCTTTCTTTACTTACTTTTTTGATGCCCACGGTTGCAGTGTCTCACTCAAGTCAAAACTTGCTGCAATCGATTTGCACCGCCTAGTTAGGGACGTGAGGAGGCGCGTCGAGCACGAGATTACGTTTGAAGGACGCGAGCGACGGGTCAAGTCAGTCTCTCTCTCTCTCTAGTCGATCGCTCTCGTGCTGATGACGAATTTTTTATAAATAGCTTTTTATCAACACTACTCCCACCTACGCCTGAAATGATACAACACGTATTGACACAAGGAGGGTTTCTACCCGATTCTGATCCTTCACCGCCACCACCACTTCCACCACTTCCACCACCGTCACTACATTTCTACGGCACAAGTTCTCGAGAATCACACGAGACGCAGACGCAAGAAACACATGGGACCCAGGAGACCCAGGAAACCCAGGAAACGCTTTCGTTCTCGGAGCTGTCGCACGAGTTTGATGCCTCGCCTGCGACGGGCCTGTCTGGTCTGTTCAACCACCCGGGGAACCCACACAACGTGGTGTCGTTGGGTGACCCGAATTTGGGTGTGCGCGTGCATCATCACCAACAGCATTTCCATCACCACCGCCAACAACAACAACAAGAACAGCCGGGGGGACGAGGACAGGGACAGGGACAGGGACAAGAACAGGATACGGAACCATGCGTCGATTGTGCTTCCGTTTCGCATTTGAGGCCCATCGATACGCATTCGCATGCTCCGCCACCTCCACCTCCACCTTCACTTCCACTTCCACTTCCACTTCCAGATCTACTTGCACCATCACCACCATCACCACCTCCACCTCCACCTCCTCCACCTTCTCGAGTCCGGCCTCAGCCGACGCTCCGACACGTGCACGACCCGCCTTTTAGTGCGCTGGTGGAGGAGACACGGGCGGTGGTGTGTTCGCGGGATTTTGAGCATGTGTTGGAGGCCTGTTTGGATTGTGCGACTGGGGTGATGGTGGAGGGGCTTGAGAGGGGAGTGTTTGGTGTGTCTGGCGGTGGTGGTGGTGGTGGTGAAAAGGGGACTGTTGGCGGGAATGGGGCTGTTGGCGGGAATGGGAATGGGGCGGGAGAGGAGGTGAGGGAGAGGGAGGTGACGATGAGGATCCGGTTGGCGAGTTTGTTGCCTGGGTTGGCGAGGTGGAGTCGGGAGGCGTTGCGTGGGTTGCCGAATGAGGTGGTTGAGGTGAGTTTTTTTTTTTTTGTGCTCAGTATTTTGTGGTTGAAATTGAGGTTTGTTAGAATGTGTTGGTGATGAGGGAGGTGCAGTGTTTGTCTGCGATTGTATTTGCCAAGTTTGAAGAGCGGTTTCGGGCGCTGTAAGAGTTGCCAAGTCTTTTAGCTGGGTCTCTGGAAATGCATCATCGCTCTGAAAACTCAAAATGTCGTTCTTGATGCTTCTGAAGACGTAATAGATGGGGACGCTTAACTACCATGGGAGGGATTCAAGTAAGCACCTGCAACAAGGAAAGGCGAACTCTTTAGATCAGTTGGTGTACTAAGACATATGAGAACACGTGACCATACCCACATTTGCCTTTTGCCAGATGCCTTGCAGCGCAGCAGAGATCCCAAATGACATCGTCCGGCAGATATTTGCTGTATTTGCTACAACGCTTTCAACAGATAGGTCTAGGCTATTTCCATGGTTCCTTGGCCACATCTGTTCCACATGGAGATGCACATTCCTATCCATGACCACAGAATTCTGGCACCATATCTCAATAATTGCTCGTTTTCAGGTGTATGGACGCACCTTGGACGTCGTCCGTTTCTTCTTGGAGCGCGATCCTGCAGCTCCATTCTCCTTCTTCATAATATCATGGTTATATTCAACGGAAACTATAATGGAAATGCTGGTCGACCAATCGGTGCGTTGGGAAAAGGCCTCATTTCATATCCATGTACGTGAGATGCTGCCAATGATTCGAATAAAGAATCGCCTTCCCCTGCTGCAGGAGCTTTGTATCACCGGTTCGGCACTAAGTGATCAGGACCAAGATATAGAATTTGAAGAGGTACGGGACGTATTTCGAAATGCTCCATTATTGGACACCATCAAGATTGATACCCTTCGTAACTGGGAATTTGACCTGTCAAATTTGAAGGCCATTAATGTGTCCCGGCTGGGGTCTGGGGCATCCAAATTCTTCGCCGCTCTACCGCAGATGACAAAATTAGAACGACTTGAATTCGACTGCGCCTACGATTGGTTATCTAGCCACGCTATGCCGACCAGCACCATTGTGCTTCCCAACCTGACAAAGTTGGTTTGCAACAAGCCGAGTTGGTTGCAATTTTTGAAAGCACCTTTATTGGAGGACTTCTCTATCGATTGCGATAATTCTGATTGCAGCCGTGTCGTCCTATCCTTTCTAGGTGGCGGGTCGTCCAACTGCAACTTGAATATCTCGAGCATGAGGATATCTCATGCCCCAGCATCTACCATCATCAAAATTGTCAGGAATACACCCCGAATCACTTATCTGCAGCTCAATTACATCACCCCAATATCCGATGTCTTCAAGCGGCTTACCATCATCCCAACAAGCCCACATGTACTACAGGAATTTATAGCACCTCACGTGCAATCCTTGCATTTTGGGGGTCGTTTCCGTGGTGACGATCTGAACCTCTTATATGACCTAATTTCGTCACGGACGGACCGGGACCACTACTGTGGCCATCATGGCAGGACACTACTACGAAAGTTGGAAATAAAGTGTTCCCAATTCAGCGTTCCAGAAATCACCGAAAGTATATCCGCGTTATGCGCAGAACGCAGGGTTGAACTTGAATTTGTATCTTGATACACGTTACGGCGAAGTTAGTTCTCCTTAGGAGTATTAGTAGGTCCACTACTACAACTACTACATTCAGATTGTTCTACAAGGATATTGATGAGTTAGAGCGTATGCAGATGGTGTGGCGTTGTAGTAGAAGGGGCTGTGGTTGCGCCCCATGTTCAATTACCCTTCCTTACTCCTTACTCTCCATCATCCCGTCCACGTCGAGCGTATCAGGGTCTTCACTAGCCATGGAACCTCCAGAGGGCGTAGAGACAGATGTCGTCGTCGCCGCGTCGCTAAACGGATCCCTGTAGCGCCAGGAAGACCCTCCCCGGGAGGTGCTCAAGGAATGTCCAAATTCAACACGCTATTCTTCATCTCCCTCCCTCCGCCCCGCCTGCACCTCCTGCCACAACCATACCTCCTGTCACACGAACTGGGGTCAAGAGATAAACGGGAAGTAGAGGTCCTGGTAGGAGGCAGGGCGATGGTAGGAAGTGGGAGTGGACGACCGTAATGCGCAGATGTGTCTTCTACATACAAGGCCGCAGCGATCGCGAAACGACTCTCGGGAACATGGTCGCCGCCAAGTGACCCGTTGTAGGCAACGCAGTGTCTATTCGTTAACGACGCAATGGTTGCGCGCCAAATTTGTGAAAAGAAGTTTCAAAAGACAATGAACGTTGACTCAACCACAAATAAAAATAAAATTCTGTTCTGCATACATCGTCCACTAGTAGTCATAGAGGACAGGATGTCTTGCGTAATGTAACATATGAGATGTCGCGGTGGGCTTGTTATGTAGCCTGGAACGAGTGAAGCCAAAGTATTCTGTTTTTTTATACCTGGAAAAGAAGTTGGAAAACCATGAGCGTGACAAATGGACGTTGGACACTTATTCGTCGTCGATAGCAATATATTTGTGTTTGAGCTTTGTTGTGCACGCCTGCATAGCTTCTGATCCTTCGGTAGTCCGAACTTGTCCGCAGGCTCACCGGGGTAGGTTATTGCAATATAGAAAACGGCTACATCAATGTCCCATGCCAACTAGCCGAGGCGGAATTAGCATACTCAACTGGCTGAGATGAGGTTGCATCTTTTAGTCGAAAATTCCATGGCATCACCACTATTATTTTTCCAGTACAAGTACACTGATGTTCCACCCTCAATCCAGGCTGGACCTCATTCAACTTCCACCATATACTTTTTTGCGTTTCCTCTCCTTCTCCTATTCGCATCCATTATATGTATGTACCTCACCTGTGCATGTCGAGAGCCGCAGTCTCTTTGGGAGTGAAAAGAATCAAGACCCAGCAGCGATATTGAGGGACGGAGTGATGAAGAAAGTAAGAAATTGATCTTCTGTTCCATTTGAGTTCATTATTGCAGGTGCTAGAAAGGAGGCGGGGCCTATCGCGAATTTAATCAAGAAGAAGTAACAAGAAGGTAGAAGAGCGGCGAAAAGAAAAGTGAAAAGAAAAGCATGTTTTATATCGGTATAATAAAACATGGTGTTCCTGCATCCAAGTCTGAGATGCCAAAGGAAGAATGGCCAAAGGTTCGGCAGAAAGGCATAGAATATTTCGAGAAACAGTACTTCATGAAGCGTAAGTGTCTATTTGTCATACTCATTGTTCGCCAACTCTTTCTGTAGGCACAACCAGGACCAATACTTTGGCTTCTATGGTCCCGATAATGGTAATTGGGCGCTTCCCCATATGTTACGTTATGCCAAAAAAAAATAGATGAAGGAACCTCCAGTGTACAATCATAAATGATCTCAGTGCCGTTCAGTTATTCTGGAAATAGTGGAGCATTCAATATTCAGGCCTTCAGATCGGACGACGTGTGTAGAACAGAATTTATGATTCTGTAGTGTCTGTTTGCGACTGCGTTTACCGTGAGGTCTACAGCTGTAGACAGTGCGAATATCTTTTCAAACCTGGATTTCTAGAATGTGTTGGTTGTCGTCTTTCGTAGAGCGATTCGTATCACGAAAATTGTACAAGCACTCAGTGAGGTCTCAATTCTTGCTACGTGTCACGACCACAGTGATGCAGCGCGCCTTACGTCAGGAGTCCACGCTAAAGCTGCCGCCACTACTCTAGTACAGGCTCTCAGTCTCACTAGTGTCGAACACCACTAGGTTACCTACCAACTTGAAGGACCAACAGGCTTGCGCGTTCTCGGCAGCAATCCCAGATCCTCTCCTCGAGTGAGAGACTGCCATGCTTACTTCCGCTCATCCCACGCTGTTCAAAAATCCACACGTTTGACATTTTCGCCGTGGCTTCGATCAGATATGATTGAAAGTGACGTGATGGCGGGTATCATGGATAGGGTCAATGTCCAATTGGCTTTTTTGTACTAGTTTGTGCCGACTTTTCTCCTCTTTTTAAACGTCTCCCTTTGTTGGTCCCGACGCGAACTTGCTCCCGGGTTGAAAATCATTTCCATGGTCTTCCTCGCCCATCTCCTAGTGGTGTTGGGAGCTCATGCGGTGCTGCCTGTATCGTGCGTCATTTATACTCATAAAGCAAAGCGAGAATATAACCAGAAGTTGACGCTATGGTAGAGGGATTTCGTATCCTCCCATAACTGATCCTGCGCAGTATGTCAATCCATTCATAGGCACGACAAATGGAGGACACGTATTCCCTGGTAAGCATCTTCCCCGTTCTCGTTATGTTTTAAGCAAGTAGGTACGACAATTGATGCGGTGTGCAAGGCGCGACTATCCCACATGGGATGGTTAAAGTGGGAATGGACACCAACTCGCCTGAAAACGTGAGTGATTGTTTGCTTTTCCATGTCATCTAACCGCGTTCACTGGTTAACAGCAAGCCGGATATGATGGAAATCCTGCATACCAAGCTACCGGATTCTCTCAGCTGCACGATAGCGGTACAGGTGGTGTACGTTCAAATCGTCAATCGTTAAGCTGTACGCTTATAGGACCCTTTCGATGTCTCAGGGCGCGTCACTCTCCAACTTCAAAGTTTTTCCAATACCCCAATGTCCTTCATTCGAAGAATGCCACACGTCCATTACCACTAGACCGGTCGGCAGAAAGGTGCTTGCAAATGGTTTGTCGTGGTTTCCCATTCCGCAGAGCAAGAGTATTGAGCCCTGAATGCTTACATATATTTAGGTTCACCGGACGATTATGCATCGCCCGGATACTTTTCGAGCAACTTGGTAGGCATAGCTCACGCATAAACTCTCCCTGTTGTAAAATTTATGTCATTAATAGACAAACGGGATGAGAGTAGAGCTTACCTCGACGCGCCGAACGGCGCTGCATCGCTACACGTTCCCTGCCGGGACGACCCACCCTCGTATCCTTGTCGATATGTTGAACGACGCCCAGATGAGCGGGACTGAACCGTTCATGACGATTGACCCGAATACAGGTCAAGTTGTCGGGGGAGCGTCGTTTGGCGCCTCATTTGGGCCAGGTGAGTACGGTATTTGGCAATGACCACTAGTGATGCTAGTGATGATTGATGATCAATCGGCCCGTGACCAACAGGGAGATACAATGCCTACACCTGCATCTCGTTCAAGGGCGAGGGTTACGATCTTGGGAAACCAGCGGAATATGGCATATATGTAACGGATAATGCAGCAATGGGATTGACAAACATAATTCAAGTGTTTGCTGGTCAGTACTATTATTGTCGGATATTATGCTGTTTTTCTGATGCACTCAAATAAAATAAAATAGGTGCTAATCAGGAATCTGGTGCATTGGTTGGGTTCCATCCTGCACCGGGAGGAAGGGAGACGCGAATTCTTGTCAGAGTTGGCATGTCGTTTATGACGAGCGAACAAGCGTGTGCAAATGCAGAAGCGGAAATACCCGACTTTGGCTTTGACAATGTACACAAGGCAAGTAGAGCCCAGTGGAATGATGTGCTTGGACGAGTTCAAGTGGGCACAACGGGAGTGCCTCTCGAGACGGTACGGCTACTATATTCTTCGGTGAGTCGGATTCGGGTTAACAAAGTTGATGATGGCGCTTCGAGACTCACTTGTTATAGCTTTATAGAGTCCACATTTCTCCTGCCGATTGTTCGTGATCCGTTTAGGAGAGGACAACTATTGATGATGCTTGTCTAGATACCGGAGAGAATCCAAAGTGGCAATCGAGCGAACCATATTTTGACTCGTTCTATTGTAATGTAAGCATTTTGACTTTTTTTTCACGAGCCCCTTTCTGACTGACGAAATTCGCAGTGGGATACATATAGGACTTTGTACCCATTGATGTCCCTTCACGATCCTGTTACATATTCAAGAATCGTACGCGGAATGATCGATATTCAAAAACATGAAGGTATGTTTAGCGATACGATTCTGAACTTGAGGTTACTACTTCTCTATAGGTTGGCTGCCCGAGTGTCGGAGTTCACTGTCACAATTATGGATTCAAGGAGGCACACGTATGTTTTCCGTTGCTAGTTCGAGATGATTATTTTATTGTTTCACTCCAGATGGCGATCCTATCCTTGCGGAATTCTTTGTTAAGTATGAAAAGCAATAATTAAGGACATGAGAGGCTCGTCTGATTGGTGTTGGCAGGTTCAGTAATCAGGCTGCAGCATTGGACGTTTCGGCAGACGATCTTTACAATGCCTTGCTCGCTGACGCGGAGAACCAATCTCCAGACTGGAACTTGAAAGGCAGGCAAGTTGATGTATGGAAGGATTTAGGTTCATTGGATTTCTAAGCAGGAGTTATCTATCGCTCATCGTTGATGCAGGTTATGTACCTAAGGATATGTTCGCTCCTGGAGGTGCCAACACAAGACAAGTTTCTCGCACCATCGAGGTATGTTAACAAGCTATTTGTGTTCAAGACTGATTATGACGTTAAAACGCTGAATAAGTATGCCTTTGACGATTTCACCATTTCACAAGTTGCGAAAGCACTCGGAAAACAGGACGATGCGACCAAGGTTGTCCAGATCATCCTATCCTCTCGAGGGATACTAATCCAGAGAATAGTATCTGCAACGAGCGAGCAATTTCGAGAAGGTCTGGAACCCGGACATCTCGGTGCCTGGTTATCCTGACATCAAAGGCATGATGCAAGTGGGTTTCTCCGATTGCTCCGCGGAACGGATATACATTCCTCACGCGCCTGATAGCTTCGGTATGCGAATGGCACATGGAGCTATACAGATCCAAGACACTGTAGTATTAACGACCCGGAGCAGTCAACCTGTTATTTGACCGCAAGCAATAGGGACGGATTTTACGAAGGTGAGTTGCACCATTTGTTTGTGATGAGCCCTAGGTTAAAATATCGTAGGCTCGCCTCTTATCGTAAGTACTAGATGCATCATTTGTCTTTGCTCTGATCACGACACGCCGCTCGGATCGGTAGTATTCACAAGTGAGTCTTGTTGAAGGATGCTATCTCTTCGTTTTCGTTCTTAAACAGCTATATCTTAGTACGTTCCACAAGATAACGCAAAATTGATCGAGCTACAAGGTGGTCCGGACAAGTTCATTTCTAGGCTAAATTTTATTTTTGAGCAGGTAAGGCTGCGTTTGTCTCTTGCATGTCAATCATTTAAATATTACTCTCAGGGTTATTTCGATGTCGGGGACGAACCGTCGCAACAAATGCCTTTCATGTATCATTATGCGAACCGACCGGGGCTCAGCACTCAGAGGTCGCGACAAATCATCGCCCAGTACTACAACACAACGAGTGGCGGGATTCCAGGAAATGACGGTGTGTAGAATATATCAACATGATACTTCGGTCTCTGACTTTTCTCATCGTCTCGACAGATTCGGGTATGTCTTCTCCACGAGATTCAGAGAGAGCAAGAAATTTGAAGTTTGGTGTTTAGGTGCCATGGCCAGTTATCCGTTCTTCCTCCTGGCGGGGATGTATCCCCTTCCAGGAACGCGCCAGTTCTTGTTATCGTCGCCCTATTTCCCCCAGATAGGATTCTACAATCCAATCTACAATTCGACGACGTTCATCAGAGCGGTGAATTTTCAGGGTAATCCACCCACTGGAACTGGAGGGCACGTTTTTGTTCAGGTATGTTCTTGTAGAATGACGGATTTCTGAAATTTGGACTCTTTTGATGAATGTGTTTGGAACAGAACGTGACTGTCAACGGACAGCCGTACAAGTCTAATTGTTATCTGGATTGGGATGTGTTTACGTCTGCTGCTTTTGTGGAACTGACACTCACGGATGATATCAATGTCACGTGTGGGCATGGGCCGGATGCACTCCCGCCTTCAATTTCTACAGGAGGGTATAGTTAACTTTGGGAGCATTTGAACAACTTAAATTATACCCATTATTCCTGCCAGTCTTGATACATAAATACTATGAGACTAATGTACTTTTTTCCTTGCATAGAAAACTGTTGATTGGTGAAGGAAGGAAGGAGAAACTTTCTGGGACAATGACTACTTCTGTTATCATCCTACCATCCATAAACCAATGGCTCTTCAGAAAGAGGCATCCAAACAATGTATTGTTACAGTTCTCTTTCTCCTTTGTTAACAGAGTTAAACAGACTACTTTATATACCTGGACATTATTTCTATTATAGTCATTGTTCTCTAAAGGTATATAAACCCCTCTCATGTACCATAGTACCTCAGTTACAACTTAATCTTTTCCTCAACTTGAATCAACTTGAACACTCTCTTGCTTGTTGCTCAACTTAGTGCCTAGAACATTTGTCTGGTGGCTAGGAGTGGACCAAGATTCTGCTTGTTGCTGCTGAATGACATTGAGGACATTAATCTTAACACAAGTTGGAACTCAGGACTAGCTCAGGGTATCATCCCTAGCTGACACCATTGAGAAGACAAGGGTGAGGTGGAAAGCAGAATGGCATTGTTTGTCAGTGGAAAGTAGTATCCAAACAAACTAAAATCCTGTCAACCACTGGGATCTCCCCATCCACATATTGCTTAGTTAGAAAAAAATGAAACAGCATAATTGCAAACTTAGCCAGTTATTTCTGGTCATCAGATTTTCCATGTACAGAAACAAAACTAGCCTTGTTTTCTTAATTGTATGAGGACATGTCAATAGTATATAGGGAATGAGCAATAAAACAAAATGCAGAACATATGTATCAAGCCACAGATCTGATTTGATAGTGACTCTCATGGACAATGATGCCCTTATATACATTCAGAGGACATATCTAAAATCAGGAGACCTGTCACCTAACCTCCGAACTTCATCAGGAGACAACTTCTCTCCTCGTTCCAATGCTTCCTGCATCGTCCTTTCACGTTTGCTATTGATAGTGGTATACGCAATAACTGCAATCGGGACACATATCAGCCCTATGGCCACGAACATCATTTCCAGGCCATCTATAAAACGCGTCGTAAGTGCTAGAAGATAGATTCGGATGGCTACGGGGGGTTAACGCACGTCCCAGTGTATAACGTGGAGCATCCCGAGGACGATATATATTGCACGCTATAGCACCACTAAAGTTACCAATTCCAATTTGAAGCGCCATACCGACGCCACGTTTATATTGTCCAGATAGGTTATTGCTCAGCCTGGAAAAGAAGATCAACAATATGACTGCGGCGGCGGCAGTTGTTTACCACTACTAGCGACGTACCATGCCACGACGCCCGGGAATGGTGCGTAAGACCCTACAACCAGCCAAAATGTCCCAAAGTACTTCACACCAACGGGGACATTTGATAAGTTGATGGCATAACCGATCACAAGGCATAAGAGACCCATGAAAATGAACGGCGCGCGCATCTTCAGCTTATCAGAATAGTACGCCCAAACATAAAGTACGATGGCTGGAATGGTGTTATCGACAACCTCTTTGAAACCATCACGGTTAGTACAACTTACTGGCAGTGACATAAGGCGGAACCGTGAGCAACTCGCTGACTGCAGCGGAATGACCAAAGCTTAGAAAAAAGGTTTGTCAGTGCTCTTCGGCAATGTTATGTTTCAAGAACGACTTACCCATGAATAATAGATCTAGATTATAGCTGAATGTTAGCGGGCGGCCATATGCACACACATACCCGACATTGAACTGATACGTACGGGAGGAAAAATGTGATTCCGTATACTTTTACATGTCAATCCATCAATCACAAGAACCTCCTTAATTGACGAGATACTCACGGGGAGCAATGATTGACATGTAGATCAGAATATGCAACCAAACCTACAGTATGTGCGGTTTAGCACAAGCACACGGCCATGACTGACTAAACGTACCTGCCAATCCAGAAGAGCAGCCCAAAAATGCCTCATTTCAAAATTCTCCTCTTCTCCAACACTAGAATTGTCATATTCTTTCATAATGTTATTAACAATTAGACAAAGACAAGTCATAAGAACGGACTTACTCTTCTTATGAACGACAAATGCGCGCTCCTCGGGTGTAAGGAAATGTGCTGTGGCTGGAAAATCTACCAATACTGCAAATCGAATTAGTACGAGATCCGCGACGGGGTCTGGTACATGATCCTCACTGAAGAACGCGATAAACCCTACGACGACCGTTGCCAATCCTTCAATAATCTGTTTTGTTTTGTTTTGTTTTTTGACAATATTAGCATCCTCTGATAATACGCCATATCTTTTGAGTGAACTGACAAATATCCAGGACCATCCCAAGAAGCCTCGTATACCAGACATGAATCCAATCCCATAGGCAAGTATCCCTGAGAAGGCACCTGCCAACGAAGCAGCACCGAAAAAGAGCGCGATTCGTGTTTGCAATTGTAGACGTGGATACCACAATGACAAACTTTTTTTGCAAAAAAAAAAAAGGGAATAGTTTGATTAGATAAATAAATATCGCGAACTATTGAAAGTTGAACGATGCGTACTAGTACGCGACACCTGGGAATAGCCCTGCCTCTGCCACCCCGAGCGCGACACGAACACCAACGAGTTCAGGATAGCTGTAATTGTCATCATCAGACACCGGACATGATAAAAAATATAGGGTTTTAATACGTTTTGACTAGACCCATAAGGGTCCTAAGCAGGTGTTCAGTACGGTTAGTAACCCTCGAGAAAAGCATTACGAACATGATGATTCCCCATACCATCTTCCAAATATGGTTATCGATTACCAATCAGGTGATTAGTAGACTCAAGTTCCAATACGACACACACCGTTATCCCGGGAAGCCATCTGAGAAAGAAAAAAGTGAGAAGTATGTACATAGAGGGAAATGGGAAAGTTGGCGTACTTGGAAGGCCGGAACTTCTTGAGAACAAGGCTGCACTAACGGTGTGAGAACTTGACGATCGAACCTATTCATCCGTCTTACTTTGCAGGGCATTCAAAAATGCAGTATGGCTAATTCCATCACACATCCATCAGGGACAGATTTGACGACTGACATGTTCACGTACGATAAAGTACATCGTCTGTTCGTTGAATAATGAGTCAGGAGGCGTCAGTCAGGCTCGCAGCTAGTACCACGTACCAATGCAATGTTATATCTGTTGCCGATTAGATCAAGCTGAGTCGACAAGCCCTCGATCTTTGCATTTCCTGTCATCACGGTTCAAATTCATGTTCAGCCGCATCAAACAGAGGAAGCAAAAAAACTAAATAAAAATAAATAAATAAAAAAACACACACACCAATGTTCCCTAGCAATACAAAAAGACCGAAATAGTATAAATCAAGGACGTCAAATTGTGGAACGCATTATGAGTAATGTCCTGCTGAGCACCTCTGTCCATGAATGACAACAAATACATCATCGACAAGATAGGCATCAGTCGTACGTCAATCTTCCGCCATAATTTTCGTTCTTGCTCTGGGCTTAAGACGGGGGGAGGTGGTAAAGAAGTCGACTCCCCGCCAAAATTAGCAGCAGTGGCAGAGGCGTCTGAATTCGACACCGTTTCCACTAATTCCTTTTCGACGGACATCGCGAGCGCTCGGAGAGAGAGAGAGGGACCAAGAAGCCAGCCTTTCGTACTCGTGGCATAAATACTTTTATGATCAAGCAAACACTTGGATGTAATTTTTTGTGCCTGAACCCTGTGTATAAATGGGGGTTGTGAGTATCATTGGGATGAGGACGTACGTGTGGGAGTGGAGCCATCACGAAGATGACTGGTTCAGAAGTACATACGATCCATGCTTGTGTGAGGGAATGAAAGGAAGCGAAATCATTCGGGAACCTGGATCTGGGACGGGCACATGGTTCGTTGGATGGAATTCTGAGTCACGTGGAAAGGTATGCGGCGACACCGGCCCGTCGGACCGGTCAGGAATGGCTTGAATGGCTTGAATGGCTTGGCTTGAGAGAAAAGTGCCACTGGCATGTCTCAGCAACTTCAGACACCGACCCAAACTCTCCATCCTTCTGTCATTTCAGGGCTCGATCCTGAATACGTCGAGTTTCATAGAACCCATCTTCAATATGTACCACTATATCACACCTTGCCATGGGACCCAGCCTTTCGTAATCGCGTACCTGTACCAGGCGGCACTCCGCCGCTTGAGGTAGGCAAGGTTCAAGACTTTGACCTCAGCCATACCAATTTCCGAACATACACGCCTCCAGCGGAGGGACCTGCAAACGGCTGGCCTTTACTCATCTTCTTTCATGGAGGTAAGCAAGCACCCATAATCATTTTTTCATCTAATCAAAGTGATCTAAATGCCCCGATCTTTGGTTAGGTGGATGGACCTTTGGTAGAATTGACACCGAGTCATCATTCGCGACACAAATGTGCATCAGTACGTTCTTTGATACCACCTCACATCTTTTTCGGATCTTCAGACGATTCGGAACGATGTAGACGCAAACTGTGTTGTTATGTCAGTAAATTATCGGCTAGCGCCTGAACATCCGTATCCTGCCGCCGTCGAAGATGCGATCGAATCCTTACAATGGGTTGTCAAGAACGGCAAGGAGAAGTTGGACATTGATCTTTCCCGCATCGCCGTGGGCGGATCGTCAAGGTAAGTTGTTCGTATTTCAGGAGGAAATGCAGATGGGATGACTGTCGGAGTGGAATCAACTCAGTGGAGGCAACCTCGCTGCCGTCGTCGCGCTGAAAGCTCCTTCTCTCTCACCACCCCTTCCACATCCTCTCGTGTTTCAGCTCCTTATCGTGCCCGTAACGGACAACACATCCACAGCTACGTCCCCCTCCCCCCATGCTTCCTGGAAAACGAACGAGCATGCGCCCTGGCTTGGCCCTGCGCGTATGCTCTGGTTCAGGAACAATTACCTGCCTGACGCATCCAAGTGCTCTGAGTGGCTCGCTTCGCCCCTTCTTGCGCCAGACGAAGTGATCCAAGGTGCACCCAAGAACTGCTGGATTGGTGTGACAGAGATGGATATTCTGAGAGATGAGGGTTTGGCCTTTGCCTCGAGGTTGGAGAAGGGCGGTGTTAGCGTCCAAGTTGAGGTTTACAAGGGCGCACCTCATCCTATTATGGCGATGGACGCAGTTTTGAGCATAGGAAAGAAGATGATAAAAGACGCAGGCGACGCTCTGAGAGCAGCGGTTTATCGTTAGACGTGACGCGTGACACGTGACTGACAATGCCATGTTAGTAGTTACGTCAGCTACGCAATCATAATTCGGTGCTTGCTGATGCGTCGCTATGGATGATAAGATAAGAGCATAATTGCAAATAGGTATGGACCACAGTTCTTTAACGACTTGTTGAACTCATTCATCGCCAGATAAATTATGCTCTACACACATCATCGAACAGGACGGTAGAAATATCCATAACTTATACGCTGAGAGACCATCTACTTGTTTTTCACAAGTTTTGCATAACGCAACATAAGGGGCATAGCCAAGGGAGGATATTGAAACACGTAGCCAAAGTACTTGTCATCCCTACTATGCCTACAGAAGAAGAGTTGGTAACTAACCCCTAATCGTGATGAACAAATAGACACTACTTACTCTGGATCGAGAACTACGTGGAATTGTCGCTCAAGATGCTTTACGCCATTTTCCCGAGCCTTCGGCCGCTCGTCCTCACTCAATAAATTTAGAGGGAACTGAAACCCAGGAACCCCCTTTTGGCGTATCTCGATATAGAAAACAATCTCCTTCTTGCCACTCTCCATGACTTCTTCCTCCTCTTTACAATCTCGGAACAGATGAGCAGCCACGAGCATCTTTACCTCGTTTTCCACTTGTTTCCGCTGAGCCTTTATCTTGCTCTGCCTAACATCATGTTCGCCAGGGACTTGTACTGTGCTCAATATGATTCTCTTTATGATGGTGGGTGGATTTGGGCCTGGGTGGCCTAACGGTTGGACCACTTCGTCTGGATCCGACCACTCCTCAACCCGAACTGATTCCGGATCACGAAATCGTTCGGACAGCGAAAGTTCCGGCGGCTAGGAACCGCAAAAAATAAAAATAAAAAAATAATAGAACAACGCCAGAACGTTTATGATTTCTTACTTGGGTTCCCATGAGCTTTGCAAAAATATGGCCGCGGCTCTCGATGCGTAGAGGTGAAGCAGATATGGTGGAGACTAGTAAGAGGAGAAGAGGAGTAAAAAAGTACATGATCAAACGTGGATTGGATGAGGACCAGCCTGGATTGAGAGACTCGAGAGAGAAATGTCAGTTTGATTTTATAGATGCTGGAGATAAGAACGTTGATATAAATACTTGATACCATGGAAACTGGATGGTGATGCTACATAGCCAGAAGTTGATCTGGCCTTGGCAGCTAAGGGCTATAGCACATACTCAAACGTCGGCTTCAAAAATCAGAAGCTCGGCTCGGCTTGATTTATACTAGAAACACTGCTAGATACTGATGCCATGGAAACCGTTGACTGATTGATTCATGCGGCGTGGCATTGCGCCGACGCGTCGACTATAAACCCTCCTTAAGTACAAGCGAGGAAGGAATAGTTGCAGGTCACGAATAAGGTTCGGTTCTCAGTTTGAGCCTATCGTCGCCAGGGAGGGGCGCATTGCGAGCTGGGCAGAAAAGCAAGCAGGAGGATACAATGTTACAGGCAGGCCGACAGAAAAGCTTTGTTCCACACACTTGGTCCAGCTGGAAATACGCTTCGCTAGTGAGTCGCTCTTCAATCGTTTCCTACATAATTTGCATAACGCAACATAATGGGGTATGCATGATAGGGTGGTTCCTTGCTGATCACGAAGGCAAACCATTTATTTTTGTTATGGCTGCAGATTGAAGGAGTTGGCAAACCATGAGTGTTTGTCGGACAAGTAGTGAATAGTACTTACGCATCATCGAGTTTTATCTTGTGATCTTCTAATAATTGCCTGACGCCACTTTCCCGAGCTTCCTTCAGCTGCTCTACAGTCATATGCTTACTGAGCGCGGTAGCAAGAGAAGAACCGTCTCTTGCTATCCCGATATAGGTATAGGTTTTCTGTACGCCATTCGAGTCCGTTTCCACCTTGTTTGATTCAACACCACGTAGCATGCCAGCAAGTGTGAGCATTTTGACCTCGTGGTCCACTTGTTTCCTCTGAGCAGCCTTAACGACCTCAGCCTCCATCTGGTGCTCTACGTCGGTTACACCGTGCACTACCACCGCGCTCAGATCAACTCTTTTTATCATCGTTCGGGCTCTATATGCATCCCGTTTTACTATGTCCGGCCCATCAGTCCATGTCCAGATAATGGATGAATGTGATCCGTGAAATCGTTGAGACAAACTCTTTGGCAACTACTTTAAAAAAAAAAACAGCCAAAATGCAAATGATAGCAATTCTTACTCGGGACAACATGAGACTCAAAGCAACGTTACCGCGGCTCTCGATGCGCACAGGTGAACCACATATAGTGCCAGATGAGACTAGGAGAAGGAGAGGAAGCGCCAAAAAGTACATGAAGCGTGGATTGAATGAGGGCCAGCCTAGATCGAGGGATCGAGGAACGTCTGTTTGATATATACTGATACCATAGAGGCTGAAACGAATGTCGTCTGATTGATGCAAACTAGTTGGTCACTATGGTCATTGATATGGGATCCTCGAGTGTGACGAGTCGTGACGTGACTCGATGGCACAAGACAACGTCTACTCGTCGAGTACTTAACTCCTGGAGATCCCGCTTTCCGAACCCTTGTAAGTATGGAGTAACATTCCTTTTTACCGACGTTGATGACAGTATTGCAGATGAATTCTTTTTCCTAGCTGATGACGTTCCCGTTGGCCCGTCCTCCCCGACGATCAATTTGCATGTGCCCAAAAGCGATGGGAGGCTGTTCCCAGCCATCCCCTCGCCAAGGTGGGGCTATGCTTTCAATTCTATGCTGCCAGCTGCCCCTCCGCCTCTCACTGCCAAGCTTGACTACGGTATCAATATCTCGGTTGCCGTATGTAGCTGCATGAGTGACGGTTGACAATGTCAATGTCAATGATCTCATCATTGCTGCTGCAGCGGCGCCCAATGTCACATGCAGCTGTTTCACTGGTACGGGAACAGAGAAAAACAGTTGCGAGAAGTTAACGACGGGGATGACATGATGTACTAATCACTCGTGCCCCGCATCTCCAACCTCCGATACCAATTCTCCGCCTAACACCGTCAGCCAAACTTTTGCCTCTGTCTTCCACTTTGGCTCCTCGCTCACTCACATTAACTCCCCACACACTCAACCAGACGCTTTGGAAGAACTAAAAGCACAACCGTGACATTTTTCTCGGCACTATACTGGCATACCGCTTTCCTCAGTGAATCTCATCTCATGTTAGAGCTTCGTGGGATGCGCTTATGCCACATTGCCAAAAAGGTTTCTATGCGCGCGGTCACAACTGGACTCTCTGGACATCAGTGAACCTCTAGTCGCTAACTGCTATCCAGGGATAGTATCCGGAGCGTAATAATTGCGAGTTAGGGAGATTGCAAGAAGAAATGTTACAGGTAGTTTGGCAATTCGTCACTAATTCATTGCGTGCCACTGGAAAAAGGATCATGAACTAATCAACGTTCAACGTTCAACGCCACAGATAGTTATGTTCTACCATATACCACATATCGCTCGACCTCCTCCAGCTACCAGAAGAACAGGACGGTGAGGACGGTGAGATCAGTCCTTCTGAGAAGACTCGGGTAACTTCTGAGAAGACTCGGATAACTGATTCTGAGAAGGATCGGGTAACTTTCCACCAAATGTCGCGTCACGTAAGAAATAGGGTTCCGCAAGCATAAATCCGAAGGCGCGAGGCACAAAGCCAAAGTATTGGAGTGACTTATGCCTGCAGAACAAGTTAGCAAATTATGAGCGTGACAAAATGACACTTACTTCTCATCGAGAAATATTTTCTTACTTTCAAGACGTTCTATGCACTGCTGCATAGATTCCTCCAGTTGTTTCTGCGACCATCCTGACTGTAGCGCAGGAACACCCGGTTTGTGTATTTTTATGTAAAGAATAACTTCCTTCTTGCCATCCACCTTTTCTTCCACCCTTTGCCAAGCCGTAAGAGATCTTTCTACTTCGAAATTCCTGATCTCCATAAAAACTAGCTGCTCCGGGGTAAACCCATCCCGGGGTTGTACCGCGCTCAAGACGGTTCTCTTTATGACGGTCCGAGGCAAGTTAAACGACTGGAGATAAGTGACTCGGTCTGCAACCACTTGGTCTATATCATTCGACCATTCTCTAATCATATATGAATCTTTCCCATAAAAATCTTTATCTAGCCCGGACGTTGGCTAAGGGCCGCAACACTATGAAAATGACATGGGAATCCAGATGGTAAATTGCTTACCTTATTTGTTTTAATTTCTAGGGCTCTTATGATATCTTTGGTAGCCTTAGGGAGACCGAATTGCAGAGGCGATGCCCATATAGTGGATGCGAATAGGAGAAGGAGAGGAAACGCAAAGAAGTACATGATGCGTGGATTGGATGAGGACCAGCCTTACATTGACAGAGAGAGGAGTGTTAGCTTGATTTATACTCGACGCTGACACCGTGGACACGATCTTTTGCGAGGGGAGGATTAATGCGAACCCAGTCGGTATGGTCATTGATGCGACGCCGTCTCAACTGGCAGTTGGCATGGTTAATGATATATATTTCCGCGTTACCGACGTAGAAGTCGTTTTTTGACTACTATAGTGATGGTTACTGCTCGACGACCGTTCTTTCTGCAAGATTAGTTCTAATTTCTGACCGATACAGCTACGTACATTATAATCCCAATTCAACGTACGCCCACACCTGAAGTGGTTACTAAACTCGTAACGAACCAAGTCCAAACTCTGAGTCGAATATACATATATCTGTCAGCGCATCAGTTGACAGGGGTTCGCACGCCTTTACGTAGGGATGGCATATGTCATGGTGTTCATGGCCCTCGTGGTGGCTCTCATCAGCATCTGCGGTGAATGTCGGGTTGGGCGAGTGGGAGTAACAATGTTGTGATCGTCGTTCTTCACTTGTCGTGGGCTTGGGCAGCGAGAGAAAGGTGGCAGTCAGACCTGAATATTGAATACCCCACTATTTCCAGAACAACTATACGGCACTGGGATGTTATGCTTGTGCGCTGGGGGTTCCTTCATCTAATCTTTTTTGGTATAACGTAACATATGGGGAAGCACCCAATGACCACAACCATAGAAGCCAAAGTATTGGTCTTGGGTGTGCCTACAGACGGTAAGAGTTAGCAAACGATCGGTATGACAAATAGACACTTACGCTTCATCAAGTCGCAGCTTGTACTCTGCCTCGAAAAAGTCCATGCCCTATCTTCCGAGCCTCTGCCCGCTCTTCCTCCGACATCCCGGGCTTGGATACAGGAACACCATGTCTCCATATCCCGATATAAAAGATAGTTTTCTCAGGCTCTTCACTTTTCTTTTTGCCCCTGAAAGTACATGGCGGAAGTTGAACGAGGACCAGCCTGAACCAGCCTGGATTGAGAGTGGAACATCGGCGTCAAATAATAGTGGTGATGCCATGAACTTCGACTGAATGATGCGACCCCATGTCAGGCAGTTGGGTATGATAATTCCGTCTCGGCTAGTTGGCATGGGCATTGATGTAATTCTACGTAAATTTCTCAATCTCTATGTGGAAAGAATCAGGTCTAAAAGCAAGCCAAGAAGAGATCCAGCGTATTTCAAAGATGAGGCCTTGAGGCTTTGTCAAACGAAGTCAGCGACAAGGACCCTAGTGTGACCTTCTATCATCGCCGTCCCTAAACAACAAATTAGGCATAGATACATTTACCAACATGTCGTTGTCGTTCTCACCACCATCCTCTCCTCCCCGGCGGCCGTGCACGCCAACGATCGTCCAAAGGCGCGGCAAACAACGGTCAGAACGAGAATGCAATTGGTTCTCCACCTTATTTCGCCGCTTTTGTCAACGGCTGGTATGCACTGTCAGCGCGATTGCAATCATTTCGTGGCAATAATCTCCTTCCCCTTTAGGGTTCTCATAGGCTCTTACAGCCCACGCTAGGTTCGGGTAAATCATGCGATGTCTCTCCCGCCCTCTTTGCTCGCTTCGCACGCCCTGCCTCAGGACAGATACCTTCAGGGTTCCATGAAGTTTTTCCCAGTGTCGCCTCTAAACTGTCGAGCTTGCGCACCGCCAACCCCCCTGACCCGTGAGCACATTCTGTGTGAGTGCCCTAGGTATCTGAATCCTTTCCTTTCTTTCCGCTCTTTCCTGCGCACTGACAACAACTACATCTGCTCATTACTGCTCGACATCCATTCTTATTTCTCCAAACTTGGCCGATAAGGCTATGTACACCATAGTCCCAATCCGAGGAGTGCACGCCCGCGCCTGTAGTCCTGTAGTGGTTAAAATTACGAGTTCGTGAGGAAGAAGCCGAAACTCCGGAACTCCGAGTCGAATAGAGTTGGCTCGGGCAGCGAGGGTGAGAGTGGTGGCAAGAGTCACCTAAACGCTCGCAAACAAACACCACAGACTCATAAATTTTGTTCTACATACATCGTCCGACCTGAATACTCCACTCCTTCCAATAACTGGACGGCACTGAGATATTATGCTTGTGTGCTTGGGGTTTCTTCATCTATTTTTTTGGCATAACGCAGCATATGGGGATACGCCGAATTCTGAAGACCAATCTCGGGAGTCGAGTCATAGAAGCCAAAGTATCGGTCTTGGTTGTGCCTGCAGAAGGAGTTGGCAAACTATGAGCGTGACAAATAGACACTTACGCTTCATCAAGTCGCAGCTTGTACTTTGTCTCGAAAATTTCCAAGCCTTTCTTCCGAGCCTCTTTCCGTTCGTCCTCCGTCATCCTGGACTTGGATGCAGGAACACCGTGTCTCTCTATCTTGATATAAAAGAAGGTTTTCCTCTCACTTTTATCTTCGCCACTTTTTTTCAACTTTTCTTCCTTCTCGCTCCAAGACTCCAAATATCCAACAGTTTGGAGGAAATCAAGCTCTTGGAAAACTTGCTCCTGCTGGTTAAAACCATCCTGAGTTTCCACTGTGCTCAAGTCGACTCTCTTTATAATGGATGTCGTGTGTCTAGCTTGGTCGACCTCTTCGACCACCTTATCTGGAACAGACCAATCCGGAACCGGCGTTACTGGCCCGGCTTTACCATAAAATTCGTGATAGGCCGCGCTTCCTTTCTAGCTCCCCAATAATGACTTTAAATGGAACAACGGAATGCAGAAGGTTAATTCCTTACTCTCTTCATCACAGCGGCCCTCAATTGCGCTGCTGGGTCTAGATTTTTTTTACTCCCAAACAGACCGCGGATCTCGATACCCACAGGTGAGGCACATATAGTGGATGCGAATAGGAGAAGGAGAGGAAATGCAAAAAAGTACATGGTGGAAGTTGAATGAGGACCAGCCTGGATTGGGGGTGGAACATCGGCATACTTATACTGAAAAAATAGGTAACGCCATGGAACTTTCCACTGAATGATGCGACTTGCGATCCCATCTCAGCCAGTTGTGTATGGTAATTCCGTCTCGGCTAGTTGGCATGAGCCTCCGCGTTACTAACACAGAACTGGACAAATGGGATTTCTTAATCTCCATGTGCGGTCCTATATTCTACCAAAAGCAAGCCGAGAATGATGCAGAGAACCTGTGCGTTTCAAAGATGAGGAGGTTACTAGTGGTACGAGTAGTAGCGCCGGCTCAAGATAGGCTTCCGAGACCTCAAGCCAGAAAAAGTCCTCCTCGACGACGGCCTGAATGTTAATATTACAGACTTTGTCCCTGTGGAGCGAAGTCAGTGACAAGCACATGATGGGGTGGCATTGAACACAATGATTAGCTAATCAAGATTGTGGCAACAAGGCACACCAGCAAAGTGAAACAGCCATGGAGGTGACGAGGTTTGCCAGTGTCCTCTGCGAGTCGTCGCATTGACTAAACTATTGCCCCTGTATAATTCCCATGGCTTCATATTCAGCCCAAAGTGCTGTTGATGGTTTCGGCAGAAACGAGGATAAAAACAGATTCTGGGGGTGTGGATTGGAATGTGGAAAGAGGCATGGTCGTAGTTGGAGGCGAAGCTAGCCTTTCAGCGTAACGTTTCAAAGAAAAAGATCCCAGCGTAATGACTTACTCGATCTCCGACTCGGAGTCGTTGGCTTGACATTGGAACGAGATGGTTGCTGTCGTATACCGCTATTGTTCACACCGATTGTCTTCCTCGCTGATGTATGCTACAGTGCTCCATCGTAATCAAAGCCAATTGTGATTAAAGTTCAAACCCGTTGCAGTGGTCATCCCCATTCCGTTCCCAGTCTCATCTTTTTTTCATATCACATACGTTTGGCGCTTGCCGCTCCGTCAAGATGATAAGAGCCAATAAAGCGAAGCAGAATTTTGGCAAGGGGAAACAAGATGTCGTCGTTGCGTGCTTGCAAATATCTACGTGCCAGATTGGAGAAGAATGTAACAGGAACTAAAATAAGTTCCGTCTTACACATCTCCTCTTACTATTGCCAGAAGAACAGGAGCACGCTGAAAATCATTCGCCGTTAAGTTTCGTGTCACGTAACATTATGAGGAACGCAAAGCCTTTGCGCTGAGGCTCAGTTAGGTGATGATCATAAACCTTGAAGGCAAAGTATTGATTTCTGTTATTATACCTGTCAAAGAAGTTGGAAAATTATCCGAGTGACAGATAAACACTTACGCCTCATTGACATCTATCTCGAAGTGTTTCTTGAGAAACTCTCTGCCATTTTTCCGAGCTTCTGCCAGCTTTTCTTCTGGTATGCCGGACTTCGACGCAGGAACGCCCATTTTAAGTCTGATATAGTAATATGTTTTCTCTTCAGGTCGTATTGTGCTCAGGCCGACTCTCTTTATGATGAATCTTGCCGTCGATCCTTCATTGACCGGTTCGACCACTTCGTCTGGATGAGACCGCTCCGTAATTGGTGTTACTTTTCCATGAAATAGGTTATAAGTTTGACTCCCAAGATCCATCTAGAGACAAAAATAGTGAACTCCCTGGAATATTGTAATGGAGGTGGTCAAATTTCTTACTTTCGACATTACTGTATCCCTCATATAAATGTTGGGTCAAGTTTTGCATAACGCAACATCACGGGAAATCCCGTGAGCTCGAGATAATTATGTTCATTTAAACCTAGTTTGAAGGCACAGTATTCGGTTTGCCTATGCCTGTAGAAGAACTTGTTGGCAAACCAAGAGCGTGGCAAATAATCACTTACCTTCCATCAAGAATTATCTTGTATTCGTCCTTTAATCGCTTTAGGCCAGCATCCCGAGATGCATTCAGCGATTTCATAGACCAGCCAGAAGGACTATCAAAACGGTCGAATAACATCCTGATATAGTACACAATGGTTTTCACGCCATTCAGTGTTTCTTCCGTCATTTCCACATTGTATAGCAAGCCAGTAAGCGAGAGCATCTTTATCTCGTGGCGTATTTGATTCTGCTGAGCAGCTTGAACAACGTGAGCTTCCATTTGTCGGTTACACCAGGCACTTCTACTCTCCGCAAGTTAACTTTCTTTACGATAATTCCTTGTATTCTGCGACTGTCATCTGGGTAGAACCATACGACCATTGGGTCTGGACTAAACCAGTAATTGAATGGGGCTGATTGCGGGTCATCATATAGTTCAGACAGCGATGATACCGGCCGCTAGAAATCGCAACAATAGAGTAATCATACCAGAATGCAGGTGGTGAACTTCTCACCTTTGGCTTGATGCGACTCAGGACGGAACCGCGGCCCTTGATGCACACAGATGAAGCACACGTAATAGAGGCAAGTACTAGGAGATGAAGAGGAAACGCAAAAAAGTACATGATGCGTGGATTGGACGAGGCGTAATTTATAATGCTGGTACCATGGAAACCTTCGAAAGATTGATGCGAGCCTGGCCTCTGTCGCCCAAATCGAAAGTTTTCGAAGCTGCAACTGGATCCTGGTACCGCTACGTTAATTTTTAAAGCTCTTTCCCATGGCTCGTGTATAGGGTATGGTGAAAATGCTAGGCACATGACGGGGGAGGACCTCGCCTGAAGGTTATGGTAGCTCGGATGATAAGGCGGAGTTGAGAGCGGAAGTTTTACCTCGAAGATCCGAGTTCCGAATGATGATGAGAAAGGGAGAGACCGAACTCAAACGTGGCCGACTGCGCCTATCAGTGACTCGTTCAGGCATGGATAAAATTATTTTGATGGTGAGTTCGTCCTTTGAACGAGAACGGGGCCCTAGATGTACACAGGATGAAGCACAAATGTTGGATGCGACAAGGAGAGGAAATGCGTGAATTGGACGAGGACCAGTCTGGATTGAGGAAAGGCACGTCAGCTTGGTTCATACGGGAAATGATGATGCTGCGATACCAAGGAAACCTTTGATTAACTGCCAGTTGGTAAGGTCGTAGGTCGTGGATACCACTCTACTCTTCCGAAGCCAGTTGACGACAATCAGGGATGTAGACAGCGCATAATTACTGACGCACTAAAACTTTGCGATTGCGATGGAAGAGGGCCCTAACGCGGTGTTACTGCTCGCTTCCTCAAGTTCCAAACTTGACTTACCAGGTCTGGTGCCCTCAAAAGTCGCTTTAAAAACATTATCAAAATATGATATTAAGAGGCATCAGGCCGCCACGTACACCATAGTCCTAATCCAACAGAATGTTATGCGCCCGTGTCTGTAATGATCTACTTCAACCTGTAAAGAAGAAGCCGGAAATCGAATATAGCTAATTGCCACGAGTCTTGTCATATACTGCAAAAACTTGAAGCTGTTGCATTTTTGGCTCTAGCGTACGCACCTGGATACGACGTGGCTTCGCGGGGTTATCGCGGCAAAACGTGCAGTTTCAATTACTGTTGAGATAAAGTAGTATCTTGAATAAGACACAACATGGCCATACGTCATGACACATGCATGTGACAGACAAACAGTGGCCATGGCATGGCCACTCCAGTTTATTCAACAACACCCCCTAATTACGACAAACTCGCCTGAATTTCTTAGCTTTGGACTTTCCGACGATCAATGCCATGAATTGGCACATCAAATTATAGAATCTTATCCGTTTATTGGGCAGACCACCACAGTTTACAACAGCAAGGGTGGGTCATCGGAGACAAAGCCGGTTACTGCAAGCCAGGTCGGGTCCATCAATAAATATCTCAAAGCATTTATTGACGTCGACCGCTCAGCCCTTGAGAATCACTTTTCGGGCTTCAATGCGGCGGAGGCAAAGCGGAGCATCGTGCACGAAATTATTGATAAGCGACAAGAGTTGTATCGCCTTTACGTGGAATTTAAACGAGATGTTATAGAGAGAAGTGCGCCAATTTGCCTTACGCATATCATACTTTTCTGATTTCCTTTACGCAGCTCGAGCCAGGACAACTCTACCCTCACCGAGCCCGATCACACCTCGAGTGCAGACCACTCGCGTTTCTTCATTACCACAGAAGGTGAGCAATTCGGAATAAACAAACATGTACGATCCCCGTTTTTCATTTTCTTATTTTAGGTTAGCGATCGCGATGGTGGTGTCTGTCGAGTCACGGGTGTTGCTTCAGAGAGCTATTGGAAGGATAGAGAAGAAGAGGCGTTTGAAAAAAATGTAGGATGTGGCTGCTTCATGACATGTCAGGTAGCACATGGCATACCTTGGAGCGTAGATCAACCGGTTAGTGAGCATATTTGTCTGCATCATAACCCTTGCTAAATGTTGTCGGGTGATTCTAGTACTGGGAGCTTATTTTGGCGTATCTTTTCCGTTCACCAGTGTGGATATAGCACAAAACGCCCTACTTGTTCAGGCTCCGATTCACCAACACTTTCAAGACTTTCGACTTTACTTCGATCCTGGAGTATGCTTTTAAACTTTTTTTTTGTTTGTTTCATTATATCTAACGCATATTTTCCCTTTTGTCCATGAAGTTTGTATTGCGATGCCGACAAGTAGGAGGCGTTCACCTCTCGGGCATCTCGCACATCCTTCACGTCCGACAAGGGGTCGTGGCGGTGGATGGTCGATTTATCGATCGCGCCATTCTTCCCTGTCAGACTAACCCTGCCATTTCGGTCCCAGACATCGAATACCCTTTTTTCTTAATTCATAAACTAATTGGTGATATTGTTTACATGGCTGGAGGAGCCGAGACGCTAGGTTTAGATGAATTTGGTCCAGATGAGGATCCTTGGACGGCAATTCACTTGGTCTCTGAGCTGTCGCTCCCGGCCTTGGATGAAAAACTGCATCGTATCTGGGATCTTCGATAACCCGCTATCCCCGACCCCCGGCACAGACCAGTTTATGCCGGTTCCATATATCCACAACATATACAATGATCATTCCATGATACATAGGTATGTGAATATCAGGTAGTTACCAAAAACCACTCAAATTAGGGTGCGTCCGTTACACGTTTATATTTTCGCCCATCCTATCATTCATGTATCGTCATGTTCTCCAGAATATTTTCTATCCCGATATGGAGCGAGTCAATTTCGAAGTGAAAAGCTAATGGCAGTCGCACCACCGTTCTCACTTCTCCAAGCCTGGCTGCATGAAGCAGAGAGGTCCAACTGATCTTTTTCAATCTACTGGACAGAAACTCAAAGTGTGAAAATTTAAAGGAAGCATCTGAAATGCGTAAACGGTATCTTTCGCCCCTCACCCTCTAATTCTTCTTTGCGATGATGACGATGAGATTCTCACCCTCAGTGTTCCATCCCCATCCAAAGACTTGATCGCCGAGACTGTCGATTTTTTGCTTGACAAACACAATGTTTTCGCCTATTGCGGCTCCAAGTTTCAGAAGGGTCTTTGGCGTCTCATGCCACTCCATTTTGTAGTCTTGGTCCTCATGAGACCAGACTTGCACACCCCCTTCGTCTAAACGCTCTTTCCACATTTTATATACATCATTATCATGACGTGCTTCTTCATCCCTCTAGACATTTCCAGTCAGATAATGGAATTAAATGTGAAAAATGCTCACTTGAAGAGTCCTGAGATTATAATGCAACATTCTCTGGCTGATCTGACGAAGAGCGACGATTAATGTGTGTGTCGATTGTGGGATTCAGTGAGGTCATTACCGAGGGACCGTTACTGCGATGCTCGATGTGGATGGGGAAAGCGCATATGGCGGACGTGAAGAGGAGGAGGAGGAGGACAGGGAGGACAGAAAGTTCATGGTGCGCGAATTGAGTGAGGGCCAGCCTACTAGGTTGAAAAGCTGTAACGCTTAATTTATAGAAGTTACCATCGAAACTTGTGATACAATAATACCTACATACATAAATATCGGAACAACCCATGAATTGATAATTAAAGACATGATGGCGCAATTTCCTGGGGTCAATAAATCTAATATGATATAGTTGGAGTAGCATGAATGGCGAATAGTAAGTATGGTAGCAGGTACAGTCACCAATATCAGCAGATTGTTGTCATGCATCATTAATATCTCTCCGAGTTCTCCAAGTGCCAGTGGGGTGACACAGGTCTCACTTTTTCCAGTCCAAGGGCACTGTGAAACTGAGCGAAGAGCGCAGAGGGTTGCAAGGTCATAATGCCACACTCTCTGGTTGACCTGTTGAAGAGCAATAATCAGCATAATCTCTATTGTGGATTCATACAGAGATGGTATTGCTGCATTGCTGCGATGCTTGCCAACGTGGATAGGTGAAACACACATAGCGGATGCGAAGAAGAGGATGACCGCTCTTACTAAAAGTGATATGACCAAGTGCTACACCAGTATTGCGGTCCATCAGTGGGCTGCAACATTGACAACACAACATCAATCATCAATCAGCTACAAAATCGCCAACAAACATTATTATATCATCTGTGCAAGACAGTATATCTGCCTGAATTTCCTTGCTCGTGCACTCATGCCGCAACAGCAACGGGATGTGCTATCTTGAACTGCTCATCCTCGTCCGGAGGTTCATCTTCATAATCAAGCTGTAAAAATCCCAATATCAGGCATCCACCACGGCGTTCAAATACTTCCCAAAAACGCACCGGGTCATAAATGACTCGTATAATCAGGCTGCAACTCGGACAGGTCGCAATGTCCTCGTAATTCGCCAGCTGGTGCCGTGATATCTCAAACCGGTCACCGCATGGACACGGATAATGGTACAATTGCTTTTCCTCGTCCCACGTCATGTCCTCAATTTCAATTTCGTCGTAGTAGGCGACCATCGTGGTGGTGGTGGTTTGGGTCGGAGTATGATTATATAATCACCGATACTCCAGATAATCTTATCTACTATCTCCTGCCATAATACCCGTGTGGAAAGTTCCTGATGATGTAGAGCGCTCCAGCCCTCAGATTTTGATGTCCAGCTATGTCAGTTCATCATACCCACTCCAAAGAATGGCTGCACCGTCTCTCAGCCCACATGCACCTACCCCACTTGCATCACTTGCACGGACGAACGACTTTGTTACCCATCTCAACCGATCCAGAGAACCAATGGGACTTGTCCGTTCCAGAAATCCTGGTAAAGGGGACGACGATGACAAAGGTGTCCCGCAAACAACACAAGCAACTCACCGTGTCAATTGATCCAGACGAGGGCAGGATCCTCTACACCTCGCGGGTCAGCGGTATCAGTGCGTCTCTTCCCGTCGTTTCATTGACGCTCGTTCCCTAACCGTTTTTCGCCTTGATCTGGCCTTATATAAAAAAAAATAAACAGTCCCAATTGAGGCCATCAAGGAACTGCGCATGGGCGAGGAGGGATCCTACTATCGAGAACAATTCTTCCTCCCACCCTCGTATGACGAGCGGTGGATCAGCGTCATCTACATCCGCAATGGCGAATACAAGGCATCCCACTTCGTTGCTCCCACCTTGGACGTTTTCCATCTCTGGCAAACCTGCCTGAAGCGTCTCAACTCTGTACGCCAGGGACTAATGCAGGGACTGGGCAACCTAGAAGTGCGCGAACAACTTTGGGAACGGATGTATTGGAGGGAGGCCGATAAGAAAGGAGACAGAAAGCTGGACGTACCTGAGATGGGGAAACTCTGTCTGAGGCTGGGTGTCAGCCTAAGCAAGCAGGAGATCAAGGCGCTGTTCAGGGTAAATATGCCCGAAAATCCCCGTCATTGAATTAAGGCTGTACTGATTTGCATGCATGCAGCAAGCAGATTCGCAGGGACGCGGTTACCTCGAATACCAGGAATTCAAGGAGTTCGTAAAAATCCTGAAGCGACGACCGGAAATAGAAGGCATCCATTCCAAATTGTGTGCTTCGAATGAAGCTCATTTCGACTTGGGCATCTTCAAACACTTTATGCGAGAATTTCAAAATGTAGGAGCTTGGATTAATGTTAAGTATACCTACTAACAAGTTTGGGTTAGTCCAAGTTATCGGATGTGGAGCTAGAATCCGTCTTTGATGTCTATACCGATACCAAAATCGTCGACGACGATGCAACGTCGGGAAGTGCTAGCTCAAAAGTAATGACGATCGAACATTTCAGAACATTCCTCTTGTCAAGTGACAACACTCCCTTTTCGGAAGAAGACACCGTCTGGCAAGACATGACTCGGCCGATGCCCGAATACTACATCTCCTCGTCACACAACACCTACCTCGTTGGAAGCCAGCTCGTCGGGGTGAGTACAATCGAAGGGTATATTCGGGCGCTTTTGCACAGTTGCAGAACAGTTGAAAGTGAGTTAGTCTCTTGGCGTTCCTTCCGCATACTATAGTTGATAACCGTCTACCCGTCATTGACCCTGCAGTGGATATTTATGACGGTCTAACGGGCGAACCTGTCGTCCACCACGGAAATACGCTTACGTCTCGCGTGTCCGTGCGAGACATTTGCCATGCTATTGACAAGTACGCATTCGTCACAAGTCCTTACCCTGTCATGATCTCAGCCGAGATCCACTGTAACGTCAAACAACAGGAAAAAATGGTAAATCTTTCATCTTATCTCAAGACCAAAAAAAAAAAAACAAAATAATAATTTGAGTTTGATGGCTTTTTTGTATTTTTTTTTCTCCTCCCTTGCGGTGAATTTCGGTGCCTATCAAGGTGGACATCATGCGCGATATCTTCGGAGACGCTCTTATTCGTGCTCCGGCCGACGGAACATTGAAGATTGAGACGTTGCCAAGCCCCGATGCCCTCAAAGGAAAGATCTTGGTAAAGGTGAGAGTTTTTATGGATTCACGTCCCACGCCCTTGAAGATGGTCTGACATGTTGGAAACCAACAATAGGCCAAGAACCCATCCGTTAACAAACAGCTTGCAGAGGTCCAGGCACATCGTCTGGCAGAAGTGACGGCGGCCGAGAAAGCGGCCAACACATCCAATTCGGGAAGCAGCTCTGAAGGCACGTCCTCCGGATCGGAAGTGTCTGTCGTCCAATCTATCCTGCATCCCATGCGATTCCGGAATAAGCGTCTTCGTCGTCATCATCATCAGCACGTTGTACCAGTGGCTGTGCACAGCACATCGACTCTCAGCCTTGCTGGTAACAGTGCGGAGGTGGCCCAAACTACGGGTGCTAAAACGGCAAAGCCCAAGCTCTCTGGTGCTCTGGCTTCCTTGTTAGTCTACACCGTGGGGGTATCGTGTCTCGGCGTCGGCACAGCCGCCCACGTTAACTACGCACCTGAGCACATGTTCTCGTTGTCAGAAAGCACTGCAAATAGGCTACTCAAGTCTCGTGCCAACGAGGAGGGTGAAGATCCTTCCGTAGCTGTGGATGCGTCGCTCCCTGGTGTGTTGTACACGGGAGAACAACAAGGCGCTAGGACGGGCATGTGGGAGCTAATCAAGCACAATCAAGGTCATTTGACGAGAATATATCCGAAAGGGACTAGAGTGAACTCGTCCAATTTCCAGCCTCATCGGTATTGGGCGGCAGGATCACAGCTGGTTGCGATAAATTGGCAGACATTCGGTAAGGGGTTGACGTTTTTCTGTGCCGCATGCTCACTTTTAGTGCTGTGCCTGACTGCTGTTGAGCTCCTCCTTATTGTCCTAACCTAATCGCATCTGATTAACTGATGGTGGCTGGCCTTTGCTAGATTTGGGTTACATGATCAACCAGTCCATGTTTCGACGAAATGGCAAGTCGGGGTATGTGCTAAAACCGGCACCGCTTCGCCGGCCCGACAAGGAGAAGCTATTATCAAGCAAGACGAAGCATTTCCTTGAGATGACGGTATGTTTTATTCAAAAAAAAAAAAAAAGGATCTGTTTCACATTGTCGTTGTGTTGATTTTGAGATATGATGGATAGATTATATCTGCTCAGCAGCTGCCAAGGCCGCGGGATAGAACAGAAGAAGCCACGGGGGACAAATGTGTCTTAGATCCGTATGTTCAAGTGTCATTGCACATTCCGGATTGGACCGACTCGCCATTTCTTCTCCCGGCGGTTCCGGGGGATCTTCGTGAAACAACCCACGATTCGGTACCGACAGAGGGAGCTAGTGCTGCTGCTGCGCAAGCGTCATCAGCGCGCACTGTCAGTGTGCGCACGCGGACGATCAAAGGCAATGGGTTCAATCCTGTATGGAACGAAGATTTATGCATCCCGTTTGATTGTGTAGGAGGACAAGAGATGCGGGAACTTATATTTTTAGAGGTCAAGGTCTGTCAAGAAGGCTGGGAGGCGGGCTGGGAGCCCATTGGAGTGTACTGCACTCCTTTGGGTTGTTTGGCACAGGGTGAGTGGTGCAACTGGGGGACTAATCTTGAAATATACGCCCAAAACTGATGAATTCCCCTTGACGATATTGTACGTCGCACTCAGGGTTCAGACACCTCCCTTTACACGATTCCCAGCTCTCGCAACATTTATTCGCTACTCTGTTCGTCCAAATCAGGATAAGAGATGCTTGAATGTTATGATGATAAGATGATACTGTAATCAATTATTTTACTCACGAGCCGTCATGTGTGTGAGGGGGGGATTTGCCTGAAAGGGTTCATGATGGACTGGGAAAAAAAAAGTGTGCGATTAATGGGTAATATTTAAATCATCCTGAGCGCTTTTGCGTTTCAAGGTTTGCGGGGGAATGAAGACGTCATGAATCTGATCGTCTATGAAATTAGCATGCTAACCTGTTTCGACCTGCTGTGAGAACAAGAGATCTCCTTGGACTTTTAGGCGATTACAAGCTCCGTCTCGAATATCGCTGGATCCACCAACATCCACATGATGGCGTCGCGCGGTCACGAGACGTTCTGGGGAGAACTGCTTCCGAAGTGCAACGTACTCAGGAACTCATATCACACGTACAACATTGCAGGGTCTGTGCCCGCTAGTGAAAAAGGCACAAGTACACCAGAGCAGTTATAGCAGGGTCGCTGTATCTATGGCTAAGGAAAGACCCGCAGTACCATTATTGGTCCCGTACGCTGGGTGAATACGGAAGCAGCGTTGGGAGGGAAGGCAAGAGCACTCCTTCTGGAGCACAAGGCAAAGTCCGATTCCACAGGGGGCGAGACCATCACGCGTCACGAGTCACAGACCCCCCGCGTGACCGTTTCCATGTTTGGTGTTGTGGCGCCTTTAGCGCGTTTGGTCCGTCCTTATACTAGCGATAACTGATCTTATAATACCCCACAGTGACTGGGGGGTTGGTCTGGAAGATAATACGTCTAATTCTGCACAGTAAAGCTCGTCCAGTCTGCTTGACCCTACCTGGTGAGTGACTCCAGCGCTGACCATAAAGCAACAGGAGAGCATCAAACCTTGGACAGCATGGCATCCGCGCGGAATGGTCGTGGATCATCGTGGATCAGCCCAGCGACCCTTAGTCAGCCTTTGTGGGATTATCAGTATTTACGATAAATTGCAGAATTCTAGGTGGAAATCTAACCCAGGGTCCCTTGACGCTAGAATATCAATATAGTACGTACATAATACCATACGGCGATATTTTGGATAACCTTCTTTCCTACATCACGTTTTAACCCAAGCTCTCATCCTCTCGTTGGTGCTTTCCTGGCATCTTGGTCTGACCACTGGGCTTTGAACGATGTCGCTCTCTCCAAGGTACTCGACTTCGCCCATCGACGAATGCATCCACGAACCCGTGACAGGCTCCCATGATCCCCGGAGAAATGGGGATACCGGTGCCAGGCATATGGTTCCAGAATACCGGGTTCATGGATTGGTATCTTTGACTGGCCAAAGACCTCCACAAGGCCATGTATACCCCAATAGACTATTATCGAACTCCATCGTCAATGTTCAAACAGGTGGTTTCCTCAGCGATGACTGGCGTGGTGCCTCTACAGACTGGGTGTACGATCTCTCTGCGCATACCTACCAGCCATTGGGAAGCTATCCAAATAAGCAGGTAACGTTCCGTCTACACGCCTTGCCTCTTGGGCTGCCAAAGCTAATTCGACAACGTGGCGACAGTCCGAATACACCGTCGACATGCAAGGAAGTTTCACTGACCAGCCTTCTATTAATCATACCCGCCCATACGACCTCGAGGAACACCATATTGATGCACACCTCGGGGTTCCTCCTCCGGATTATAGTGAAAGCGATGGGAGCTGGAACCTTCCCCTTTACGACACAGACAACTACTATGAACGTCAGTCTACCTCGCATTGTCTGTTATACCCCCATCCGGAGCAGGCTATCTGCGATAACCCATATTCGACGTCAAACAGCCTTCAGGAAGTCCATGGATGCTCCAAGGATCAAGGAGTGAGCCGTTTTTTAGCTTCTCGACTTCCTACTAAAGCCGATCTCTTGCCTCAACAATAAAGCCATCCCAACCCAATCATGCACACGTGCCGCCTGGGATGCATATCGATATCTCCACGGCCGATAATCATGGCCAACACGCTGGAACGTCTATCTCACTTAATCTAACGATGGACCACGATTGCATGATGCTAGATCCCTGCGAGAGTGGGTGTGCCGGTCTGCACCAGTTACTCCATTCGGAACGGCCGCCTATCTCGTCCTACTCTGAATTCTCGGCTCAGATGTCATACTACAACGGGCTAAATTCCTCCTCCACCTCACGGCAATCAAAGATGCTACTAGGATCGACGGCTGCGGCCACGTCTGTTTCTGTATCCGCACCCGCATCCGCGCTCGCCCTTACGCTCGCGCCTGCACCAACGGGAACGGGAATGGGAGCGGGGACGGGGATGGCAACGGCCTCATCGGCGGCGCAGGATTCATCAAGGCCGCTTAAGCGTCGTGACACAGGAGCCGATTGGAAACAGACTCCCAGGTTGGCCACGTCTGACAAGGAGGCAGCACGTCCGTCTCAGAAACGCAGCACGCCACCGCCACTGTCCAAGCCTGCTGCTGCTCCGCTGTTGCCCTTTGAAGCGTGGTCGCCTCCTCCCCAGTCCCAGTCCCAGTCCCAATCTCAGCCTCAGTCTCAATCTCAATCTCAGTCTCAATCTCAGCCTCAGTCTCAATCTCAGCCTCAATCTCAATCTCAATCTCAGTCTCAGGCTCAATCCAAGTCTCAGTCCCAGTCCCAGTCCCCGTCTCAGCGCAAGCCTACTGCGAGCGCTGATCGTGTGTTGGTCAAGCATGAGGAGCGACCTTCGCCGCCACTGACTTCCCGACGGAAGCAACAGCAGCAGTCGTCCCCAAGCTCGTCCTCTTCTAGACGCTCATGTTCGAACGAATCGCGCCGGTCTCGCACGTTGTCACCGAGTAGCCGGAACCAGGGCGTCTTGAAGACGATCATGATGAAGAGAGGGGGGGCGGAACAAAAGAAGCAGAACCTGGCTTGCCTGTTTTGCCGAGAACGTAAGATCGCGTGCGGGCGTCCGGCAGAGGGTAGTCTCGATCCCACTTGCAAGTGAGCGGTTTTCGGTTTGCTCCGGGTTCTTCGAATCTAATTCACTAAACTATTACTAGCCAATGCTTACGACGCTCGCTGGTATGTCAATATCCTACCGAATCACGCCGCGGACAGCATAAGCGGAACGCCAAGAAGGGTATCTGCTCTGACAGTGGACATGACGTGCGTAGAGCAAAGTAGGCGATCCAACTAAATGCTTGCCATGGGTGTTTGGTTGTTGGGATCTTCTCGTCCTTCCTCTTGGTGCATATCTCCTTGTTCTCACTCTTTTTTGTCCCTGTTCTTCCGCTGTATTCCCGCCCAATCGCAATGCTTTGCCCAAAAAAAGAACCCTCTCCAAGTCAACGCCATAATTATTAACTCACACACCCCCTACCTACCTATCTCCGCATATCATCATCCCGAGTCATGTGCATATATGAACCGCGCTACAAAAAAAAAAAAAAGTCATCTTGTTCCTGATCATGCTGTGCAACTTACATCTTGCTTTGCTCTAGTTAACTTCCCCCTCATTCGTCCCTCCCTCCCTCTCTACCTCCCTCCCTCGCCCACCTACTGCTACTTACTTCTTGGTACACACTCTGGAGCTCATTTGGTAGTCATGATCATAATCATAATACATACACGAGCCAATTTTTTTACGTCCCAACCATGAACAACAAAATAAAATAGTGCTTTTTTTTTGAGAGCCTCGTGCTCAAAACAACAATGTCGTAAATGTAAAAGTAGCATTGTTATCCCCTTTTTTCTCCCCTCCCGAATAACACACTAGGACAACCCTGTTATTATTATCACTATTAATTCTTTGTAATAAGGCTCAAGCTGGTAACGATAACTTTAGCAGAATCATTGGAAAATCATCTCAGCCTCAACAAGGATCACATTGATGTTATATGATAAATTGGAAAAAAAGCGGTCCCGCGCAATTCCCCCCTCCGGATATACATGGACTTGAAGAGCGCGACCAAGTCATTGACAATGACTTGTTTGACGTGCGCGTCGGGGGGAACGCGATGACTCACATGTACTCAGATTATGACTTGGATCAGTCATATATATATCCAGAGCAAACAAGCCGTAGTTTGCACAACAACACAGAGGAATATTACCCCCTTCCCCCCCCCCCCCCCACTCTAAACAAACCCATGACGCGGTCTACACGATCGGTACAAACTTTAAAGGAATCGAAAAAGGTAAAAAAAGATAATCATGTTTCATCTTTTACATGAAATTCATAAAAAAAAATTTTTTTTTTTTTGTTGCCTAAAAGACGTTCAAGGCGAAAGCAGTCGAAGCAGGGATTGAATGGAAACCTGAGATATATGGATTGTGGAACCAGGTCATAGCCGATATGGACAGGGTAAGCGCCCCCTTTTTCAAAAAAAAAAAAAAAAAAAAGAAAAAAAAAAAAAGGAAAAAAAAAACGAGGGTTAGCGGCCATTAGCGCAATTTTAGCACCCGTTCTCGTTTCTTTTTTTTTTTTTTTCTTTCTCTTTATTTGTGTTCCTTCTTTCTGAATGAGGAATAGGTCAAGGTCCGTAAGCCGCCCCTTGTGTCCGCACGTAACCCACGCCGTATGGATGGCGTAAAGTGGAAAGGAAGCGCGTTTGTGTGTCCGACAAGGGTCAGCGACGGTGATGGAGCTGATGATTGTGGTGATGATGATGATGATGATGGTGATGATGGTGATGGGAGAGCAGCTAAGGAAAGGGAGTGGGGCAATGAACGTCAGGACGATGGAGATGTTGGAGCGGCAGATAATGCTTCCAAAAGGGTCGTGTGTCTGCTGGACATGGCACGGGCAGGGAAGCCAAAAGGTTAGTTCCAGATCCGTCCTGTTCTTTTGCCCGCAGGCTGAGTTGAAGCGGCGATAGGCATCAGAAAGGAATTTGAGGTTGTGGATAGGTTGCCCAGTGTTATTGTCCTAGACGAGGAGGAGGAGGGTCCTTGGGGTTATGGTGACTGGGTGATCTCTGGTCCAGAGGAAGACTGGGAAGAGCTGGTTGAAACAGGAGTGAGACCTTGCAAAAAGTCATTTGCGGAGGTGCTAAGAGAAGGAGGCTGATATGCTAACCGAAATTGGGTTGCGGGTCAACTGAAGAAGAGAAGAGAACCTGGGGAGGCATGAGTTTTTGGAAACTCCTCGTCTATTAGACGACTTGTCTGTCCAGCTGGTGCTTGACTCTACCCATGGTAGTAGTAGTAGTAGTAGTTGCAATCCAGGCTTCCAGTGGGCAAGTGGCTCTGGCCAAACTGGTTGAACATGGGCGTGCACATGGCACGTGTGACATTCAATTGCAACTTCAACTGGAACATTATCACCGCCCGGACACCAGCAGGTTTTTACATACACCTCGTGCATTTCAAAGTTATTTGCAACGTTTACATCACCTAAGTTCGCCCAGACATGACGAGCACAAACCCATACTCATCCTTTATAGCAAAAACATTTCCAACATTCGGTACAAGGCAGCCATAGTCAAACACCTGTACCAGACACGAACCCCCCACTTCACATGGGCATGACTTGCACGCTCCCCTTGTGGCTGTTTGCAGATCTTGAGCACGGTTGGCACAAACTTTGGCCATATCCTCAATGCATTGACCAGGGTGCCCAATGAAAATCATATCGTGCGCACTGGAACGAAAAAATAAAATTAAAAACAAAAAAGAAAAAGTCAGGACTTGCACAGATAAGCAACCAAAAAAAATTGTTTCTTACCCATCCTCAAACTCACTTCGTGTGATGATATTTGACCAGTCGTCCTTGTCGACGTAAAACGCCCTCCGTTGCCAATTTTCTCTATGAGCGCCAAACCACCTCGGGTGTTCTGGTAAAAAAATAAAAATAAAAAAACCTTTCGTCAATATACAAAACAGCCCCTTTGAAAGGGATAGATAAAATAAAAATAAAAAATTCATGCGTACCGGAAGAGCTCAACTGCCAATCCATCACCCTATCCACCAACTTCCTATCCAGCGGCCTCGACTCATGCAACAATATCGTCATCCGCCAATCATACACCGGTCCACCCAGTCGCTCATGCTTTTCCTCCAACGCCTTCAACATCTCACCGTCCCGTCCCTCAATCGTGATCTGGTACACATGCCAACGCCCTTCCATGCACGGCTGGATAGTAGCGGTGAACTCGACATCGTTTAACCAGGATACCCTTTCAGATAGTGAAGAATGCGTGCGTTTGAGACTAAAGTTCATGTGTGGCGTCGGACATTCGAATGAACCTTGCAGAGCAAACTTGATAGTCCAGTGACCGTTAGATCCCCGGACTTGCACGTATCCTCGGCATGGTGCTCGTATCGATCTCATGTCATGAGAACGGTGTCTGTGACAGTGTCACTGGAGGGGAATGACAGGATTCGGATGAGACATGGATTGATCTCAGATTCTGCATGACATCACGGCGGGAGTACAATTGGCGTTTGACGCTAGCCAGACCAGCTTCTCAGTTGCCGATACGCCAAGATTAAAAGATGCTCAGGCTCCTCAATACGGGCAGCGTACAATTATAAAATTTTATATATTCATTAGTAATAGCATAAAAAGAATGTGGTGTGTTTACGACTAAACTACAAATGTGCTGGATATATCAATTGAAAAAGTTCAAAAAATCCCGTCATAAAGAAAACAAGAAGACAGTAAGGTGGTTTGACCAAGGCTGAAAGCGAAGAGGGGGCCAGGACAAAACAAAAGTATCAGCGTCGTGATTGATTTTGTCAAATGGGAGGGAGAAAGAAATAAAATAAAATAAACAACTTCAGTCACCAATCCACTCTCCGCCTCTTGCAAGAGTGGCAAAGTGACCCTGCCGCTCCATCAACTCTTCATACGTTCCTTCTTCCTTCACCTCGCCATCATCAATAAGGATAATCCGGTCACACATCCGCATAACGGCTAGCTTGTGCGTCACCATGATCGTCGTCCGCCCTACTTTGGCATCTTGGATGGTCTCCAGTACCGCTGCCTCATTCGCCGGATCCAGCGCACTCGTACACTCGTCCAAAACCAAAACAGACGCCGCCCGTGCGAATGCCCGTGCAAGCTGAATACGCTGCGCTTGGCCACCCGAAATCTGCGCCGCGTTCTCGCCCACTAGCGTGTCGTATCCCTGTGGAAGCGACATAACAAACTCGTGCACGTGTGCAGCCTGAGCCGCCCGCTTGATATCCGCATCGCTGATCGCGTTATTGCCGTATCGGATGTTGTCGGCTATAGAGGTATCAAATAGATTCGGATTCTGGCTGACGACGGCGATATGATGGCGTAGATGTTCAACATTGATCATGTACAGGGGCATCCCACCAATAGTGATCGCTCCAGATAATGGTTCGTACAGCCGTTGGAGGAGAGAGGCGATGGTCGACTTGCCGCATCCGGATGGACCAACGATAGCCACACATTGGCCTTCCGCAATGTGCATATTGATGTGTTTTAGAACCGGTACATCGGCGCGCTCGCGGTAAGAAAAATCGACATTTGAAAAGTTGATTGGGCCTGACACAACTGGACGCAGAACGCCTCGTGACTCTTCCGTATGCGTGCTGAGCTTGAGCAGCTTGTTAAAATCGTCGGTCGCTTGCACAGACTTGGAAAATTTATGGGCTGCAGCAGAAACATCTGTCGTCAACAAGATACTTTTACAAAATGCAGTTAACACTTACTGAACGCCATGAGCTGTGACCCGATGGAGACGGAGAACACAACAAGATTCAACACTTCGACCATTTGGAGGTAAGTGTATGTTCCCTTTGCGACCAGAACGGCACCAACGTAGAACAAGAGGGCCTCGGCAAGATAAATTAACCCACTCGCAATCCCAAGAGTACACCCTTCCATCATAGCACCCCGGACACCTGTTACTAAGGCCTCGTTCGCCGCATTTTCAAACCGTGCCTTGAACGTAGATCCGATAGACATGGACCTGATAGCACGAATGTTCACAATGGCGTCATAAATCGTTTGTGCAACCGCCTCCCTCGCACGCTTATTACGCAGTTCGCATTTGGCTGCCAATCCAGTTTGCAGAGCCATCACACCCGCGAAAACAGGAGCAATAGCAACACCGGCCAGTGTCAACTGCCATCCTCTGATGAGAGCCCACACAATCCCGACGCCAAGCATAGCCGAGACCACGAGACATTGGCCAATCACGACAGAGATTAGGTCACGCGTGTCGTCACCGTCCTTGATCAGGGTCTGCACGAGCCTACTTGACGAATTTCGCTCCTTATCAAAAAAAGTTTTGTCTTGTGCCAAGATCTTTGCAAACGCGTGTTTCCGGATGTGCGTGACCCATGCCGTCCCAGAGAATTCCATTATGAAGTACTTGGAGCCTATCAAGATCCCATCGAGGGCAGCAACGGAGAGTACGATGGCTCCAAACTTGTTGATCAGTTGTGTATTGTGAGCACCAATGGATACCTCAAACAGCAGCCTTGACAAGAGGAACGAGAAGAGAGGTGTCATCGCACCACTCGCAAGACAGACGAGGACGCCAAAGAAGAATATCGGCTTGTAAGAGATTGTCGGGAATACGGATATGAGTAGCGACCAAAACTTGGGGCACTCTTCGCCCACCGGATCTGCAGGCGGAGCAACAGGCGCCACGTCAATCTTGACAGAATCAAGAACGATGACCTTGGTATCGTCCCATCTCGCACGTGGACGAGGTTGCCTCTTCTCGCATGACAAATTCGCGGTCCTCGTCATGGCGTCTTTCTCGTCCTCGAATTCTTCATCGTCACACACGAGTTCAGTGGAGCTGCGGACACTGTCTCGACTGTTCCAAGGGTCCCATGTGCCAACGGCATATACAGGCGAAGTAGGCGTAAACTGCAAGCTGAACCTCCGACTCGCCGCCGTCTTGACAGGACTTGGGATGCTAGGCAACACTAAACTGGGGATAGAGATACTCGCAGGGCGTTTTGAACGTTTCCTTCGGCCCATCTCCAAATCCTTCTCCTCTTTCATCTCAGCCTTGAACGCCTCTGGGGGAACGAACCGGCTGATTCGCTTCGTATCCTGATCACTGGAGGGCGGTTGTTTCTCCGGAGCCGAAGTAATATTGGCAATAGCCTCAAACATCCAATTTGCGAGAGACGTTGCTCGTCTTAAAGTCTTCGTTCGTGCAATTGTTAGATGTTGAAAGGTGAAGGGAACCTCCATCGACCCGTCGTCTGATCCATCGAGGAGCTCAACAGGAAGCGTCTCTGCTTCGCTCTCGCCGTCCACATTTTTCTCTGGGAGATACCCGCCCGTCTGCATCTGGGCGTCGAGCATGGCACAAAACTCGCTCTCCACTCTACATTCCGGATTCTCCAGATCGCTTCTGTAGCCCTGTTCGACGATCCGTCCTTCCTTCAAAACGTAAACAAAATCGGTAGATTCGATTTGCGATAAATCGTGCGTGATCACAATCGTAGTTTTACTCGCGCGCCAGCGCTTGAGAGCTTCAAATACGAGTATGCGCGAAGTTGCGTCCAGCGCGGACGTCGCCTCGTCTGTCATAGCAACCCATTAACACAACAGGCCAGCAGAACCAGATGTAGGTCACTCACCAAGTATAAGTACAGGAGGATTTCTCAGCCTCGCCCGCGCGAGAGCCAGCCTCTGTTTCTGTCCCCCGCTCAACCCCACACCCGCTCCACCCAACCGCGTGTCGTACCCATCAGGGAGATCCTTGACAAACTCATGGACCATTGCAACTCTGCACGCTTCCTCCACCACCTCCTTCGTCAACTCGTTCCCTTCTTCTTCCAGCCCAAGCACCACATTGTCCCACACGCTTCCATCCACAATCACGCACTCTCCTTGACGCACACCCGAAATATGCCGACGCATCCATGATTCGTCGATATACCTCACGTCCTGATCGTCCAGTTGGATCGCACCTTGCTGGGGGTGATACATCCTTAGCAACAGTTGTGCAATGGTAGACTTTCCGGACCCGGATGCACCAACAATGAAGGTGGTTTCGTGCGCGGGGAGGTAGATGGAGACGTCGGCAAGGACGGGGGTGTCCGGACGGGACGGGTAGGCAAAGGTGACGCCGTGCAAAGAGAATTCACCCAAACACCGGTTGGGGATGATGCGCCGCAGCTGCCGCGAGGGACGGCGGGCACGGATGCGGCGCCCCGCAGAGTACACGGACCTGCGGGAGTGCGAGTGGATGGATTGGGTGGATTGAAAAGCCACTGTACCAGTGCTCGTGCGGCTGGTGGCGTCGTGATCTCGGACAGAATGGTCCCCGGCGAGCGTGAGCAGCGAGGCTATGGCGTGTTTTCCCTTTGCGAGAACGATGAACTGCGGAATGCACATTTGGAGGTTGTTCGTCGCGATCAGGCATGCCCAAAACACAGCCATGATGTCCCCTGCAGAAACGGTTTTATTCCTGACGAGTTTTGCGCCAAACCAGAAGCCCTGGACGAACATGCTCATCATCACAAACTGCGCTAGGCCAGACGTGGCACCCCATACTCCGGTCAGCTTGTAAGACGCGCGTTCTACTGCGCGGAATGTGGCAGCGGCCATCGAGAGCTCGTGGGGGACAGCATTGAACGCCTTTACGGTAACAATACTGGAGATAGCACGGTCAACGAGGGTTGCCGCGCACGCTGTATGAGCTTCTTCCTTGGCCAGCAGGGGACCAGCGACAGACTGAGAGAGACCTTGAATGAATATGAGGACAGGGACGGCAGAGAGAATGACGAGGGTTAGAGCCCAAGAGCGGGTGAATGCTAATACAAGACAAGTGATTGAAGTTGTGAGATATTGTACAAGCATGCCAGACGCTAATGACGATGCCATTCGAATGTCATCCGTTTCCCTAGATGATGGAACAGATGAGTTACGTGCCACCGGAGTTGAAACGTTCATACTTTGCAAATTTAGCCATGAGGCCGCCTGCACCAATTGGCCCAAGCTGTTCGTCCCCGTCAGCGGGATAGACAGAGTGGTCGGCACCCATCTTGGTATCAAACCAGGAAATTTCCTTTTGAGTAAGTGCAAGGTAGACTTTCCTCCGGACCGCCAAAGCATTCGTCTCCCCGATCCATATCCAAAGGCAGGATGTTATACTGCTCAGAGCGAGAGAGGCTACGGCCAACAAGACGAGTTCTAGAGCAGACAGTCCAACAGCATGGAGGAGCTTTTGCTTAGCCTCTTGTGGCGGATGTGGTGTAAGTGGGAACTGCGAAAATGCGTTAAACGTCTGTCCGACGACGTAGGTCATGAATGGAGCCACGCCACCCGCAACGACGGAGACGAGGATAGCTGGCAGGAGGAGGAAGAGGAAATGCCGCCGCGAGAGAAGAGAGAAGAGCAGTCGGATTGAGGGCATGAGTTGAGGTGGAGGAATTGGAAGAGTGGATTCGGATTCGGAGGTTGTATATACAGAAGATCTTGGAGAGGGTTGCATGTCGTCTGGTGTCGTCGTTGAGGTCTCCTCCTGAAGCAGAGCCCGCATGGTGGATAATGGGAGAAAACGAAGAGTGCGCTCATCTCTGTGTGTCTTGACGCTCTCAGGACAGGACAATGGACGCCGAGCAGAACAATTGGACGCTTGATTTGGCTCTGTTTGGTCCGCCGGAAGACAATAAGCCTCGCCGCAAGCATCAGCCACCAAGGCCTGCGTGAGCTACGATTGTCTCACTCTGACTCGAGTCTCGTAGTGCACATCGCGTCTGTGAGCATCTCTTAATATGACTTTGGCCGGAGCTCCAAGTGGTATGGGTGCTAGTTAGTGGCGGTGTCCACGGAGTGGTGCCATGTTTGAACCTATGGAGCTTGCCAAATACACGACCACTACGCCTTATTGCGCTTCCATTCGAGCTCAGCCTTGCGGCGACAACGCATGCGTTCAGCTTTCCCGTATGTGAATTTGTCGTGGCCGCTTACCTCCAACAAAGCCCGTAAGGCATCCATTTTGCCCTCCAACACATTCGCCTCCTTTCCCATATCTCGACCCATCCGAAAAATGACATTCATCGCTTCACATTCCGAATATAAAACCAGCTCGTCCATTAGCCTAACGTCCTTATTATCATCCAGAGCTAGTTTAAGAGATGTGTGTTTCACTCACTGAAACACACTTCTTGCAATGTCCGGCATGAAACGTGTGCACGGTTCGACTTGAGCTCGCCGTGCAAGTTGTAGCACGTTTGAAGCGTGCTGTTGCAAGTGCCTACTCCTTGGCATACCCCTTCGCGCATCCGACATGACGTTCAAATATCGCTCATACCGGTCTCCCGCACGGTAAACATAATCAGAGATCACGGTCTGTGAAATTACTGAACGCAGTCACGCCCTAGAGCCCTCAGCGACGTACTGTGGCCTCGTGAGAGGATATGGTAGTGCCATTTTGGCTGCGGCTTGTTCTGCTATACCACCGAAGGTGATCTACCCAATCCGTCATCGAGGTGAAGACCGCCATTTGCACTCCGGCAGATCTGGTGAAAATTAATAGAATAGAACGAAACCTCGAAGTATCGGGTGCTAATGCGCTGAGCTCAGTCAAACCCGATACACGCTTGGAACGCGTGTCACCCGGCATCTCCGTCGACTTTTGATATGATCCATCATCGAATCACCAGCCAAGGCCCCCGGTTTCACACGCTTATCCCTGCAATGATACATAAGCTGCCCTGATGATGCTAATGTTGGTCGTCAATTCAACTCTTATCAGCAGGCTGGTCCTCTGTCTTGTCAACTTCTACCAGGCTGGTCCTTATAATGATGTCATTCGTTCGATTTCCACTCGCATTCCTACTCCTACTATCAACTTGCTCTGTTTATTGCACTGCAGTGAAAGTGGATCTGTCCAAGCATATAGTGACGGTAAGCTCTATAGAGCACAGTTCTCCAGTTCATTTTACCACAGAGAGGATTTAGAAAAGGGCGTACGACGACTCAGATAGCAATTGGGCTGGATATTTGTCGGCTCGAACCTACTACTACGACTCAGACACGGATAACTCATTCCACCAATCCCGAAAGCCCAGGCCGCCGGGAAAACCACCATCATCCGTACGTCTCAGTATTCTTCATCGTAACATTTGTTACAATCGTTGTCAGGGCCCAACATGTGACATTGGTCTCGTTACCAAACTATGGTTCGTAAGAATTCAGAAGAAAATCAAGTACGGTCAAATGGTTGGCGATGAAAAGGTCTTCCCTATACCTTCCGAGTACAACTTTGGCGGTTTTCACCTCATCATACGTGTTTTCAGCGTCAAAAATCTTATGGAGTCTCACCTGAGGGCCTCCGAGATCCGACGTCTAATAGACACCCGCCAGCACGTGACCTGGGGCCGCGAAGTGATTCAAGACAGTGAAAAGGTGCACGAGGAGATGTGGTTCGTGGTCCAGAAAGAAATGGGAGAACCCGCCAACAACTTTGGTGAAGAACTCGACGAGGCAGATATTCCAGGTCTGAAGGCTGAGGCGAGGAACCGGTACTTGGAAAAATATCAAATTTACCTACCTAAGGAGTAAGTACCAAGTGCCCATCCTCCACTAAACGTATGCGCTGACGCGAATAAATGTGTGTGTGTGTGTGCATAATTTTCCCTTAAAGATTCGAGAATGATGACGATAGGTTTGTTTATTGGAGAGGGAAGAAAAGTCGCAAATGGTTTGCGGAAATTGTTGGGTGGTACCTACCGGCGATAATGCCAAACTTACCGGAGGCCGAAAAGCTGTGTATCATTAGTGGAGCAAGGTGGAGGCCTTGAAGTACCACTACCGTAACATGCTCAAATGGTGTTGGAAGTTTGGGCTGAGCCCGAGTACAGTGCGCAATACTACCAGCTGTAAATTTTCTAGCTCAATCAAACGTGGACGAAGAAAGTTCATTCTACCAAAGATCCGTATACCCCGGCGTGATTATTTAAATACATTTAGTGAGGCTTGTGTCATCCAGCGTCTGGTACAAGTTTTGATCCAGTAGTATCCATCAGTAGACTTTCACACACTTCTACCCTATATGAGGCTGTCCTGACAATAGTCGTCGTCGATTCTTCTTCCATCTGGTCCTCTGTCCTGTAAACCTTCACCGCCGGGCCTCGTCGTTATGTCATTTATTCGATTACCACTTGCATTCCTAGTCTTGCTATCAACATGTTTCGTCTACTACAACTACGCATTAAAAACAGAGTTGGCCACTGGTGGCACGGCGCATGCCAACCCTGCGCCATTGACGGTAAGCTCTGAGCATTCTCTAGCCTATATTGATCACCAAGAGGATTCAGAGAAGGGCGTCCAACGACTCGGATGGCGATTTGTTTAAATATCTGATTGCCCGAGATCGACATGCTCGGTACAGCAAACATCACGAGTCATACACTGGACATGGATCCGTACGTCTAGTACATATCCTTCTCCGTAAACATTTATGCAACCTGCTCTTCGTTGTTAGCAAGAACCACCTGAGTGTCAGGGTGTCATTACCAAACTATGGGACCAAAAATTCCCTACACCTATCCAATACGGCGCACATAGCCAAGAGGTCTATGATATACCTCAGACAGTCGACGGCCGCCCAGGTGTCTTACGAGTCTTCGCCGTCATGAATCCCAAGATAAATCCTCAGGACTCATATCAAATGGGTAACGAGATCAATCGTTTAGAGCAAGCTGGCCAGTACAAAACTTGGGGGATCGAAAATGTGGTTGTTCGTGGGGAGCGTATGGAGATGTGGTACGTACTCCAAGAAAAAATGGGCAGCGCCGCAGAAGTCTGGGATAAAGAACTCGATCCTGGTATTATTCCCACTCTGCAGGCAAAAGCTAGGAAACAGTATGAGCGCAATTTCAGGATTAAACTTCCCCGAGCGTAAATGTCATGTTCCTCTTCTAAGCGCATGTGCTGACACCAATGGATGTGCGTCCCTTTAGCTTGGAAAATGATGGTTTTAGGTATGTTTATTGGCGAGAAATGGTAGAGCCACGGTCTTCACATAGAGAAAAATCCAACGACAAGTGGTTTGCAGAAATTGTTGATTTGTGGTATCCAAATGAGAAGGTGACCAGAAAGCCACAAATACCCGATCCCGAAGAAGTGTGTATCCTTTCTAAACCGCACCATTAAGCATAGTGCCCTTGGATGTACAATGCATACAATAGTACATATACTTAAATCGGGTAGCATTGTCTCGGCTCGTCTAGCATCAAGACGTACCTCTTCAGCCTTTCTGTTCCATTGTCTGTCAAAGTACAAGATATTCGATGCTGCTATTGTTGGATGTCGAGCTTCTGCGCGGGTCAGGAACGAAAGGAATAAGAAATCAGCACGGCCGTTACGCCATCTGAATCAAGCAATCATCAGACTGAGAGAGCGGACACGGGCGAGAAGAATATTGCTCTCCATACTAATCAAATGTAGTGCCATACCCTAGTTCATGTGAAGCAGGAACGAGACCCTCCTCCCTATTCCTGAGATAAAAAGGAATTGATTAGTACGTGGTTTGAAATGAGTGCGGCACTTTCTAGATATACGGCAGGTCATTGATATTGGTCACTTTCTCTTTTTTGGGTCGTTTTTTACACGACTTGAGTTTGAGACGTAGCAGTGTGATCTAAATGTTCACGACACGTCAGAAGTTCCACAATTTGGATACGATATTTGACACCAGATGGGTTGAACTGTCGTTGCCATTGGAACTGGAGGTAGCGAGCGAGGAATAGAGCTTAACAGGCAATGATTCAGAAGCTCAGACACAACAGGACCATTGGAACGGCCACATGGCGCCCAACACTAATGATCATGCTAATCGTCAATGTTCAACGTTCAACTCCAGCACTAATAACTCACCCCACGTTGCATCTGGCTTCAAGCTTCCTCGTCTTGATATAGAACTGGTAGCGAATCAAATGTCCTTCAAGATCCTAGACTAGACTTGTGGATATTGTGTGTAACCAAATGCAAGCTGGGACTCGTGTGATGCGCGTCGGTCCAACTTGTGCATATTAATGCAGCCTGGGCAGACACGCGTGTCGGGAATCGTGATGAAAGACCGACAATTCAATGGGGGTGGGTCTACCGCGGAGCAGCAAAATTTAATTGAGATCAGGAATTGCGAAAAAAGCTGAGCTTTGACTAAGCGGTTGGCAAAGGGTGGAAGGAAAGGTGAATGGCGAGAAGGAAATTGTTTCTTACATAGCCATAGCCATATTCCACGCGGGTGTTCCGGCGGAAACAAACGATGAGTGTGACGTGTGACGATTGTTCTTCCGCGACGCGGGAACGCAGAGGCAATAGTTTGGCCGACGACGTCTGAGGCGGAGAATTGGTTATTGGATGTTGGAGATACGATGGGCACAAGCGATTGCAATACATCAGCCTGAGGGTGCCCTCGTCACTTCTCGCGGCGCAGTCACTGGTTAAATCATGGCATGGGACCATGTCACCGCCAGTATGATTCCAACAATGCGCTTGTCGCTGACTTCGTTCGACAGGGCAAAGTGCAACTTGAATCTTGACATTAAGGCCAATGATCGCCGTCGGAGCACTGGGACGTTTTCCGAATGGTTTGAGGTCGCGGTAACCTCTCATATCTTGAGCCAGCGCCATTTGTACCAGTGACTGGTGCCTCATCTTTGAAACACGCTGCTGGATCTCTGGAGTCCTTCAAGCTCTCGGCTTGCTTTTAGACCCACATGGAGATTGATATATTTGCAAGTTCTAGCGTTGGTAACGCGGAACCACATCAATGCCCATGCCAACTAGCCGAGACGGAATCACCATACCCAACAGTTGGGCTGAGATGGGGTCGCATCATTCAGTCAAAAGTTCCATGGCGTTACCACTATTATTGTTCAGTATAAGGACGCTGCCAATGTTCGACCCTCAATCCAGGCTGGTCCTCATTCAACTTCCACCATGTACTTTTTTGCGTTTCCTCTCCTTCTCCTATTCACATCCACTATATGTGCCTCACCTGTGGATATCAAGAACCGCGGTCACTTTTGGAGTAAAGGGGATAAAGACCCAGCAGCGATGTTGAGGGCCACAGTGATGAAGAAAGTAAGAAATTGACCTTTTGCATTCCGTTGTTCCATTGGAGTTCATTATTGCGGGCGTTAGAAGGGAACTTGGGCCTATCACGAATTTTGTAGTAAAGGTGCAACGCGGATTCCGGAGTGGTCTAGTCCAGATGAGATGGTCAAACCATTCCATCAAGATTATAAAGGGATGACATTCATTGTAAAAAAAGTTGACTTGAGCACAGTGGAAACTATGGATGGTTTAACCCAGGAGGAGCAAGTTTTCCAAGAGCTTGATTTCCTCGCAACGGTTGGTTTTTTGGAAACTTGGAGTAAGCAGGTAGTGGGCGGGGGAAAAAGTGAAGAGCCTCAGAAAACCTTCTTTTATATCGGCATATGGAGACATGGTGTTCCTGCATCCGATTATAGGATGATGACGGAGGAAGAACGAGCAGAGGCTCGAAAGAAAGGCATGGAATATTTTGAGAGAAAACCTTTCAAGCTGCGACTTGATGAAGCGTAAGTGTCTATTTGTACACTCATCGTTTGCCAACTCCATCTGTAGGCACAACCAGGACCAATACTTTGGCTTCAATGGTCCCGGTCGAATAGCGCTTCCCCATATGTTACGTTATGCCAAAAAAATAGAAATCCCCAGCGCGGCAACATAACATCTCAGTGCCATCACTACAGTTATTCTGGAAATAGTCGAGTATTCAGGTCGAATGATAGAATTTATGAATCTGGTTTTTTTTTTCACGTGGAAATGGTTAGTATTAAGGACTAGATGAGATACAACGTAGCTAGCGTAGTAAAGAAAGGTGACAACGGTACTTAAAAAGGCCGCGAGTGACTAGACGAGGTGCGTCGAAGAGGCATTGGGTAGCTGGTGTGCTTTTCTTCAGTCTCGGAACAGCGGCCTGAAACGGCGGTTTGTAGATGGAGCCGGGGCAGGTTCTATGTCGTCGAAAGTGAAAGTGCCGATGGGTTGGCTTTAAGAAATGCAATTAGACCAATGTAGTTGTCAGTGCGTAAAAGGTGCGGAAAGAAAGAGGCTTACATTAGGCTTATATCTGGGGGACTCATTCATTCATGATGTGTTTGCGGTTCGCAAAGCAGAAAAAGCGGGCTCGATAGTCCGCTGAGGGCATGTGTCCCGAGACGAGTCTGTTGAAGCGGGAGAATAATTCAGGTGAATCGTCCCATTGGCAGATGAATCGAGATTTGCCGCTACCAAGGGTAGGTTGCAACGCACGACGGCTCTCCCGGAGGCGCAATTATTGCCACGATAGACTTGGGACTGCCAAGCACTCTGTGGTGTTTGTTTGCGAATGGATTTCGCCCGTGCTCATGTTACTAAGTCGTGATCACACTAGGGTGCTTTTTTTTCTTTCTGTTTTTTTTTTTTTCCGCATAGTTAGCGTGACAACGGTGCTCTAACAGCCCGCGAGTGGTATGACGAGTCTAGTGCAGGGTATATAGCGGTGGGAGGGGCTTTCCTTCATCTAGGGAACACTAGGTGCTTGTCGCTGACATCGTTCAACAGAATCACATCAATGCCCATGCCAACTGGCTGATGGGGTCGCATCATTCGCGATGGCATCGCCACTATCATTTTTTTCAGTATAAGGACGCTGATGTTCCACTCCCAATCTAGGCTGGTCCTCATTCAACTTCCACCATGTACTTTTTTGCGTTTCCTCTCCTTCTCCTCTTCGCATCCACAATATGTGCCTCACCTGCCATGGATATCGAGAGCCGCGGTCTCTATTATCCGAAAAAGACTCTATACTCAGCAGCGGCATTGAGAAAAAGAGTGATGAAAAAAGTAAGGAATCGACCTTTTGCATTCCGTTGTTCCATTTGAGTTCATTATTGGGGGTGCTAGAGAGGAAGCGCGGCCTATCAACGATTTCATGATGTAGTAACGACAATTTCGGAGTGGTCTAATCCAGATAAGGTGGTCGAACCGTATCAAGCTCGTGCAATGACGCCAATCATGATAAAGAGAGTCTACTTGAGCACAGTGGAAACTCAGGATGGTTTAACCAAGGAGGAGCAAATTTTCCAAGAGCTTGATTTCCTCGAAATGTTGGTTTTTTGAAGACTTGGAGTGAGATTGAAGAAGTGTCAAGAATAAGCGGCGAAAAGAAAATTACCTTTTATATTATGATGGTGAAATGTGGTGAGCCTCCATCCAGGAGCGCGACACGGAAGGAAGAATGGCCAGAACTTCGGAAGCAAGGCATAGAGTATTTCGAGAAAGAGTACAAGCTGCGACTTGATGAAGCGTAAGTGTCTATTTGTCATACTTATCGTTTGCCAACTCCTTCTGCAGGCACAACCGAGACGAATACTTTGGCTTCGAGTTTGATTCCCGCAGTTCGGCGCGTCCCATTATGTTACGTTATGCCAAAAGAATAGTTGAAGGAACCCCCAGCGCACAAGCATAACATCTCAGTGCTGTCCAGTTATTCTGAGAATAGTGGAGTATTCAGGTCGGACGATGTGTGTAGATACATACAGAATTTATGAGTCTGTGGTGTTTGTTTGCGGGGGTTTACTAGTTGCCTGTATACCGGTCACCACTCTCACCTGCCACTCTTCTCTCGCTGCCCGAGCCGACTCTATTGACCATGCAGTTACCAACTGCCAGCTGAAGCAGGCATCCACTGCTATGTGCCTTGCCTGGGCAAATCGAGAACCGCAGCCGTCTCCCTAAGGGTACCAAAGCTCTCCTAGAAGCCGTCGTAATGGGACCCTGCAAGACTGTAGTCCGGGTTGTACTGCCACCAGAAAATTCTGGACTAACGGCAGGAAAAGCTTTGAAGGAGTGCATAGAACGTCTCAAAATACTTCTCGATGATCAGTAAGTTGTCAATTTGGTACACTCATAGTTTGCCAACTAGTTCTGCGGCATCGGGTCTCTCAGTAGATATAATCCTATGCCGTTTATGAAATCCATCATGTTACGTTACGCGGCTCCTGTCGTTACCTGACTTCGTGACCGCCCAGTTTTTCTGGAGGTCGGACGATATGTGATAGAACAGAATTTTGTCTGTGACGTTCACCGTTCATTAATACATTAAAACCTTTTCCAGAGGCACGCAACGAATCAATCGCAACCTCCCATTCTCCTTGCCTGATCTCCCGATTTTGCAATCATTACACTCCGGCTACTATCCGTAGTTGGAATTTAACGACTAGAGGTTCGCGGATGTTCGAAGAGTCCGTGTGTGGCCAGCTGCATGTAGAAATCTAGCATGACTGCGTTTGGTGAGGAAAGCGGCAAGTGTAGTACTGACTCGACGGTTGTCAGTGCCCATGTTACTATTGAAATCACACTAGGTTACACTAGGGTGCTTGTCGCTGACTTTGGTCAACAGAGCCTCAAGGCCTCGTCTTTGAAACATGCTGGACCTCTGAGTCCTTCTTGGCTTGCTTTTAGACCCAATTCTTTCCACATGGAGTTTGACCCATTTGTCAAGTTCTGCGTTACCAACGCAGAACCACATCGATGCTATGCCGACTTCTACTAGCCGAGAAGGAATTACCATACCCAACTAGCTGAGATGGGGTCGCATCATGCAGTCGAAAGTTCCATCGCATCACCACTATTATTTTTTCAGTATAAGTACGCTGACGTTTGAGCCTCAACCCAGGCTGGTCCTCATTCAACTTCCACCATGTACTTTTTTGCGTTTCCTCTCCTTCTCTTACTCGCATCCACTATATGTGCCTCACCTGTGGATATCGAGAACCGCGGTCAACTTTGGAGTAAAATGGGTCAAGACCCAGCAAATATATTGAGGGAAAAAGTGATGGCAAAAGTAGGGAATTGACCTTTTGCCTCCCATTGTTCCATTGTGGGTACTAGAAAGCGAAATCAGCCTATGAGGAATATCATGGCCAAGTAAGGCCGATTCAGGAATGGTCGGATCCAGATGGAGTGGTCGAGTGGACCGACCCCGAGACACACTGAGTATTCATGATAAAGAGAATCGACTTGAGCACAGTGGAAACGAAGAATGGTCTAAGCCAGCGGGAGCAAGTTTTCAAAGAGCTTTATTTCCTCGAAACTGTTAGATTGTTGAGATCTTGGAGTGTGAAGGTAGAAAAGTCGAAGAACAGCAAAAATAAACGTGAAAATAAAACCTTCTTTTATATCAAGATGCGGCAACATGGTGTTCCTGCATCCGAGTCCAGGATGTCGGCCGAGGAACCGGAAACGGCTCGGGAGGATGGCAAAAGATATTTTGAGACAGAGTTCAAGGTGGAACTTGATGAAGCGTAAGTGTCTATTTCGAGTACACATCGTTTGCCAACTCCTTCTGCAGGCACAACCAAAACAAATACTTCGGCTTCTATCTTTCCCCGGAGGATGGCACGGAGATGCTTGTTTTTCCGAGTAGGGCACTTCCCCATATGTTACGTTATGCCCATGAACTTTGAAGGAACCCTACATCTTGGCAGTGCCATCCAGTTATTGGAAGTAGTGGAGTATTCAATAATCAGGTCGGACGATGTATGTAGAACAGAATTTATGAGTCCGCATACCATGGGTTTGTCTGTGAATGTGTTGGGTCAGATGTGAAGAGAAATTAGCACTAATCTTGCAGAAATAATGGTTGTCGAGCAGGAACCTGAACCATGAATGGACTCGACCCTAATTCCTTCCAAATCACGACTTCTAAGTCAGAAACGAAATACATATATATCATTGACCATGCCAACTGCCAGCTGAGACGGCGTCACATCAATGACCATACCGACTGGGTTTGCATTAATCCCTGCCCTCGCAAAGGTTTGATGGTATCAGCATCAAGCTAACATTCCTTTCTCTTCCAATGTAAGACTGGTATCCTCGCATCATGTACTTTTTAGTGTGGTAAAACCCTGACCCAAGTCACTATCAGCGCGGTCGAGTCAGCTCCCCAATACGAACGCCGAGTATGTAGTCAACGAGAAGCAAAGCAAAGCAAAACTTGGCTTGATCCTTTTCTCGTTTCAGCAAACTTCAAGCGACTCACGCACTGTGTGAGTTTCACTTATAAACAACCCAGGGTTGGCTGCGGATTCATTTGCTCAACATAGTCAGACTAGCCATACGTAAGGTTTTGATTAATCCCTCGATCGTGCTCATTCTCTACTTCATAACATGGCATTCTACTACGCTAAACTGCTTTACACTCCCATAACCGATCCGTCTCTACCGGTTCACACCCTTCCATTGAACAATACTTACCGTATGTGGTTGTGCAGCTCAACTTTCTTCATGCTGAGACAGCTGATATTACAGCCTGTGACACCCAAGTCTCAGTTACTGTTGCGTTCGGAAATGAGAGCAGCTGGTCAATCAGTCCTGCAGACTTCCGATTTTCCAAACTAACGCAAAATTCTTGTCTCGGCGCCTTCTTTGAGCTCAGTTCCGATGGCTCGACTCCTAGCTGGATCTTTGGAGATACTTTCCTTGTAAGCCTTTGGCTCTCTGTGCTGTTGCTCTCTCATGACTTATTTTTTCGTTACCTAGAAGAATGTGTATTCTGTATTTTGGTATAATCCCGTCTCGGTTGGGTTTGGGCAGCTCTCGAGCGCAGCCATTGGCCAAAATGGCATTAGCGGACATTTGCCGTCTGCTATGATTGGCACCGCCACGACGATGATATGGCGAACAACAAGTAAGACAGATTATTTCAAAGTCGTCTGTGATTGCCATGGGGGCATGTTGGATTGCATCCGTACTTGCTGGGTCAGTTTTACTTTATTAAATTATGCCCTGGACATTGCATTAGTGTATCATATAAAAAAAGCGGAATGTTACGGCGCTGGAGACGAGACCCTAGACTAAGGTTACGTTCGATGTTAACACCTTCCACTCTCCTAGATTTCACTTTCAAGTGTTGCAGGCGATGTCTTCCGACTCTACAGCCATCTCAATTTCAGAAGGACATGTCGGGTTAGTTCTTCTGCACAATTTCAATTCCGAGTCTTCCTTTTATCTTGACATTCCTATGGATGTCATCAATGCCAACTGTAACCGTCCTGCACGATATCTCCGATTCCTTGGTTGGTGTGTCCTGGGTGTTGAAGGTGTGCTATCAATTGAACCTGATGGGGAAGAGTTTGAAGAAGATATCGTCAATGAGAGTGAGATATACTATTACATCAGGGATAATAAAGGTGTGTTCTATTAAATTATTAATCATGCATTATCACACTGGTTGTATTCTAAGTAGAATGTCTCCGAGCCATTGATCTTGATGTCATTAGAACAAGGGTTGGTGACCTGCCTTCAGATACTACACAAACTCGTGAAAATTTCCGTAATAAACTACTGGCAAGGGATGTTTTCTGCGTGTGGACAGGTATTCGCCCACAATATGGAAGTGGTTTTCATATTATTCCATTTGGAAGGGGCTCTGAGGTATGTGTTCAGCATTATCTGCCACTACAGGAGATATCCGATGACTTACCTTTCCTTTCCACTGTTTTCAGTGGCTTCAAATTATCGTGGAAAATCGTCCACACTATGGTGAGAGGGTGGACAACCTCCGTGACATCAATGATATTCGCAACGGCGTGTTTGGAATTTCTGTCATTCATAATGCTTTTGATTCCGGAGAAGCAGTTATTCTCAAGGTGAGTCAAGCTCTCTGTCCAAATTTTAAGAAAAACTCACCATTTATTCAGACACCCAACGTATATCTTCAACCTAACGATATTCCTGCTCCAGCCGTAGAGCGCAACCTCCCTGATGAGGTTGCATACCCTCCTCATTCACGATTTACTCTTCAATGGCTAATCTCAGACGACGACCTCCTACAAATGATACCAAACAACAGGGATGCTGCGTTCAAGAAGCACACCAGGGCTTCAAAGCCATCCAGTCTACTCCTGCACTACAACTATGGTACTGCAGCCGTTAAGCATTGGGGGCGTGGAGTTGAATTTCTTCGCCTGTCAATGGCACCTTCTCGACCAAGTAAAACTATTCGGGCACCATCAGGACCATCCAGGACTATACCAGATAGAAGCATTACGGCAAGAAAACTTGATGAAGCTCGAAAGCGTGCTAGTGAGGGAGAGCAGGGTGCAGTTAGGAAGCGCAAAGCAGGAAGGACTGAACCGATTGAAGAAGAGGGATTGCGGGAATGGGATGAAGATGAGGTGGTATTATTTTTTTGGGGGAATACTTCTGCTGCTCGAGAGCGCCACAGCAGGAAAATGCAGGAAAGAGCTCAGCGTATGGAGCAGTGGAGGAGCGGTGAATCGTATTTCTAATTTGAGACCTGTACCACAACCTATACATATCAGAGACATACAGACCGACCAAGGAGCATGCTATGTAGGCGGTTCTGTTGTAGGCTTCTAGCTGTCGATATCAATACACTGAACTTTGTCCTGTCATAGTGCCAATCCGCAAGAATTCAAATTCAGAATATTCGGAGACCAATGGCTCACGACGCCAATATATTTTGCCACAAAAACGCCAATCGATATGTTCACAAGCGACTCGCCTGACACAGGGAGAAATTTTCTATATCTCCCATTGAACATACGACGACCGACCTGTCACTTGGAAAACATACACTATGACCACTGGTTTGGACAATACTTACCTTTATTTCGAAAGATGGAGGGAAATTAACCTTCTCATTGGTACATAACGGGTAACTTGACCAACGGTTGGACGAGACAGGCCACCCACGCAATCACTGACAAACATACGAACAAACTGCCCCGGAAGAGGTCTTTTCGAAAAGAAAGGCAGATGTCACAAGATGTCTCGTGAATCTCTGAGTCCTTCTTGGCTTGCTTTTAGACTCTTTCCACATGGAGATTGAGAAATTTTCAAGTTCCGTGTTGGTAACGTGGAATCACAGAATCACATCAATGCCCATGCCAACTGGCTGAGATGGGGTCGCATCATTTACGATGGTTCAGTTTAAGGACGCTGATGTTCGACCCTCAATCCAGGCTGGTCCTCATTCAACTTCCACCATGTACTTTTTTGCGTTTCCTCTCCTTCTCCTATTCGCATCCACAATATGTGCCTCGCCTGTGGATATCGAGAGCCGCGGTCTCTTTCGGAAAAAGAATCAAGACCCAGCAAAGATATTGAGGGAAAATGTGATGAAGAGAGTAAGAAATTGACCTTCTGTATTCTGTTGAGTTCATTTTTTGTGGGTACTAGAAAGATGATTCAGCCTATGAGGAATATCATGGCGTAGTAACACCGATCCAGGAATGGTCGGATCCAGATGAGGTGGTCGAACCGGTTCACCAGACTAGCGACGCGAAATGTATTATAAAGAGAGTTGACTTGAGCACAGTGGAAACGAAGAATGGTCTAAGCCAGCGGAATCAAGTTCTCCAAGAGCTTGATTTCCTCGCAACTGCTAAACAATTGAAATCTTGGAGTGAGAAGGTAGAAAAGTCGAAGAACAGCAAAAATAAAAGTGAAAGGAAAACCTTCTTTTATATCAAGACATATAAATATGGTGTTCCTGCATCCGAGTCCAACATGCCGGATGAGGAACGGGCAAAGGCTCGGGAGCAAGGCATAAAATATTTCGAGACAGTGTACAAGCTGCAACTTGATGAAGCGTAAGTGTCTATTTGTACACTCATCGTTTGCCAACTCCTTTTGCAAGGCACAACCAAGACAAATACTTTTACTTCCATCCTGGCTGGAAGCCTGGCATTGGCGTTCTTCCGAGTGCGGCACTTCCCCAAATGTTACGTTATGCCAAAAAAATAGATGAAGGAACCCCCAGCGCACAAGCATAACATGTCAGTGCTGTCCAGTTATTGGAAATACTAGTGGAGTATTCAGGTCGGACGATGTGTGTAGAACAGAATTTATGAGTCTGCATGGTGTTCGTTTGTGAATGCATTAGTTAGTCTTCCACTACCATGGTCGAAGCAGAATCTTGGCGTTCTCACCTGCTACCCTTCTCTCGCGCCCAAACCCACTGTGATAGGTGTGAAGAATGACTAGCATGACTGGTCGTTACTCCCGACATCCACCGCAGATACTGATGAGAGCCACCACGAGCACCATGACATTTGCCATCCCTACGTAAAGGCGTACGAACTCCTGTCGGCTGATGCGCTGACAGATACATGTATATTTGACTCGGAGTTTCGGCTTCTTCGTTACGAGTTCAACCGCTCCAGGCGTGGGGTACATTGCTCCATTGGATCTGTATCGGCCTACGTACTAAGCTGTATCGGTCAAGTTTAGAGAACTAATCTTGCAGAAGCAACGGTCGTCGAGCAGTAACCATCACTAAGGTCAAAATAACCGCGTTTTACTCAACGACTCGGCCCTTAAGTAATTCCTTCCAAATCACGACTTCTACGTCGGTAACGCGGAAATATATATCATTGACTGTGCCAACTGCCAGCTGAGACGGCGTCCGTCACATCCATGACCATACCGACTGGGTTCGCATTTATCCCTCGCAAAAGACTGTGTCCACGGTATCAGCGTTGAGTATAAATCAAGCTAAGATTCCTCTCTGTCAATGTAAGGCTGGTCCTCATCCTATCCATCTGTCATGTACTTCTTTGCGTTTCCCCTCCTTCTCCTATTCGCATCCACTATATGTGCCTCCCCTATGGACATCACCCGCGGCAGTGTCCCTAAGGAAGTACAAGATATCATAAGAGCCCTTGGAATTAAAAAAACTACGGTAAGCAATTTACCATCTAGATTCTCCTGTTATTTTCATTGTTGCGGTTTCCAGCCAACGTCCTCGCTGTCTAAATATTTTAGGAAAGGCTCAGTTGCGATTGAGGAATGGAGCAACGATATAGACCAAGTGGTTAAAAACAAGCGTTCTTACATCGAACTATATCCGTACATGATTCCAACCGTCATAAAGAGAACCGTCTTGAGCGCGGTGCAACCTCGGGATGGATATACCCCGGAGCAGCTAGTTTTTATGGAGGTCAGGAATTTCGAACTAGCTGGATCTTTAGTCGGTTGGCAATGGGTGAAAGAAAAGGTGCAGGACAAGAAGGAAATTGTTCTTTACATAAAGTTATTCCACCTGGGCGTTCCTGCGCAAAAGTCTGGACTGATTCCTTAAGGAACAACTGGAGAAAGCTATGCAGGAGTGCCTAGAACGTCTTGAAAGTCAGGGATTATTTCTCGATGATGCGTAAGTGTCAGTTTGTCACACAGTCATTAGTACTTTGCCAACTTGTTCTGCAGGCATAAGTCACCTCAATACTTTGGGTTCATTCCCCCCTGCAATCGTAACTCACCCCATTACGCCATTTCCCCTTGCAGATTTACTAATCATGAGCCATATGCGACATCCATTTCGTTACGTGGCGCAACCCTTCGTGATAAGTTACCCGCCTCTTCTCAGAAGGTACCGGATTCTTCTCAGAACGACTGATCTGCTGGTAGTCGGAGGAGGTTAGGACGATACCACGTGGTAGAACAGAATTTATCTCAACATTCATTAATTCATGTGATTTCAAATCCTTTTTCCAGGCTAAACTTCAAGCGTGAGTACGCAGTGGCACTGCTGTGTGAGTCAAACAATTCATTCTACTTTCAAAATACACGGCGTCTATAAATACATTTATCACTTTGCAATATTGTATAATCGTATCGATGCGAGTTATGTATAGGCTTGCAAAAAAAAAAAAAAGAAAACAGAAGGGGGGGTGATATGCGTATGCGTGATTTACGAATACAAATGATGGAACAGAAAAAAACAAAAAAAACAAAAAAAGTGAAACGAAACGGAAACAAGACTCAGGTCACATCTTGGACCCGTACCTTGACAAACAGCGTCGAAAACAGGTATTGCGAAAGCTGCGCGTCATGGAGCGGTAAATGGCGATACCCTGTCAAAAGAGGGGATCAACGACGCGCCCCTCAAGTCAAGAAGGGAGGGACGGCTTAAGTTTAAAACTTACCGTGCCCTAAACTGCCCAATGACACGCAATAAATCGCCAACGGGTCCTCATCCTCCTTGACCTCCTGCCTCACCACAAACCTCACAAACACCAAATCCCACATATCGCCCACACAGTCGAACGGGATCCGGATCTGCTCCTCCCACACAGGGTTGAACCCATTATTCTTGACCGCGCTCGTGCGGTACGTCACCGTTCGCGCACCCGAGCTCGACCGCGACCTACCCAGCTGGACACCACCACCAGCAGCAGTACCATCACTGCCACCCTTCATCGACCCACCACCACCATCATCATTCGTCCACGTCCAATCAGGCACATGTAGCGTCACCTCCACATACGGATGAACCACCGCCCTCTCTGCCGTCTCCCGCCCACTCGAGTCCTTCGGCCTCGGCAGCTGCTGTGCCGAAATAATCGTCAAATCCAAAAAATGCTCCGTCCTCTTTCCCAACAACCACGATTTTCCTCCTCCTCCTCCTCCTCCTCCTCCTCCACCCAATCCCGCTCCTGGTCCTAATCCTGGTCCGGCCCCAGTTCCAGTTCCAGTTCCAGTTCCAGCTCCAGTTCCAGTTCCAGCTCCAGCTCCAGCTCCAGCTCCAGCTCCTGGAGCCCCAGAAATCCCAACATCCCCCGCTGCGCGCAGGGCAGCCGGCTTGAGAACATACCCGCTCCTCCCATTCCTCTGAAACATCGCATGATTAATCACATACCCCAAATCAAACGTCTGCCAGTTCATCGCGACGAGCTGGGCGCCACAGGACCAGTACCGGTGTGGCTCATAATTGGTCGAGCTGACCCTCAACCCTTTAGGGTAAATCCTCACCAAATGCGTCCGGCAGTGCTTGATCAAATCCGCCATCCCACACCCACCACCACCCCCGCTCTTGTTAATCATCTTGTTCGCCGTCGTCTCAGAGAGAGAAAACATGTGCTCGGGCGCATACGTCACTTTCTTGTTGATCCCCTGGAACTTGACACCGACGGTGTAGATCAAGAGGGACTGCAACTTGGGCGACATCTTCAGCTTGGGCTTCCCGCCGTTGGTTCCGTTACTCCCGCTATTCCCGCTACTCCCACCTGTACTGCTGCCGGTGGTGGTGGTGGTGGTGGTGGTGGTGGTCGAGGCAGTAGGAGTATGCATCTGCATGGCCTTGGGAGAAAAGGAGGAGGAAAAGGAGGAGGAGGAAGAAGAAGAAGAGGAGGGATTGATCCCGTTCCCATTCGCATTCGCATTCGCATAACCGACACCTGTCCCTCCAGATGAAGCGGACGACCTTCCCGCGCGCCTGACCCTCTGTATGACCGTTCTAGCCGCCTGGATAGACGGACTGAATGGACTCTTGGGCGGAGGGGTGCCACCACCACCACCACCACCACCACTCGATGTCGACGTGGACACCCTCCTCGCCAAATCCCCATTGTCCATCTTCCCTACCCCTACCCCCACCCCCACCCCCACTCCCACTTCCTGCAACGCATCCGAGTCGGACGTGGACGAGGTCCCGGACTCGGTAAACACATCCATTTCCCCAGACTCTTGCCTCAACGCCGTCACGTCCTTTGTCTGCCCACAATCCAAAAAACGCTCATCAGATGATGAAAGACGTATGAAACACACACACACACACCTTGAAGAGAATCTTGCCCTTGAGCTCTTCAGGACTAGGAATCACCCCAGCCTTCAAACCGGCCAAGCCAGTCCCTTCCGCCCACCCGGGCGCACCCACCAACGCCTCCCCAAAGACCTCCACCAAAATCTGGGCGACCATCTCCTGGCCAGGCAGACTACAGTGCATCTCTGCCGAAATCACAATCGGGTACACCGACGCCACGAACCCGTACTTGTGGATCGCCTGACACACCTCTCGCAACGAGACTTTGGACGTGAAAGTCTTGCCGTGGAATACCATTGGTTCTCCCCCCCTGCCCCCCTCGCTCACCCCACTTCCACTTCCACTTCCACTACCACTGCTACCACTGCCACCACTGCCACCACTGCCACCACCGCCACTACCCCCACCGCCACTACCCCCACCACCACCGCCACTACCACCACTTCCACTGCCACCACTTCCGCCACCACTTCCGCCATCACCATCATAAATATCCACCTCCACGCTCCTGCAGCTATGCAAAAGAGCCCGGATATACCCCTCAATCGTACTCACCCCTACAAGCTGGTGCCCAACGAGGTAAGTGTTATGAGAGGAGGCAATATAATAGTCGGACAGTGGACGCGTCATGTCATGCCACACTTTACCGTGCTGGTCGAGAAAGGCGGCGTTGTCGGGTGACATGAGGAAGGAGGTGAACCCGTCGAGGGTGAGGATGCCCGTGCTGGTACTGGTACTGGTACTGGTACTGGTGGTGCTGGTGCTGGTGCCGCTGGAGCGAGAGTGGGGTTTGTTGGGGTTTGGAGATTTGCAACGGAACGGGGAAGAAGGGCGGAACGGAGAAGAAGGGCGGAGAGCGGAAGGATTGGGACCGGGACCATGACTGGGGCTGATTGGGCTTGGGCTTTGAGTTTTCAGAGTTTTCAGAGTTCCGAGAGGCGACTCTGCGTACTTGTCAAATACTTCTCTGAGCTCGACATGACCGAGTCGGGACTAAATATAACCCTTGGGCGTTAATCCCCCCTCCCAAAAAAAAAACAAAAAAAACAAAGCAAACGGGATTGCTCCCATAACGCACCTTTTGCGTCTCGCGCATAAAGTACTCAAACGTCTTGAACCCAAACGCGCCATGCTCGCCTTTATCCCGGACGAGCTTCTTGTACAGTCGGTCTACCTCGGGGCGGCTCTTGAGCAACTTGACGAAGCGCCTGAAATCGTCAAAGTCGAGGTATCCGTGACTCTTCACGTCTGCTTGCTGTTGCGGAGAAGTGTCAGCATCAACGAGGCGCGTGAGAGAGAGAGAGAGAGAGACACGAGACACGAGAGACACAGACACGAGAGACACAGACACGAGAGACACAGACATGAGACACACAGACACACACCTTGAAGAGCCTAAACAAGCTTTCTGAGCTCGAATGGATATTCATCCTCTTACAGAGCTTCTCGACTTCAGGAAACCTCAACCTCTCATTATCCTCCAACTGACTGCCCTTCCAGTACTGCTTCTCCCACAGGGCCTGTCTGATTTCGAAATGGCCGAGGCCGGACATGAGTTCCCTCCGGATAGCATACAGTTTGCGCAGGGTGGTGTCCCACATCCGAAACACGTCCACCGAGGGCGCGATGAGGTGCAAGGTCTTGTAATTGCCGTCGAGGAGGTAGATGATCGTCAGCCAGCAGTCTTCGTATACTTGGGAGAGCTGGAATTGTTCGCGGTAGTACCGGGCGTCGGAGCCTGAACGCATTTCTTTAATGTTTTCGATGGGAACTGGTTGTTGGGGAAAAAAACTCGTGTTAGCGTTGCTTGTGAAAGGGGAAGAAAGACAGAAAGGAAAGGGGTAACTGACTGATTCGGGGTTTGACGACGAGGGGTTGGATGACATCCCACACGATTTGGCCAACGTCCGGATCGAGCCTGACAACGACTTTTTTCCGCTTCTTGCTGGTGACTTTGGTCATTTGAGTGCCTTCCCTTAGTAGCGGGGGTACGTGGATATGGGGTGACGTCTCTGAGGCCAACGTGGTGACGCTGCCTGATGCCGACGCGTCGTGTGTGTGTGGGTCGTAACTACTACTATGCGTGCCGGCGGGGGACGTGCGCGTGCGGCCAAATGCCTGGATTTTGCGCAGGGCGGACGCGAGACTGCCAGTGGCGATGGCGGCGGCGGTGGCGGGGGATGTCTTGGACGATGTCTCTAGAGCGAACGTCTTACTGCGGGGGAGTGGGACGACATGGGCCTCTTGGACTCGTCTGGTAGGGGCGGTGGATGTGGAAGTGTCAGGGGTGGAAGCGAGGTCGAGGTGTACGTCTGTACGGCGAAGGCTGCGTTGGCGCAGAATGGGGTCGTGGTGCATGGTGGGTGGGTGGTTAAGGACAAGACATGGTCTGAGTCAGTTTTTAAGTAGTAAACACTAACAAGTAACATGTTAGTACAGGCATACTACTATCAGCCAGATCAACCTGTACTGGCTTCCGAGTAAGCTTAATGGAGTAAATGGACTCTGGGCGCTCCGTGAGCCCTTGCACTGCCAATGCTCTGGCATGCCATTTCAAATCCCTGATTGGGAACATACTAATGACACCGTATAGGGTTCAACGGGCCATTGGAATGATGACTCTAGTAGACCTCCACCCACCCACCTTTGAACAATACTGGTACTGGCGGTGGCCCAACCCAACACCTGAACTAACGTCACTCACCGCCTCCTCAAGTTTCATTTCACACGCCATATCTGGCGTGGGTGAGTGACGTCAGTAGTCCAGTCAGGTGACCATGGGCAATCACGCTGTCACGCGTGATGACGCATTCACACACAAGTCTAGGGTTTTGGTATTTTGCGCTACAATATTTTTTTGTCTTTATTCTCGTTTGTGCCCAGCTTGTGCCAGTGGCATGCTCACTGGCGGTCTTTAAATATAGCTGGAGCTATAATAGCTCCTCTTATCGCCTTCCATATCACCTCATCGGATTTTGTCCCTGGTTTCCTCGGGCAGCTGAAGGTAGGTCAAGAGGGATACTCCCGAAAGGCTTCTGTGGTTCCTTTGAAGACCTCCCCCAAAAATATTCCTCGGTACCGATTGGTTTCATTGGCACTACCCCCTAATCACAGTTTTCCGATTTCCTCCCAGGAGGAGGAAGTTGTATCTGCCCTATGCCTTTTTAACTGAACAATATACGGGTCTACTAGTGAGACGAAGATGAAGATGAAGAAACGGGCTCACTTGCAGGAACGTGACTATCATGCGAGGAAACGGCAAATAGTCCTGAGGACAACACAGGCAAGCTTCCGATCATATCCGGTTCGGTTCTATTTGCCTTTCCACACCAAGTTAAGTTACGCAGATGGCAGCGTGTCATGGTGCCTGTCCGATGTCGGAATGACCGCCAAGGGCACCCCTCATTGAATGGCTTCCTAGCTTACTAGTCATGGAGATAGCGTGCTTCATGTGAAGAATGTGACAAGGCTGGAGGATAAGGTTGCTCCAATTACTCATACATAAGTAGAAAAAATAACCCTTGAACACGATGCGAACACGCTTCTTCAGGTGCATGGTAACACGAGGTCCGTACCGTCAATATATATCTTCCCCAATCTGATAAACAAGTATAAGTATATATAAGAATCGAACACCCGAACTCACAACCGTCACTCTCCATAGTTGAAATGGCGCAACAACAACAACAACAACAAGATGACATCCTAATAGCGTGAGCGTTGCCCCACTTCTAAAACTTCTTCCTCCCCAACTTTTTTTTTTTGAACAGCGTGATGGGTTGCACTGGTACAGGAAAATCATCGGTGAGCTCGATTTCCGCAAAAAAAAAAAAAAAAGTTGCCAAGAATTTTCAATTTTTTTTGGATCAACGACTAGTTCATCAAGCTACTCTCTGGGAATACTAGTATTCGTATAGGAGACAGCCTCGAGTCCGAGACGAGCGAAGTCCAGATTGTCCCCTTCCGTGACCCAGAGAGCGGCCGCAACGTGATCATCGTCGATACCCCCGGCTTTGACGACTCGCGTGAAGGCGTCAGCGACACGCAAGTCCTGAAAAAAATTTCAGAATTCTTACTTCATGCGTATGTGTAATGAGTCTCTCTCTCTCTCGACCGATGTTTTTTTTTTTTTGTTTTTTTTTTTTTTTTCCTCCTCCCGTCTCAAATGATTTTTTTGTTTTTTTTTTGGTTAGATACGATCACGAGCGGAAGCTGAATGGCCTTATCTACATCCAACGGATATCCGACACTAGATTCAGTGGCCAATCTCGTCGTAACCTGACGATGTTTCGTAACTTGTGCGGTACCAAGGCCTACGAGAACGTCGTGGTCCTGACGACGTTCTGGGACAAAGTATCCAGCGAACAAGGAAATCAACGAGAAGAGCAGCTCAAGACCAAATTCTTCAAGGACCTCCTTGAAGGCCACGCTCGCTTCATGCGCCACAACCTGACCGTTGATAGTTGTCGCGACGTTCTTCGACACATATCCACCTTGAATTCGACGAATGTCCAGATTCAGGAGGAGATCCGCGTGGAAGGCAGAAGGCTTGAAGAGACTGCCGCCGGGTCTGTGCATCGAGAAGAAGTGGAGCGGGTCATAGCGGAGCATAAAGCAGAGGTGGCGGGCCTCAAGGAGGAACTAGAGACGATGAAAAACGCCAACAGTTCCTTGAGGAGAGAGCTCGAGGAGGAGCGAGCTATCTTGGAGCAAAAGTTGGCGCGGTTGGAGGTCGAAAGGGTAGAGCTGAAGAAGGGCCTGGACGATGCCAAAAGGACCCAAGAGCGGATGGGAGCGGAAGCGGAGGAGGATAGGAGAAAACACAAACAAATGCGTGAAGACCAGGAACGGGAGTGGAATTCCCGTTTCCAGGGACAGAAGAAGGAGCATGATGAGGAGATGCGGCGGCAGCGTTCGGACTTTGACAGAAAATGGCAAGAGCAGGCTGCGAAGGAGGAGGCCAGACGACGGGAGCATGAAGACCAGATGCGGCGGCAACGCGAAGAACACGAGAGGCAGCAGCGGGAGGCGGCAGCAAAGGAGGATGCTAGACGACGGGAGCACGAAGAAGCGATGCGACGGCAGCGGGAGAATGACGAAAAGCAGAGGGAGAAGGAGAATGCAAGGCAGCGGGAACACGCAGAGCAGATGAACAGGCAGCGGGAACAGTTCGAGGCTCAACGGCAGGCGGCGGCTGAGAAGGAGGAAGCAAGAAGGTGGGAGCATGAACGGGCGATGGAGAGTCAGCGTAAGGAGTTCGAGAGCCAACGACAGGAGGCGGCTGCCAGGGATGCAGCAAGACAACGAGAGCATCAAGAGGCGATGCAAAAGATGCGCGATTCTTCACGCGGGGGTGGCGGACCTTTTGACTTTCTGGGTCCACTTTTCCCATTCATACCATTTCTATTGTAATTCTTGTCAAGAACACATTTGCGATTCATTGTTCGGTCACAGAATCCTCTTTATGCACAGCACTGATAGTTACTTTGTTTGAAACCATTACTCCGTACATTGTGCCTATATCTGCAGTCTTCATTCGCTTTGGATAACCGCAAAGACAACCGCGGCGAGTGAGATCATAAAGACACAATACACTACCCATTCCCCATTCACATTTCCTCTATCTTGCGAACGATCATGGACCGGTGACCGCCGAGGATGCGCATTGTCATCCTTCCCTTCCCAGCGTTGTTCACCAGATATAGCATCCTGTGCATGCACAGCTGCTGGAAGCTCACGTCCACTCAGCATATCCTCGTGATGATCGTGATGATTTGTTCCTTCGGTATCATTATCCGGTGCCTTACCCTTCCAAATTTCTTCCTGGATTTTCTCGGGTTTAGCACTCGTCTCTGCAGATACTGTTGAGACAATGTCATCCATGCAAAATACGTTATCGTACCTTGCAAAATGTCATGAATTGGCGGCTCCGGGGGGCTCGGAACATCGATATCTTGTTTAACTTGTTCTCTGCCAGTCGGAGGGACCTCTGCAGTCATCCGGTGCGGCTCTCCACTGCTCCGCTTGTTATTACGGTCATGGTCCCTTTGCTCGTCACTCGGCCCTTTGTCCTTCTGCGGGCGTCGTCTGTTTTCTCCCAACACTTTCTCGTGTTTTGAGGGCGTCACGCGATTAGGATTACCTACATCCGGTTGAGATGGTTGGTCCAAATTCAACCGCATCGTTGCTAGTCTCCTTCGGTCCTCTTCCACCTGCGCTATCCTTTCTTCCAGCTTCCGCCGTTCTTCATCCAGTTCAGCTCTTAGACCTTCATCGGTCTCATTCGCTGCGTCTTCCAACTCTTTCTTCAACTCTTCCATCTCGTCCTCGTGCTTCTTCCCTAATTCCTTCATCTCTTCCACAAGGACGGCACCCGCAGAGGTATCTCCCAAGGCCATGCCGGCGTTCAGCTCCTCCTGGATTTTCATCCTAACTGGCGTTTTACGAGCGACGTCTGAAACGATCTTCTTTGCGAATTCAAATCTACCATCGTGGCGAACTAACTTTGCGCCAGCATCAATGAAAGGCTTGAAAACGCCGTTGGCAAGGGCTGCCTCGCGGTCTCTCCCCTCCTTCTCGCTAACAGTGTTCCAGTAAGTGGTAACCAATCGAACGTGGTCAAGCTTGTCATCTCCACAGAGCTCTCTGAAGATTCTAAGGTTTCTTTTTGCCGTGCCACTAAACCGAGGGTCGGAGATGCGGTGCAGATAAATGACACCGTTCAGCTTCCGACCTCCACTGAATATTTCCCAAGTTGTATATGCCATAGGACAAAATACGAATGATGATGATACTCACTTATCCTGCAAGAAATTGGCAATTTTTCCAAGGATGTCGGTGTCGGAAACACCCTCGCGGGAGTCGTCGAAACCAGGTGTGTCGACAAGCGTTACACGAAGACGAGCTCCCCTGTCAATATAATGGGAAGTAGCAATGTCGAATGTCATGGATTGCAGATCATGGCCAATGCGAATGTTTTCATCGTTGGTAAGAAGACGGATGAACTGTAAAATGGGAGGGGTCAAATTCGGACTTCTTCATGTCCACGCCAAGTGAAACCCCAGCTTACGGTAGATTTTCCTGCCAGTGAGAGCTCAGAGGTTGGAATTCCGGCCTATAAGGAAGAGTAACGTTGAGAGAAAACTTACCTGTTCCCGTTGCTCCCATCAGCCTAACAAGAATTGCAATTAGTTAAATGAATTTGTTTCGTTAATCATTAATCAAGACGACTCGCGCAATCGTTGCTTCGGTATTCTTTGGCATCGTTGAATAACAGTACTAATGTGCCAGTGTGTAGTGGTGGAATGGCTGTAACTTGAAGCGGGTGGATACGGAGGTCAAGAAGTAACTGCGCAAAGGAGGATGGGGACCAGGTGTTCGGCTATTCATGCATGTTTCCATTAGATTTCGCTCTTGAACATGAGGCTTGCGCCAGGTCCTGACCTTACCGCTTCTGTCACACATACTCACATGTCACATGTCACGCGCGGATGTCGGCTTATCCATGCAGCAGTCGCATGTGCACTGAACCGCAGTGCCACTCACGGGAAAGGTTCATCAAAAGGCCGACTTAGCCCTGGCTCTACCATTCTCCAACTTATACCTCAGTAGCACACGCACAGACACTGTTCTCCGTCACACACTTATTCTATGATGCAGTCGGACGTAGAAGCAACGGTTGCGTACGTTCTTTGTCACAGTACATCCAGATTCGAGCTGATACCCAACCCTTGTAGGCTCATGGGAGCAACAGGAACGGGCGAGTTGACTCGATTACCCTTCTACATACGTGATTTTTTGAACCTGCCACTTCAGGAAAATCAACGGTAAGCACGGTCTAAACATGTAATACGGAACTGCAGCACAGTACTAATCCTATCGTCTCTCGCGTTGCAGTTCATCCATCTTCTTACTGGAGACAACAACATTTATATCGGTCACGATCTAGATTCCAAAACGTTCGACGTCAATACATCAATTTACATCGATGAAGAAGTCAATGTTCGCGTAACCCTTCTCGACACACCTGGCTTTGATGACTCCCGTGATGGTGTTTCCGACACCGACATCCTTGGAAAAATAGCCCATTTCTTACAAGACGGGTGAGTCATGTTCCGTTTGATATTCCCCGTATTTTCTTGTAATGAGGAATTTCAAACCTTTTAATAGTGGAGGACGGAAGCTGAATGGCATCATTTATCTACATCGCATTTCGGACCCTCGGTTTAGTGGCACGGCAAAAAGAAACCTCAAAATCTTTAGAGAGCTCTGTGGCGACGACAAGCTTGACCACGTTCGATTCGTTACCACTTACTGGAACGTCGCCAGTGAAAATGAAGGGAAAGACCGCGAGGCAGCCCTTGCCAACGGAGTTTTCAAGCCTTTCATCGATGCTGGCGCAAAGTTAGTTCGCCATGATGGTGGACTCGAGTCCGCAAAGAAGATCATCTCGGACCTCTCTCGCCAAACGCCAGTCAGGATGAAAATCCAGGAGGAGCTGAATGCCGGCATGGCCTTGGGAGATACTTCTGCGGGTGCGGTCATTGTTGAGGAGATGAAAGAGTTACAAAAGAAGCACGAGAACGAGATGGAAGAGTTGAAGAAGGAGTTGGAAAACGCAGCGAATGAGACCGATGAAGGTCTAAGAGCTGAACTGGATGAAGAACGGCGGAAGCTGGAAGAAAGGATCACGCAGGTGGAGGAGGATCGGAGGAGGCTGGCAACGTTGCGGTTGAATTTGGACCAACAATCTCAATTGGAGCCTACTGTGGGTAATCCCGGTTATGCGGTGTCCTCAAAACAAGCGTTCGAAGAAAACGGACGACCCCTGCAGAAGGACAAAGGACTTAGCGAGGAGCAAAGAGACAGTGATCGCAACGATAAGCAGAACGGTGGAGAGCATCGGACGATTGCTGAGGTCGCTCTGACAGGTAGCAAACACCGCGGATACACTACAGATATTCCAAGTCCCCCGAGGCCACCAATTCATGGCTTTTCAGAAGGTATGATCAGCGTGATTTTGGAGACATTATCTCAACTACATTCTGCAGTGATACATGCAATTCCCAAGAAAGCGAACGAGAAGGCCAAAGCACGCGTGCATAAGGATAAGAGATCGGATGTCGAGCAGGTGAAGAACTATCACCAAGATAAGCCGACCGCGGGAGAAACTTGGGCGCCTGTAGAGGGTGCACTGGCTCGTAAAGAACCATTTGAATTACAGAGGAAGGCCCAAATATCGTATCCAAGTTGGAGGCCACCGGCGGATCGTGAATTCGACGACGCGCTGGAAGTTATCGCTGCACCATCTGCGCGCCAACATGACCTGGAAAGAACGATTGCTGTACGTGATCAAGAGATAGCGGATCTCCGAGCAGTGCTGAAGAAGGCTGAGGAAGATAATCGGACCCTTAGACACCAGCGGGAAGCAGAACGGGCTGCTCTATCTGTATACCAACAAAACGTGGAAAAAAACGTTGTAGAGCGTGATTCAGAGGTAGCGGGTCTTTGGGCGTCGCTGGAGAGAGCCAAGGAGAATAACAGGATGCTTAGTCGCCGATTGGAGGCAGAGCAGGGTGCTCTATCTGCTCATCAGGAAAACGTGGAAAGAAGCATTACGGGATACCGTAAGGAGGTGGCAGATCTTCAGGCAGCGCTGAAGAGGAGCGAGACAGAGAGAGCCCAGTTGAAGCGAGAAATAGCAAGGTTGGAAGCCGAGCTTCTGCGGTCAAATCAAGATAGAAATGCGCGCGCGGGAGAAAACAGATCATGGGCGATGAAATCAGTTGAAAGACCGCCGACTCATCCCAACACGTCGAAAAGTTACTTTCGTCGTTGAAGTGCCATATCCAGCTCTTGCGACGATAGCATTTAAATAATCTTGTCCTGGTTGCGACTCGAGACTTTTTTGTATTCCTGCAACCAATACCGTATTGACTATACATGAACGGTATCGCATGCACAACATGAGTGTTCCACGCCTTGTCCTCATGTCGTGCTTAGCGCTTGCCACCTGAACTCCTGCTGGAGAAGGAGAACTAGGTATCGGGTAGCTCACAGACCGAATAGTCTCTATCTCATGGCTTACTTTCAAGTACAAGGAAAAATGTCAAATTCTTCCTTACTACAGATATACATGCAGAGTGTACGGAAAGCTGCTAAAACCTAAACAACTTCTTGACCACGAAAGCACCAATCCCTATAGGCCCCAACACAGGTGTAGCCGCTAGCAAAGCCGCATCTGAGAGGAATTCATTACGCTGTCGCCTTTCACGCTCCTCTTGCTGTCGCCGCATCTCCGCTTCATGCGCCTGTCGCATTGCTAGCTCCCTTGCTGCCGCCTCTCTCTGTTGTCGCTCCAACTCCTCTTGCTGGCGTCGCGCCGCCTCTAGTTGTGCCAGTCGCCTTGCTTCCTCCCTTGCTGCCGCCTCCCTCTGTTGTCGCTCCAACTCCTCTTGCTGGCGTCGCGCCGCCTCTAGTTGTGCCAGTCGCCTTGCTTCCTCCCTCGCAGCCTCCTCCCGCCGCCGTCGCTCCAACTCCTCTTGCTGCCGCCGCACCTCTTCTTCACGAGCCCGTCGCCTCGCCTCCTCCCTTGCAGCCTCTTCCCGTCGTTGCCTCTCCAACTCCTCCTGCTGCCGCCGCATTTCCTCTTCATGGGCCCGTCGCCTTTCCTCCTCCCTCTTGGCTTCCTCTTTCCGTTGTCTCTCAAGCTCCTCACGTTGCCGTCGCATCTTCTCTTCGTTCTCCCGTTTTTGTTGCTCCAAGCGGGCATTCAACTCGCGCTGCTGCTCTTGACGCCGCTTCTCGTTCTCCGCTCTTTCCCTTTCCGCCTCCGCCTTGATTCGTTCCTGAGCTTCCTTTGCCTCGTCCAGGCCCTTCTTGAGCTCTACTCTCTCTGCCTCCAGTCGCCCTAACTCTCGCTCTAATCTTGTCCTCTTCTCTTCCAGTTCATGTTTCAGGGCACTGTTGTCGTTCCTCAACGCTTCTAGCTGGCCCTTGAGGCCTAATATCTCTTTGTTGTGCTCTGCGATGATCCGCTCCACTTCCTCGCGATGGACAGACCCAGCAGCGGTGGTTTCAAGGGCTTTACCTTGCACGCGGATCTCCTCCTGAATCTGAACGTGGGTCGGATTCAGAGTGGATATATGTCGAAGCACGTGGCGGGCGCTTTCAAGGGTCAGGTTGTGTCGCATGAAGCGGGCATGTCCTTCGACCAGGTTCTTGAAGAATTGGGACTTGAACTGTTCTTCCCGTTGGACTCCTTGTTCGATGGATACTTTGTCCCAGAACGTTGTCAGAACTACGACGTTTTCGTAGGCCTTGGTACCGCAGAGGTTACGAAACATGGCCAAGTTGCGACCGGATTGGCCTCCGAATCTAGGATCGGATATCCGTTGGAGGTATATGAGGCCGCTCAACTTTCGTTTGTTGTCATACCTTTTTTTTTCTTAGCTCTCTATCAATGAGACAGCAAACACATGACTTACGTTTCGAGCAAGAATGTGGCTATCTTTTTCAAGACTTTGGTATCACTGACGCCAGAGCGGGAGTCGTCAAAGCCAGGAGTATCCACGATGGTCACTTGACGACCACTCTCTGGGTCGCGGAAGGAGGCAAGTTGGATGTCGCTCGTCTCAGAGTCGAGGCTGTCTCCTACATGGACACTAGCATCGCCGGAGAGCAGCCTGACAAACTAGAGTGTGGGCCCGGGGGAGGGTTCCGCAACTTGAGAATTCGGCGACGTGGAAACATTTTCAAAATGTGCTCACCGATGATTTTCCTGTCCCGGTGCTGCCCATTACCCTGTCAAAAGTTTTTGTGAGCTAATTGACTAACGGGGGCCTGGTAGAGTGGGAGGAGACGCTCACGCTATCAGGATGTCATCTTGATGTTCCGTCATTTCAGTAGAGAGCTAGATGCTGCTGCTGTGCGTCCGATAGCAATAGCGTCTACCTACTCAATGTTTGGACACCCTTATATATGGCAGATTATGGGACTCAGCCAGATTGAGATGTGCTGACCCCGTATTCTGGGACTCCCTATGTATGACAGCAGGCCATTCTGCAGGAAGAAAAAGAAGAAACGTGTTCGTATCGTGTTCAAGGTGTGTACTAGAAACCTGGAGTGATCGGAGTTCAAGTTCTCAAGCCCAGTCATCACATTCTTCACCTTACCACCTTACAGGCTCAAGGTTAAGGTTGAGGCCTTTGACCGGGGCATTCTGATCACCACCTGTGCTTCTTTTGCTGCGTTATCGTACGCCGCAGAAACTTCTGGTGGAAGTCAGTCACTAGATGTGGTACTGGGGATGTTTTTGGTCAGATTTCATGGTGTCTGGGGCTCATCCAATGTATATCACGGTCGGGGCCCATTCCGTAAACGTGACGTTACGTTACCTGCTGTCACTGTTGTTATGGAAATTAACCGAGCCTCCGCTCCCACTCCCGCTCCCCGCTCCTGACAACCATGAATATTACTTAACAAATCCCGCCCATCCTGACCCTGTTATAGATTTTAACCTTTACGTCCTCCAAAAATGCACGATCTGATCCGACGTGACAATCCAGCTTATAAGCTGACAGTTTATCCAATGGCGCCGGATCGAGTGAAACCATGCCATCTACCCCAACCGACGCATACGTGTCATCCCCAGACGGCACTCGCATCTACGCACAGGCACTCGGAGACCCGAACAATTCTCCCATTGTCTTCATACACGGTTTCTCCCTCAGTTCGGTCATATTTGACCCCATATTTGACGACCCAAAATGGGTCGAGCGGTTATACCTTGTCAGCTCTCTCCACAACGGGGCGCTTGGAGCACCACTAATGATGTGCAGATCCGGTACGACACGCGAGGCCATGGACAGAGCGACAAACCTATCGAGGATGAATTCTGGACATCAGACCGCATAGCTGGTGACTTTGACGCGGTCATTCAAAGATTCAATGTCACTCGTCCGTACGTCCTTGGATGGTAAGTCGCCTTACACTAGACCGTCATCCTCTCGATATCCACTCACAAATCGATACACACTCCTCTCTCTCTCTCTATGACGGTATATATATATCTGTAGGTCCCTTGGTGCCACCCACCTCGTCGACATCCTCTCCCACCATCCACCCTCCTACCTCCAAGGCATCCTCAACGTCAACGGGTGCCCCCACACCGGCTCCATCCTTCCCCGCTCAATCACCGCTGCTGCTGCCGCTGCGATCTCTCCCCTTCTTCACCCCTCCGACGCGGACGAGTTTCAGTCTGGCGCGCTCGCTTTTATCGAGATGTTGTGCGACCCGGGTCACCCGCTCCCGCCTGCCCTTCGCCGAGCGTGTCTTGCGGACATCATGCTCCAACCTCGGGCGGTGGCGAGACAGTTGGTGGTGAGGGAGCAAGATCCATCCAGCTTGCTTTGCAATGTGGAGGATGGCACTGGGAACGGTGGGAATAGTGATCTAGACGCGGTACAGTGGCAGAACGGTTTGAATGGTTTAAGCGGCTTGGTAGGGGAGGCAAACAAAGAGGAGGATCTCCCGATGTTGGTGCTGCTGGGCGAAAAGGACACGCTGACGAATATAGAGGAGGTCGCGAGGTATATGGGCGGCTCACGTCGTAGCTGCAAGATCGTTGTCCTACCCGGAGCGGATCACACACCCTGGATTGGCCACTCGGGCTTGTTTAGAGAGACGGTGATGGGTTGGGTTGAGGAGCACTGTGGAAGGCCTTGCTATCCTCGCAAAGAGTAGTCAATGCATATTGTATCGATAAGTACGTACTATATATATATCAGTACCAATGTTTCCAATCGGATTTGAACATTCACAGTTCAGCTCCATATACGAATTGATGGCCCTGGCAGTGGTCTGGTGGTTGAAGGTGATGGTTGAGCGCTGAGCGCTGATGTCGGCGTGATGGCGGCCCTGTCGCGGCCAGTAGACGGGAGTCACTTTTCTTCTTTTCGCATCGATTGATGAAAAGAGAGAACAAGATTTACAGCAACAAAAAACACCGCAATTGAAAATGCTACGATGGCGACCTTGTAGTGCTAATCACCAGATGTCGTCTTAGCCACATCCGCTACCATTCCTGCAAACCCGAACAGAGGTGCAAAACGGCGCAAGCCTGGTATTCCGTTGGCAAACTCAAACGCCAGTTGCATGCTGGGCGGCCGTGCCGCCGCTACAGGCCCTCGCTGGCCCGACGCCCCCGCCGCTGCTTCCTGCCGCTGCCTCCCGTACTCCTCACGCTGTCGCTTCATCCCCTCTTCATGCTCTCGTCGTCTTGCTTCCTCCTTCGCTGCCATCTGCCGCTGTTGTCTCTCTGATTCCTCACGTTGTTTCTTCATCCCTTCTTCATACTTTTTTCGCCTGGCGTCCTCCCTAACAGCGTCCTCCTGCCGTTGTCTCTCAAACTCCTGCCTTATTTTCTCTTCATACTCCCGTCGTCTTGCTTCTTGCTTCGCCGCTACCTCTTCCTGTCGTCTTTCGTATTCCTCACGCTGTCGCCGCATCCTCTCTTCATATTCCCGTCGACTAGCTTCCTCCTTTGCAGCCACCTCTCGCAGCTGTCTCTCGTGTTCCCCGCGGTGCCGCTTCATGGTCTCTCCATGCTCTTGTTTTTGTTCATCGAACCGGGAATTCCACTCGTGTTCTTGGTCTTGACGCCATTTCTTGTGGTTTTCCCTTTCTTTTGCAGCATCCGCCTTGAGCCCCTCCTGCGCCTTTTGCGCCTCGTCCAGGCCCTTCTTCAACTCTTCACTCTCAGTCTTCCATCGTGCTAACTCTTGTTCCATTCTTGCTCGCTCCTCCTCGAGCTCTTGTCTCAAGGTTGCGTTACCTCGCCTCATCGCCTCTAGCTCGTCCTTCAACTCTGCCATTTCTTCATTATGCTTGGCAATAATTCGATCCACTTCCTCTCGCCGCACAGACCCAGCGGCAGTGTCCTCCAACGCTTTTCCCTGCACACGGATCTCTTCCTGGATCTGAACATGCGTAGGGACAAATGTGGATATGTGGCGAAGGACCTTGCGGGCGCTTTCAAGGCTGCGGATGTGTCGCATGAAGTGGGCGCCTCCGTCGACGAGAGGCTTGAAGAATCGGGTCCTCAGCTCCTCTTCACGTTCTTCGCCTTCCGTACCAGAAACTCTGTCCCAAAATGTCGTCAAAACGACCACGTTCTCGTAGGCCTTTGTCCCGCAGAGGTTACGGAACATGGTCAGGTTACGACGGGACTGACCGCCAAATTTGGGATCGGATATCCGGTTGAGGTATATGAGACCGTTCAGCTTTCGGTCTGTATCGTATCTGAACCCCGGCCTCCCATGTCAGCAGCGGGTACTACTAAACAGAAACGGAAGAGATGGAGGGCTCAGTATGCTCACTCTTCAAGCAAAAAATGTGCTATCCTTTTCAGGACATCTGTATCGGTGACGCCTTCACGGGAGTCATCAAAGCCGGGGGTGTCGACGATAATCACTTGGCGACCACTCTCGGGATCACGGAAGGGGACAAGTTGGATGTCGCTCGTCTCTGACTCGAGACCCTTTCCGATCCTCACGCTTGTGTCGCCTGTGAGCAACTGGATGAACTATTGATGCATAGAGAGTGATCCATTTTCCGATTCTAGTTTCTGCAAGCATCATGGTGGAGATGAAGTTGATCTTACGGATGATTTCCCTGTACCGGTACTACCTAATACTCTGTCGCAGGAAATTAGCTGACTGACACTTCCGGTTTTTTTTGTTTACCATGGAAGTCGGAGGAATACTCACGCTATCACTATGTCATCTTGATGTCCGGCGACCATTTCTAGTTATTGCGCACGCAGTTGAGCTATGGTTGGACGCGGAGACTTTATAGTAGAATGGGGTCAAATTGAGAGGGCAGAAGGAGTGGGGAGTGAGGGCGAGGGCAGTTGTTTGGAGTCAGGACATGTACTAAGAACGATTGAATGGGCTCGTGTTCTTCTCGTGTTCTTCTCGTGTTCTTCTCGTGTTCTCTTCAACTGATGGGAACATTGTCTGCAATCTTCACGTATTGATTGAACGTTCTCACAGGCCTAGCATCGCTTGAAGTCATCAGCAGACCATCACTTTTGTTATTTGGTAAGTTTTCCGAACCTCGAAAGAACAAGTTCAATGGTCTGATAACGGCAATGATTTTTTTGGACTGACTCACGGTTGGTGTTACCTTGGCAACCTCATGTCAACGCAAGGTTGTACCGTGTGCTATGCTATGAGAAAATGCTGTCGAACAACTGTACAACATTTGTCACTGGTTTCAGGAGCTATAGCACGTTTCATTCTAATTATATATGTTGTGACAGTCACAACCTTGACTAGATAAAGGCTGCCGATCCTGGCGAAGACTTCCGAATCTTCCAATAGTTATTGCCAACTTTACAAGTTCCACTTCCTTCAAATACTACCATTTAGCTGCTGAAATGGCCTCGCGCGAACGCAACAAAGACTCGAGTGACCCGACCTACGGAAGTCAAGATGATGTAGTGATAGCGTGAGCCTATGTTCACTTTCACCACCCACGGATTCCGTTCGCTCACCAGGCTCACAAATTTGACAGAGTAATGGGTAGCACAGGTACAGGAAAATCATCAGTAAGATCCTTATCGGCAAACCGTTTTTTTGTGTAGTGACTTACTATATGTAGTTCGTCAAGCTCCTCTCCGGAGATGGTCGTATCAAGATCGGCAACACCCTACAGTCTGAAACTATGGACGTCGTATTGGTCCCGTTCCTCGATTATGGCCGCAATGTGATCTTGATCGATACTCCCGGCTTTGACGATTCGCGAAAGGACGTCAGTGATACCGAGGTCCTGAAAAAGATGGCTGATTTCCTACTTGCCGAGTGAGTGTGAATCCATTTAACAACATAGTGTCATGGGGGGAGATGAAAATCTTCAAGATACGACCAGCATCGAAAGCTGAATGGTCTCATATACCTCCAGCGGATCTCAGATCCCAGGTTCGGTGGCCAGGCCAGCCGCAATTTGAAGATGTTCCGTCATCTTTGCGGTACGAAAGCTTACGAGAATGTCGTGGTCCTGACCACATTTTGGGACCAACTTCCCAACGAGGAAGAAGGAAAGAAACGTGAAGAGCAGCTCAAGACCCGATTCTTCGAGGATCTTGTCGAAGGCGGTGCCCGCTTTATGCGACATGGCGGGACCACCGATATCAAAAGTGCTCGTGAAGTTCTTCAATACATATTAACGCTGTCTCCCACACTGGTACAAATTCAAGAAGAGATCCGTTTGGAGGGTAAGGTTCTCGAAGACACTGCTGCTGGATCCGTGCATCGGGAGGAGGTAGAGAGAATAATTACGAAGCACAAACAACATATGGCAGACCTTAGAGCAGAACTAGACGCCACAAACGCCAGTAATACATCACTTATTCGTGAGATAGAAGAAGAGCAAGTTCAATCGCAACGAGAATTGCAGCGTTGGGAGGCCGAAAGGGACATTTTGAGGCAAGGCCTTGACGAGGCATATAAGGCTCAGAAGAGTCTGGAGGCGGATGTGGCAAAGGAGAGGGAGGACCGCGAGAGATTGCGTCAAGAGCAGGAGCGAGATTGGAAATCCCAATTTGATAGTCAAGAAATGAGGTATGAGGAATCGATGAAGCGGCTCAATAACCAGATCGAGTCCGAGAGAAAAGAACGTGAGAGGGAGGAGGCCAGTCGGGTGAAGGAGGGCATGGAGGGCGACGAGAACCGGCGCGGAAATCAGAGACGTGAGTAGGCATTGTTTGAGTGACCTTCGGCTGACCTTGGTTAAGCGAAAAAAGTAACCAGACAATCGTACGAAACAACAGAAAGTGCTTCAGATTACGACGGTGAGTTTCAGGGAGCCATTAGTTCTCTCAGTTCTTGACACTATACATAGCAAGAACCCGATTCGAGTTTGAGTATTCGACCCAGTACCCACCTTGCATGAAAAACATTCCGGAAAAATATCAAATGGGTGTTTTCGACATTTTCAACTTCAATTCCCTTCTAGAGACGACAGCTATGTTGTTTACCCGACCTGAGCTGGTTTCCAAGTTGCGATATCTGGCTCCATCGCCGGACAAAATCCGTAGCGTGCAGGATCTTGTGGACCGCAATCGTCAACTTCACTTAAGAGCGCGGCAAGACAACCAAAGGTCTCGGGACATGTATTTCTGCAAAAACATAGGGCTTCGTGACGACTGGTATACCGATGCTGTATTTGGTCAGCAACAATTCACCGGGACCAATCCTACCACTCTGACTCTTGCTTCTCGTCGATGGATCGATGAGTTTAAGAGTGCCTCCGAGGTCCAGCGACGAACCGACGTCGGAAAATTGCTAACAGACGATCCTACAAGCATGTATATCCAGGATTACAGCGATTATCGTTCTGTTATGGGCGTCCCCTCTAATTCCGATTTCGTATCAGAAGGTCGCTATGGCTGCTCTTCTGTCGCGCTTTTCCACCTCGAACCCCAAGGAAGACTGCATCCCCTGGCTATTACGATTGATTACAAGGAGAGCGCGAGAAGATCGGTCACTATTTTCAATCGCCGCATCATTTCTTCGATTCCTGGGGATGAGTCTGAAGACTGGCCATGGCGTTACGCAAAAATGTGTGCTCAGGTCTCGGACTGGCTTCGCCATGAAGTCGCTATTCATCTGGTTAACACGCACCTCGTTGAAGAGGTCATCATCGTTGCGGCACATCGTACGTTCGAACCGTTCCATATAATCTTCAAGCTTCTTGAACCACACTGGATCACCACTCTGAGGCTGAACAAGGCGGCCCGTGAAACCCTCGTTCCAAAAATTATCCTTGGTTTGATTGGGTTTACGCCAGCACAAACATCCGCGTTTCTTATGAATGCCTATGATAAGTTTGACTGGACCAATCTCTACATCCCCAATGACCTGCGCAGGCGCGGTTTCCCGGTCGAAAACTTGGACAAAGTCAAATACCACAATTACGCCTATGCCCGTGGTATTTCACGCATGTGGACTATCATACGAAAATTTGTCTCAGTAGTTCTCACTGATGCGTACCCGGGGGGTGATGAACAAGTGGCAAATGATCGTTGTATCGCCGCTTTTTGCAACGACGTCCACTCTTCCAAAGGAGGCCAGCTAGTCAGCTTCCCCGACATCCGTACTTTAGACGAATTGATTGACTTTGTCACCATGTGCATTCATATCGCATCGCCGCAGCATACCGCTGTTAATTACCTGCAGCAGTATTACCAAACCTTTATTCCCAACAAGCCTTCCGCCCTCTACACACGACCCCCTCAAACATTGGAACAGCTTCAGACTTTCAAAGAGAGTGATATACTGATGGCCCTTCCGATCCGCAAACCCAAGAATTGGCTCATCATGGCGCAAGTGCCATACCTGTTGTCGTTTGAGGCCCCTGATGAAAGCACCATCCTTCACTATGCGACAACCACTGCAGATTCGCCATCAGCTCCAACCGTCATTCGTAATGCGGCCAGAACGTTGAAGGACGATCTCGAAGAGTTTATTAAGACGGTTGCCCAGTATAGCAAGGAACTTGACGATCAGGAGACGCCATATCTTGTTTTGGATCCTAGCAGGACGGCAATATCAATTATCATTTGAATGGCGAACTATATTAAGCCCCGTGTAACATATCAAGTTATCATATATGCTGTTGTTGTCATGTTACTGTTGTTGTTTTTGTGTTATTGTATTTTACCTGTGTGTGATACGGAGCCCTATTTACATTTGAAACAGAATCAAAAACCTGCCGAGTTTCATCTAAAAAAAAAGTTGGTGGCCTGGCCAGGTTCTGGTCCTACTTTCCACGTTACAACCGGGTGATCTCTCATTCAGGCAGTTTAGAATGAGAATTTTTATAGCTCTCAGCGCGGCGCCGCTTGCTCAGGCTTCCCGAACATTCGTCTCCTACCTATGATGCAAAGTAGGGCATTCCTGAGGGTCTACGATGCGCAGTTGAGGGAGTCATGATGCATGATGATTTGCCATGCCAGTCACAGTCAATAGAGATGTGAATACGTAAACATACAGTCCTTTTTCTGTATGGAAAGTATCGCCGCGCTTGCGATCCAGAACGAAATAGGGGGTGTACCGAATCGGAATAACGATGTGAACGGATTCAAACGATGAACGATCTGATGTCAGGACGCCACGAACCAGAAGTGACATTTCCGCCGAAGTGGAAACAAAACAAAACGGGGGAGTTTAACAAAGCAAGATTGACTGGTATGTTCTATACGTACATATAGATGTACTTGAGTCAAATCGACATTTATCATATATCCATCTAAAGAATCATACATGAGAGCACGGCGATAAATGAAGACTTCGGTCTTCCGGGTTGCGTGTGGCCAGGACTAAATGTAGTTATCGCCTGGCCGATGCCAGATGGACAAACGATCGGGCACGCTTGGCCTTCTTGTGAACTGCGGTGGGCATGGTTTAAAGTTGGATAGAGCGGCTTGCCAAGGTACCGTCCGATGGAAGACAAAATAGATCCAGCCTTCCCCACACTCCAGTGCTGGAACTTCAAACAAGGGGACTGATCAAACGTATAAAGTACTCAAACCTTCAAAATATGTGCAAACTAGCACCAGCTGTACTTTCCTGAGATGACGAGCGACGATAACCTTGATTCCGAGCCATCTGCAGTGGTTGGACAACATGATGATATTGTGATAGCGTGCGCATTTTGCCTTCCTTCCTTCCTTCCTTCCACCGTTGCTGAAGCTGTGCTCGAAATTTGACAGGGTGATGGGTAGCACCGGTACTGGGAAATCCTCGGTGAGACCAACATCCCGAAAGCTGGCATGCCCCCCCCCCCCCCAAAATCTAACTAAATGGTTAAAAACCATAGTTTATTAGACTGCTCTCGGGAGATTCCAGTATTCATGTCGGGGATAACCTTGAATCAGAGACCAGCGATATCCAGGTCATCCCATTTCGTGACCGAGAAAGTGGTCGCAATGTCATCATCGTCGATACGCCTGGCTTTGACGACTCTCGGGCAGGAGTCACCGATACCGATATCCTGAAAAAGATTGCGTCTTTTCTTCTTGAAGCGTTAGTCTATCTTTCAAGTTCGTGTTCTCTTCGTCTCACTGAGAATTTGGGGTTAGATATGACAAGGACCGAAAGCTGAATGGTCTGGTTTACGTCCAGCGCATTTCCGATCCGAGGTTTGGCGGCCAGTCCGGCCGTAATCTCAAGATGTTCCGGAGCCTGTGTGGTGCAAAAGCATATGAAAATGTCGTGATCTTGACAACATTTTGGGATCAACTTCCCAGCGCAGAAGAGGGAGAGAAACGGGAAGAACAGCTCAAGACCATCTTTTTCAAGGATCTTGTTGCAGGAGGAGCCCGATTTATGCGACACGATCGAACCATCGAGAGTGCTTGCGACGTACTTCGATACGTCTCATTGTTGACCCCCAAGAATGTTCAGATCCAGGAAGAAATCCGGTTGGAAGGCAAAACGCTTGAAGACACCGCTGCTGGATCTGTCCATCGGGAAGAGGTGGAGCGAATCATCGCCAAGCACAATAAAGAAATGTTAGAACTCAAGGGCGAGCTAGATACGATGAGAAGCGGCAACACTGCTTTGAGACAACAACTTGAGGAGGAGCGGGCCAGGCTGCAGCGAGAACTTGCCCGATGGGAGAAAGAAAAGTTGGAGTTGAAGATGGGTCTGACGAAGGCGAAAGAAGCTCAGGACAGATTGAAGGCGGAACGTACAAAGGAACAGACTGATCAAGGTCTAGGGGAGAACCTGAACGAGGTATGATGCAAAGACCAAAAAAAAAAAAAGATTTCAGTTCGCTAACCCAACACAGGATGGTGCCAGCTACGAGGATGAAGATCTAAAGAAGGAACGGGAGCAACGGCGGCAAGGAGAGGCTGTGAGGGTGGCGGTTGAGCGAGCATTACAGGAGGAACGTGAAAAGTCCTTCGCGGAGAAAGGGTGGGAGTTGGGCGGCAAAATACCGTTGGTGGCGAATTGGGCAGGCAAACCTGTGCTTGGTGCCTTGGGATTAGGTTTGGATGTATCTAGGAAGGTGTTTAAGAAACGCTAGCCTTGGAATTTTCCATAGGCCTTGCAACTCGATGTCCGTAATTGCCCTTCCGCTGGGAATGGCCCGCGAGAGCAGATGCCAAGTGTTACGTAACACTTTGTAATTTTCTTTAAATAATTTCTTTTGAACTATAAATAAATAAATAACTACTACCGGCATTGGAGTCCCCGAACACCTCTCACAAGCTACACTGCCTCCGAGTATCCAGCCATGGAAAACTCTATTCGATTCAGCAAATGGCATCTTCCGGAGTTCAATAATATGGTTCATCAAACCGCATGCGAGCGAACACGTTCTCTCACGCACCAGCTTTCAGTAATTCATTCACCATGGAACCAGAGTCCTCGAATGCGATAATTGCGTACGCCTTCACTTAGCCTAAATTCCGACTCGAGTCCAATCCTTTCTTTTGTGCGTGTGACAGACTTATGGGTGCAACTGGAACAGGCGAGTTTGAATCTCCTGTCATACTGATGCGGAAATCAACCTCTCTCTCTCTCTCTTTTTCTGTTTTTTTTTTTGTCCTTTCAGGAAAATCATCCGTGAGTACAATCCAACGACTACGAAAAAAAAAGATGATCATATCCCTTATCCCGTGCCCAGTTCATCAGTCTTCTTACCCAAGACGACAACATTCATGTCGGCCACGACCTAGATTCAGCAACGCTGAACGTCAATACCTCACTCTACGTCGAAGAAGAAGCTCGTGTCCTCGTGACCCTCGTGGATACCCCTGGCTTCGACGACTCCCGCGAAGGTGTTTCCGATACAGATATCCTCGGAAAAATAGCCAGCTACTTACAGGACGGGTGAGTTTCTTATTATCGTCTTTTTTTTTTCTTTCCATCATAATAATAATAAAATCATTGATTTGATTTCACCTACAAGTGACCAAGGGCAGGGGAAGTTGAAGCTGAACGGTATCATTTATCTACACCGCATCTCGGACCCTCGGTTCAGCGGTATGGCAAAGAAAAACCTTAGAGTCTTCAGGGAACTTTGCGGCGACCATAATCTTGGACACGTCACGATCGTCACGACTTTCTGGAATGTGGTCAGCGCGAAGGACGGGGAAGACCATGAAGGAGCCTTGGCCGCGGGTGTTCTTAAGCCTTTCCTGGAGGCCGGGGCCAAGTTGGTTCGCCATGATAATGGGCTCGAGTCTGCCAAGAAGATTGTTTCCGACCTAGCTCGCCAAGCACCGGTGACGATGAAAATCCAGGACGAGCTGGATGCTGGCATGGTCTTGGGAGATACGTCTGCCGGTGCGGTCATCATGGAAGAGATGAAGGAGCTGCAGAAGAAACATGCACAGGAGATGGAGGAGTTGAAGAAAGAGTTGGAGGAGGCAGCGAATGAGAACGACGAAGACCTGAGGGCGGAGCTAGATGCAGAACGGAAGAAGCTTGCGGAAAGGATCGCCCGTGTGGAGGATGACCGGAAGAGGTTGTCGACGATGCAGACAGGTTTGGAGATGCGATCTCAGCAGAGTGCGCCGCATCGCGAGGAAGCTGATCCCACTCCTCGGTCTGCACAAGACAAAATGGAAAGAATCATCGCGGCGCGCGCAAAAGAGGTGGCAGATCTTAAAAAGGTGCTAGAGAGAATTGGGGAGAACAACGACGCGCCTGGGTATGAGCGAGAGGAATTGCAGCGACAAATAGCAAGATTGGACGCCGAAACGGTGGAACTGAAGGAAGTTCTTTCGCAACTATCTCAAGACAGAATGAATACACGCGAAAGTGTGAACGTCGAGGCTGTGAATGCTGCGGTCAAGCGAGCATTAGAGGAAGAACGGAGGAAATCTTACTACTACGCCAACAGGGCAATGAAATTGGCCGACAGGATCCCGCTTGTGCCCAAAATCATATCAGAGCCTGTACTCGCTGGTGTGGGATACAGTTTGGACATTGCGAAAAATCGTCTTCAACAGTAGTATGTACATATACCATTTGTGTTGTGCGTTTGTTAAGGCTACAAACCACTAGTTTAGGTATAAACGGTTGACGGGTCATTCGGATGCTCTCCAAGGACAGAGTATTCATTGACAGCATTTACGACCTGAAACAGCACTGCTTTCTTTTTTACATATATATATCCCTTTCATTACCATGTCCAAATCCCATCATCATTTCAAATAAGAATCGAAATCGCCGTCTTACTAGGGTCCATAACCAGGTAGGGCGTTGCCTGATGATCATCGAGTTGTTTGCTATTCTGCGCAACCGTATTGACAAACCCGGTAAGATCATCCCTTAACAATCTAGCTGCGTTGCGAATGACTTCCGGCGCGGATGCTGACTCCGCGGTGGTGGTCGCATAGTGAAGGATCGTGCCTTCCTCCGGCACCTCAAATGACAACAGGTACGGAACTTGCGCCATAATCAACCAATCTTTCGACTTGCGGATCGGAAGAGCCATCAATATATCCTCTTCCGAAAGACGCTGAAGCTGCTCTAACGTCTGTGGAAGTCGTGTAGACAGGGCCGAAGGCTTGTTGGGAACAAACGTCTGGTAGTACTGCTGCAGGTAATTGACCGCGGTGTGTTGCGGTGACGCAATGTGGATGCACATCGTGATAAAGTCGATCAAGTCATCCAAGGTACGGATGTCAGGGAAGCTGGTCAGCCGGCCTCCTGCCTGGGAACGGACATCGTCACAGAAGGCGGCAATGCCTCCGTCTTGGGCTACTTGTTCATCGCCGCCTGGGTACGCATCGGCGAGGACGGTACGGACAAACTTTCTTATAATCACCCACATGCGAGCCATATTGCGGGCGTAAGCGTAATTGTGATATTTGACTTGATCCAAATCCTCGATTGGAAAACCGCGCCTGCGCAGGTCATTGGGGATATAGAGATTTGTCCAGTCAAAGTTATCGTAGGATTTCATGAGAAAGGCATAGGTTTGTGTCGCCGTAAACCCTGTCATGGGGATAATGATTTTGGGGACGAGAGTCTCACGTGCTGACTTGTTCAGCGGGAGGGTTGTGGTCCAGTGTGGTTCTAGAAGCTTGAAGACTATATGGAACGGCTCGAGCGTGCGATGAGCGGAAACGATGATGACCTCCTCTACGAGATGCGTATTAACCAGGTGAATACCGACTTCATGACGAAGCCAGTCAGACACCTGAGCACACATTTTTGCATAACGCCATGGCCAATCTTCATACTCCTTTCCGGGAGTGGCAGATGCGATGCGACGGTTGAAGATCGTGACAGAATTGTCCATGCTTCCCTTGTAATCGATGGTGATGGCTATGGGGTGTAATCTACCTTGAGGTTCGAGATGGAAAAGGACGACGGAAGAGCAACCATAACGTCCTTCTAACGTGAATTCGGAAGTGGCGGAGACACTCATAGCTGATCTAAAATCGCTATAATCCTGGATAAATATGTTTGTAGGATCTTCCGTCAACAATTTTGTGATATCAGTGCGCCGTTGAGTTTGAGAGACGGTCTTGAACTCATCGATCCATCGACGAGGCGCCAGTGTGATGGTGGTAGAGTTAACACCAGTGAATTGTTGTTGACCGAATGCAACATCTGTATACCAATCATCACGAAGCCCGATGTTTTTGCTGAAATACATGTCTCGGGACCGCTGGTTATCTTGCTGCGATTTGATATGGAGTTGACGATTGCGATCTACGAGATCTTGCATCCTGCTGATTTTCTTCGGGTCTGGAGCCAGATATCGCAATTTGGCAAATAATTCAGGTCGGGTAAACAGCATTACAGTCGTCTCCAGAAGGGAAGTAAAGTTAAAAATATCGAAAATGCCCTTTTGATATATCTGTGGAATGTCTTTCATGTAAGGCGGGTACCGCTCCGTATACGCATACTGGAATTTGTTTTTGGCTGCGCTTCGTGTCAAGAGCCATGGAGGGAGGGGGATCGTGTGATCTCTTGATACTCACCATTATAAACTGAAACAAGGTCACCCCCTCGTTCATTTCGCCGATTATCAGATCGTGATTCCTTCTTCTTGCGTTCTTTTTTCTCTTGCTCGAGCTGATCTTGGAGCTGTTGCATCAATTCCTCGTGCTTCTTTTTCTGGCCTTCAAACTGGGATTTCCACTCTCGTTCCTGCTCTTCACGCCATATCCCGCGATTCTCTTTTTCTGCTGCAACATCCGCCTCCAGCTTCTGTTGTGTCTTCATCGCCTCATCCAAACCTTTCCTCAAACTGTTTCTTTCGGCCTCCCAACGCGTCAATTCTTCCTGCGTTTTAGCTCGTTCTTCTTCTATCTCACGCCTAAGTGACGTGCTACTGGCTGCCGTGGCGTCCAGTTCTGCCTTGAGGTCTGCCATCTGTTTCTTGTGTTTGACAATAATCTCTTCCACTTCGCCACGATGTACAGACCCGGCAGAAGTATCTTCGAGAACTTTACCCTCCAAACGAATCTCTTCTTGGATTTGGACGTTAGTGGGAACCAGCGTTAAAACGTATCGGAGAACGTCACGAGCGCTGTCAATAGTCCCGTCATGTCTCATGAATCGGGCACCGCCTTCGACAAGATCCTGGAAAAACTTGGTCTTGAGCTGTTCTTCCCGTTTGTTGCCCTCTTCTTCGCTAGGAAGCTGGTCCCAAAAAGTGGTCAGGACGACAACGTTCTCGTAGGCCTTTGTACCACAAAGGTTACGGAACATCTTCAAATTACGCTTAGACTGGCCACCGAATCTGGGATCGGATATCCGTTGGAAGTATATGAAACCGGTCAACTTGTGTTGCATATCGTACCTATTTGAAAGAGCTCGCTCGTTCAGATTATGGTAGCTACCATGGTCAAAGCGAACGATTTGGCACTCACTCGGTAAGTAGGAAATCAGCCACCTTTTTCAACACATCTGTATCGGTGATGCCCTTGCGTGAGTCGTCAAAGCCGGGTGTGTCGACAATGATCACGTTGCGATCACCATCCGCAAAGGGGACCCGTCGGACCTCAATAGTTTCAGATTGTAGACTGTCACCGATCTTGATATGACTATCGCCGGAGAGGAGCTTGACAAACTATAATAAATGAACGACAGGGTTGTTAACTATCGACTGCAAAGCAATGTTTGAAAGATCATGTTGATCTTACCGATGATTTTCCTGTACCGGTACCACCCATTACCCTATTAGATTTTTCGCAGTAAGTTCGACGGTTCTTATCAGAGGGTTGGAAAGTGAGCATGCTCACGCTATCACCACATCATCTTGACGTCCATAGTAGCCTGGGACACTACTGCCAGTGCCAGCCGGATCGTTGCGGTCGCGCGACGCCATTTTTCAGCAGGTCTGAATGGTATCTAAGGAGTGGGTGCCTGCGAATGGGGATGGATTATATCCAACCGAATCTCCCCTACACATAAATATAGGTCTGGTGCATGATGATCGGATGCCAGCATGAAGCCCGTTACAACACCGCTGGCTGAGGGAATAAGATGAGGTGCGGGCCCCTGTCAGACATAAGATGATACACGGCTCACAGACGAATGGGGTTCACGTTACAAGCTATGCGCCTTCTCTCGCAGAACCCTGAGGTCTGACCGGCGACCGGCGAGTGCTGTGACCGGATACCCGAGCGTGAGAACTCGCAACCTCGTGTTCATCCATCCCCCAGACACCACTGACGACATATTTGTGAGAGAAAGAAAAGAAAAAGACACAGCAAACGAGGCGATGCGCTGCGATAATCCTCTCAAAAGGCCCCCAAAAGGGATGTCATTGACACTGGTTTTTGACGACATCACTTCTGTTGGACAGTTTGGCTGTGCCATATCGTAGTATGTCACGTATGATCCCCACGATGAGAACATGAGTTCCGGCATGTTGGACCTGTCATACTAGGCGCCAAGATTGGATTCTTTAGCAAACTCAGCTTTATAAATCCCTTCATCCTCTTCCCCCCCCTCTTCCCCCCAAGTAGTCATCTGCGCCTTTCCTGAGACGATGGCAAGCTCTAGCTCATCATCAACTGGACAACATGACGATATCGTAATAGCGTGAGCATCCGCCTTCAATTTTCCGTAATCTCTAGACTTCGTTCAACTGATATCTTTTTTCACGCTGGCAGGGTGATGGGTAGCACCGGAACTGGGAAATCATCGGTGAGATCAAATACGCCGTTACCGCTGCTGGAGATATAACTAAAAACGGTGTTTTTATACTTTAGTTCATTAGACTGCTCTCGGGAGATTCTAGTGTTCATGTCGGGGATAACCTGGAATCCGAGACCAGCGATATCCAGGTCGTCCCGTTTCGCGATCAAGAGAGCGGTCGCAATGTCATCATTGTCGACACTCCTGGCTTTGACGACTCTCGGGCAGGGGTCACCGATACCGATATCCTGAAAAAGATTGCGGCTTTTCTCCTTGAAGCGTCAGTCTTTAGAGCTCTAAAGTTCATGTCCCCTTCGTCTCACTGAGAAAGGTTTGGATTAGATATGACAAGGACCGAAAGCTGAATGGTCTTGTATACGTCCAACGCATATCCGATCCGAGGTTCGGTGGCCAGTCCGGTCGTAACCTCAAGATGTTCCGGAGCCTGTGTGGTGCAAAAGCATATGAAAATGTCGTGATCTTGACGACATTTTGGGATCAGCTTCCCAGCGCAGAAGAGGGAGAAAAACGAGAAGAGCAGCTCAAGACGATCTTTTTCAAGGACCTCGTTGCAGGTGGTGCCCGTTTTATGCGACATGACCGGACTATCGAGAATGCTAACGACGTTCTCCGATACATATCAATGTTGATCCCCAAGAATGTTCAGATTCAGGAAGAAATTCGGTTAGAAGGCAAAACGCTTGAAAATACTGCTGCTGGATCTGTCCATCGGGAGGAGGTAGACCGAATTATTGCGAAGCATAATAAAGAAATGTTAGAACTCAAGGGCGAGCTAGAGACGATGAGGAGCGGCAACAGTACTTTGAGACAACAACTTGAGGAGGAGCGGGCCAGGTTGCAACGAGAACTTGCCCGATGGGAGACAGAAAAAGTAGAGTTGAGGATAGGTCTGACGAAGGCAAAGGAAGCTCAGGACAAATTAGAGGCGGATCGTGCAAAGGAAAAGGCAGACACGGATAAATGGCGTCAAGATCAAGAACGCGATTGGAAATCCCGATTTGAGGCCCAAGAAAAGAGGCATAGCGATTCGGTGCAATTACTGCAGGATCAACTCACTCAAGGAAGCAAGACGCGCGAAGACACGGGCAAGAACACTGAGGTATGTAATGGGGTAAATACTGAGTTGAGTACTATGACGAAAAAAAAAACAGGATGGTGACGAGGAAGAGGCCTTGGATAAGGAACGGGAGCGACGGCGGCAAGAGGAGGCTGTAAGAGTGGCGGTTGAGCGAGCGTTACAAGAGGAACGTAACAAGTCGTATGCGCAAAAGGGATGGGAGTTGGGTGGGAAAATACCGTTGGTGGCTGATTGGGCCGGCAAACCTTTGCTTGGTGCGATGGGTTTTGGCTTGGATGCGTCCAGGAAGGTGTTCAAGAAGCGCAACTAGCTTTCTAGTTTTTTGCTTTTCATTTTTCATTTTCAGGGAGAAGTTTGACCTAATTTTGCTAGTGTAAACGTAAATGTTTTTTTTTTGCAATGCCATGACTCCTGTGTGAGTCATCAATCATCAATCATGTTAGGCCTGGACTTGGCAGCGACGTAACATTTCAATGTGTGGGATCCCACACACCACCAGCAGTACTCGTTAAAGTTGACGTGTTGACGGTTCTATCAAGTGGAGGGTGAAAAGTGAGCATGCTCACGCTATCACCACATTGTCTTGACGTCACTGCTGCCAGTCAGATCTGAATCTTCGTTGCTGTCGCGCGACGCCATTTTACGGCAGGCCATATGGTTTCAAGTATTGACGCCTGCAAATGGCACAAAGTTCATGCATCATGGCTCACAGAGGCCAATGAATTCACAAACACAGAGTCGCATTCTCTCGCTGCGGTGCACTGAGACCGGTTATGACCGGGCTAAGCGTGAAAACTCGCATTGCAACTTCATTTTCAAAACACTAGCCGCCTGATGGCACCCCCTTCCTGACCTGGTCGGAAAAGAAAAGAAAAAAACAGCTACAAAATTCGCCAAAAGTGCGTATCAGCACTGAAGCTGAAATACTGAATATTTTCTTTCCGTTGGTCAGTTTGGCTGTGATCAGAAACCCATTCGTTCAAAGCAGGCGACTACCACGATGAGAACATGAGTTCCAACATGTGCCCATCATAGGGGTCTAAGATTGGCGCCTGCAGACGGTTATAAACCCTCATCTTTCTTCCCCCCTCCTTAGACGTTCAAACTACCACTGGCCTTTGCCTTCCCCATTATGAGCAGGTCGCGCAATAACGGCTACCCGGCACCGTCATCAACTGGACAACAGGATGATATCATAATAGCGTGAGCATTCCCTTCAATCGCCTCGTGGGCAGATCTGTAGAGTTCGCTCACACTCTCCCAGAGTGATGGGGAGCACCGGGACTGGGAAATCATCGGTGAGATCAAATAATCCGTTGCGCTGCAAAGATTAAAGTTCCATAACTAAAACGGTTGAAAACTATAGTTTATTAGACTGCTCTCGGGAGATTCTAGTGTTCATGTCGGGGATAACCTTGAATCGGAAACCAGCGATGTCCAGGTCGTCCCGTTTCGCGATGAAAAGAGTGGTCGCAATGTCGTCATTGTCGATACCCCTGGCTTTGACGACTCTCGCTCGGGAGTCTCCGATACCGATATTCTGAAAAAGATTGCGGCTTTTCTTCTTGAAGCGTAAGTCCATCTCTAGAATCCCTGTCCTCTCCCTCGCTGAAGGTTTTGGGCTAGATATGACGAAAACCGAAAGTTGAATGGTCTTGTATACGTCCAACGCATATCCGATCCGAGGTTCGGTGGCCAGTCTGGCCGTAATCTCATGATGTTCCGGAACTTGTGTGGTGCAAAAGCATATGAAAATGTCGTGATCTTGACGACATTTTGGGATCAGCTTCCAAGCGAACAAGAGGGAGAAAAACGGGAACAGCAGCTCAAGACGAAGTTTTTCAAGGACCTCGTTGCAGGTGGTGCCCGTTTTATGCGACACGACCGGACTATCGAGAGTGCTCGCGACGTACTTCAGCACATATCGTTGTTAATCCCCAAGAATGTTCAGATTCAGGAAGAAATTCGGTTGGAAGGCAAAACACTTGAAAACACCGCTGCTGGATCTGTCCGTCGGGAGGAGGTAGACCGAATTATTGCGAAGCACAATAAAGAAATGCTAGAGCTCAAGGGCGAGCTGGAAACGATGAGGAATGGCAACAGTGTTTTGAAACGAGAGCTTGAGGAGGAACGGGCCAGATTGCAGCAAGAATTAGCCCGATGGGAGAAAGAAAAAGTAGAGTTGAAGACGGGTCTGATGAAGGCGAAAGAAGCTCAGGACAGATTGGAGGCGGTCCGCGCAAAGGAAAGGGCAGACACCGATAAATGGCGTCAAGATCAAGAACGGGATTGGAAATCCCGGTTTGAGGCCCAAGAAAAGAGGCATACCGACTCGGTGCAATTGTTGCAGGGTCAACTCACTCAAGGAAACAAGGCACGCCAAGACGAAGAGGCTAGGAATAAGGAACGGGAGCGACGGCGGCAAGAGGAGGCTGTGAGAGTGGCGGTTGAGCAAGCGTTACAAGAGGAACGCAACAAGTCCTTTGCACAGAAGGGGTGGGAGGTGGGTGGTAAAATACCATTGGTGCCTGACTTGGTAGGCAAACCTGCGCTTGCCGCCGCGGGTTTAGGCTTGGATGTGTCCAGGAAGATTTTTGGCAAGAAGCGCAAATAGCTTTTTACTTTACCTTTTCTTGTGACCCATGTTTTTAGCTACAGCTACAGATTACTAGTGATAAGTTTGCCAGTACGTACATTTGCCATGCTGCAGTGACACTGTCACACCATTTGGTGCTGTCGCTGTTACTGAATGTGTTAGGCCTGGACAGTTCAGTCATGCGGTAACGGCATTGTATTTTAATAAAATCTACGATTCATGAGAAACGCTTACCGAATGGGCGCCTCGTGTCCTTCTACTTCAAATTGCACCCCATCCTTCCGCATTCCCATCCCAGCGACTCTCCACAACAATGCCCAAGCCAAGTACCGAAGCCATGATTGCGTATGGAATTACCGTGGTTCACGAGACTGCACTAATACCACATTTGGTAGAATTATGGGGGTAACAGGAACAGGTCAGCGTCGCTCGTTCAACGTCATAAGTCCGCTTTTTGCGTACTAGATCCAACCTCTTCCGTTGTTCCAGGAAAATCAACGGTTAGGACAATCAAACTGGATTAGTACTAGCGCGGGTGTTTTGTTTTTTTGACCACTATTCATGTTTACAGTTAATTCATCTTCTTACAAACGATGAAAACATTCATATTGGTCATGATCTGGAATCCATGACGTTCGACATCGCCACTTCCCACTATGTTGATAGGGAAACCCATGTCCGTGTAACGCTTGTCGACACCCCAGGTTTCGACGACTCCCGTGCGGGAGTTTCCGATACGGACATTCTTGGAAAATTCGCCGACTTCTTACAAGACAAGTGTGTACCGTTTTATTTCCTCACTTCTTTCCAATAAAATAACTGGAAATTTTTCTACTACAAGTGGAGGACGGACGCTCAACGGGATCGTTTACCTACACCGCATCTCCGACCCTCGGTTTAGCGGTATGGCAAAGAAGAACTTGCGGGTTTTCAGGGAACTCTGTGGCGACGGCCAACTGGACCACGTTTGGTTCGTCACTACGTACTGGAATGCTGTTAGCGAGGATGAAGGGAGGAACCGCGAAGCGGCTCTGGCCAATGGTGTTTTCAAACCTTTCATCGATGCCGGGGCCCAATTGGTTCGCCACGATGGCGGATTGGAGTCTGCCCAAAAGATTATTTCAGACCTCGCCCGCCAAACTCCCGTGACGATGAAAATCCAGGCGGAGCTTAATGCTGGTATGGCATTGGGAGATACATCGGCTGGTGCCGTTATCGTGGAGGAGATGAAGGAACTACAGAAGAAGCATGCGAAGGAGATGGAAGAGTTGAAGAAAGAGTTGGAAGAGGCAGCGAATGAGAATGACGACGACCTCAGAGCTGAGCTGGATGAAGAGCGGAGGAAGCTGGCGGAGAGGATGGCGCAGATGGAGGAGGACAGGAAGAGACTGGCAATACTGCGGATGCCTCCGGGCCATGCTATGGAGAGTGCTCAATACGCCGTATCCACCAGTGCGATGCTGGCGACACCTACTAGGAAAGAGCGGCAAGGCGAAGCTCCAGTGCAGCCGCAGAAGGGCAAGGGACCAGTGCCTGCCAGCGAACAGGAAAACCATCCTAACTGGGCTGAGCAGAACGGGAGGGAGAACCGGGAGCCTGCTAAACATAACACTCCTTCGGATGCCACGGAACTTCCACGTCAGGAAAGGCAACAACGGAACGAAGAAAATCAGCACAGGCCACCAGCTCACCCTGATCGTTCTCGAAATAGGGCCACTAACGTGAACGAGGATCGCACAACGCCTATGATGGCAAATCGCAGCGCCTTTGATCGGTTTATTTTGTGGTTAAAGGAAGCCTGTCGCAAACGGAAGACGACAGCTTGAAGATGCAACTGCTATCTTGGATTTCTCCGTATTGCTCTACCGTGCATGTCATACTTCTATATATATATATACATATTAAGCCCCATGTAGTAGTGGTTGATACCGCTCAACGGTGCACATGACCATCAAGGCGAGGGATTGCTTAAATTTCACGAATTGAGGAGGCACTGGGTTATGCGGCGGCGCTAATCACGTTAAGGTCAACGCTGTTGAGGCGCGACTTCGGTTAGTAGTAGGTTAATGCCATAATCCCATCTCTATAAGTTGTGCTTTCCCTTTGGAATCGACAGATTCCCTATTGTAGTGCTCTTAGCTTAATCACGCCGAGGTCACTATCAAGCGGTAGTCAAAAAAATCATTCTCTGTTCAACATGATAACACTCTATTTCAACAGTACGGTGAACCGAAATCCAGTTCAGTACTTCACTGGCTCGATATCCCACACAAGGGTCGGAAGCGGAGTATAGACATTGGGAGCCACCAGTTGAATCTAGGGTCAATTATATATAAGATCCAGCGACCAAAAAAGAAAAAAAAACGCACAGGGCCATATGACCGATCACGAGGGAAGGCGTCAAACCAGTACAAATGAATGTCGTCAAAACCAATCCTTATTTACCAGCAATCCGTCATCAATGAGGTAGAAAAGGAAAAAAAAAAAAAGACTCCACGTACATATATGTACCATCATCTAGACGATTAACTTGCCACTTATATTCGTATGGCAGCCAGACCAATGTCGTAGGGGATTCGGGTTTCTTTTTTTTTTAAAAAAAAAAAAAAAAAAGAATAAATTTCAGTCACAAGTCAAATGGTTATTACCCCTCGTTTGATTGACTTACTCCTTTTAAGCCGATATATAAATCATGGTCTGCACTTTTGAAGCTGGCGGTGACAACGCGGTCATGAGGATTAGGTGCAGTGTGGATCCTTAAAGGCTGCGGGACACATTAGTTAGTACTTTGTTACTTTAAACGGGTGAGTGATATTAACGTACAGCGGCATCATGACACGAGGCACCCGTGACCGGATGACCCTCCGCAATAACATGTTTCGATATGCAGTGCTCGTTTTTGTGACTTTTGACGGTGAAGATGTCTGGTGGTGACGCGACCGTGAGAAGAGCGGAAACAAGTGGGAGGATGAGGGAGCAACGGGACAGCAAAAAACGCATATTGGAGTAGTACAATTAGAGGAGGGGGGGGTGCAAGAAGCTTATTGAGCATTGGGTTCGCCTTTTATACTTTTCGCGTTGTGACTGGATGGCCGGTCAGAAGGAACTTGATAGAATGCATAATAAGCTATGCACTTACGCAAAGTGACGGCATGTCGTAAATGCGAACTGTCGAAGTAACAATATTATCAGACGGCATTTGAGTGTCTTCCATGGAAGAAGCACGATATCATATCAGTGCAACTTGGCAACTTTCCCCCCAGCATATGATACATGGATACATGGATAGAAAAGAACTTCATCTTCAAGTTGGCAGACACGTATGTAACGTAGACTGTTACACGTCACACATCACATGCATGCGGCCGCTGCCAAGGTATACACATCATTAAAGCTTAAAGTTTAAGTGCATCAAGACACGTGTTCTCAAGGTGAGAATATATTGGGCAAAGGGAAACAGTGGCGAGAAAGGTGGCGCTGAATAGCTGGCCAACGCTAATGGAAGGACGAGGGGGAGGATTGCAGCAAACAGTCTGCGTTATAATTGTCATCTACGTCATTATATTTCCAGACGTACTATTAATTCAGGACTCTACGGTAACCGATGTCCCTCTGGCAGCCTTTCAGTGTTTCACTGGCTTAATATCCCACACAAGGTCCGGGAGCGGAGTATAGACGTTGGGGAACACCAATTCAACCTGTCAATAAGGATCACTCAAGGTTATCCCGGTCGGGCGAACAAAAACCATCACTTACAGCACCGGACTCATGATGAGGGAAGTTATCAAACCAATACAGATGACGGTTGTCGATACCGATCCTATTGCTCCATCAGTAATCAACAAAGGCAGAAGAAATGAAAGTCACGTACAGATATTTCTTATCATCTTCGTCAGCCACGTCCCACTTATATTCATCGGGCACCCAGACCAGAGGGGATTGGGGATCCTTTAAAATCCCATTAATCACTATTGCCTTGCTTGATATATTTTTGACTTACCTTCAGGCCAATATACAAGTCATGGTCTACGCTTTTGAAGCTGGTGGTCTTAACACGGCCGTTGGAAGTATGCTCAAAGTGGACCCATAAAGGCTACCAAAAAAAATTACGAGGCGCATTAGATCGGGTGTTAAGACGGTGAAGATACTGCGTACAGCAGCTTCCTCGCACGAGGCAGCCATAACCTTGTGACCCTTCCCAATGTCACGTTTCGATATGCAGTGATTATTCTTGTCACTCTTGACGGTGACGATATCCTGAGACGCGACTGTAAGAGCGCACACAAGTGGGAGAATAAAGGAGCATAGGGACAAAAAAGAGCGCATTGTGAGCAAAAGAGAGAACAGAGAGTTGGGACGGTCAACGGTCACTAGTCATGGGCCTTTATACGTTTCAAGTGCCCGTCACACATCAATGGCATCAACTCCAACGCACTTTTTACGCAAAAAAAAAAAAGAAAAAAAAAAGCATGTATTTTCTCGTAAATACAAAACGTACTATCATCGTTTGGCCAGCCAGTTGATTCAACTGTTGTCCACCCTCTTTGAACAGCTGGCGTTGGGGGAATTCAGCTAACGCGGTGCATTCAATGACAGAGCGGACACAACAAAGAGTTTGTATTCCCATAAATGTAGCGTTGATCTTGTCCTTTTCAGGAATAGTCACTATTTGTCGTTTCCGCCAACGTGGTAAGGTCTGGCTGTGCGTCTTTCCAGTAGTTGACCATTGCCAATATGGTCTCAACCTTACATTCGTTTAGCGTACTTGTAAAAAAAAAAAAATCAAGCCACTCCTCTCAGCATCTTGATCAAAAAAAAAAGTTGATAGGACGCGATCGGTCACGCGCACGCGTCACGTCTCCCTGATGCTGATGCTGATGCTGATGCTGATGCACTGGCTTTTAGGCTAGTAGCGTCTTGTATTGATGCCATGAATTCAAATGTCCATCAAACTTTTTAGTGCATAATGTCATGCATACCCATCTCCGCTTTTCCAGCTTCAGGAAAGAAACAATGAGATTCCCGAATCTGTCCGGTTCGAGGCCCAAAATAGCATCATCCGACGGCTACATGACAGCGCTTACTTATTGTCTCTCTGCTTTCAAACACCACCAACATTTAACGAGGTTCCCCATTTCGTGGCTTTTTTTTAGGTATGAGGAGGAGGACTTGTCGACCAAAGAATGGTACGGCGTGTGGTGTGGCGACATGAGAACCCATGATCTCTTCGTGCGCTTTAACTAAGATTACGACACTGTCGCCGCGGAAGATTAGTATCCAACCCTGAGAACCTTCGCAGACCAACACTCATTGGCCATCGACCAGCATGTCCTGTACCTGTACGTGTTCTCGTGACCTGTGTAATTCATTGCTGTTAACTAGTGAAGATTACGACACTGTCGTGGAAGAGTAGCATCCAATCTTCGCATACCAACAGTCACTGACGGCCATCCACCAACCTGTACGGTACGACTTCCCGTGACCTGTGCATTCATGCACCGGATTGTTGAGCCGTATGATGGACATGCAGGTTTCCTCCTGCCCCTGCCATGTTCTTGGTAGCCATCACAATGGCGTGATATTACGTGGAATAACTCACAATTGGTTTGACATTTACAACTAACCATGCAAGGCGAAATTAAATAAAGACAACGTGCAAGACTTACGACAAAGATTGGACAAGCGTGTTCAGTTCAGCCGCAATGACTAGCCTGTGCGTCGTCAGTAGTCGTATTCGGTCTCAGATCTTGCTGGCAAAAGTACCCTCTGGTAAGATATGGATGACAAGTGGTAATGCAGGGCTCAAACAATTGGCAATTTAGCTGCTAAATCCATATGTTCGAAACGGGTTTTCGAGAATTTCCCAACACTTCGTCAATGATGGCATCATGACAAAACTTTGTATGTTATTCCATCAAAAAATCACACACATTTCACAGCTCGCAACAGACTAAGGAATTTAAATTCGTAAATTAAATGACATGCAAGTACGTACAATGCACTAGAGTGTGAGTGTGACGAATATTATTCGGTTCTCTTACTCCACACAAGGCATCGCCAATATGGCGTGCTACCACTCCGAAACACATAAAAAGCTACCGTTTTGCACTTCAATGTTCTCCAAGTGCTCTCACTTCCCACTCTTGCAAAGACAAAGACAAAGACAATGCTCTCTTTCTTGACTCGTTCCTCCTTCGTTCTCCCTCTCTTGTGTGCTCTCGCAGTCAGCGCAAAGTACACTATCAAGAGTGTCAAGAACGATCTCATCGTTGCGCCTCCGTTCGAGAAGGAAGTTAAGATTGTCTTGCACAAAGCGGCCGCTGCAGTACGTCATATACTCTATTTCTCTCAGGTTAGGTATTAAATCTGATATGTTGGGCAGGAATTGGTCATTGACCCCTCTCTTGATGAGGAGTGGCACGTTGGACCCAGGACCATCAAGTATAAGCATCACGATGATAGTTGGTATATTGGCAAACACGTAAGTTTGCCCAACATTCAAACAGGTCACGATGTGAACAATTAATTTGATTTAAAACCAGCATGATTCGGATACCCTCGTCTGGGTCAGCGATAAATACAATTGGCGGATTGTGAAAGTAGGTGAAAAATATATGTACGCGATCCTTTTTATTATTATTAATTTCATTGGTTGCTAACGGAACTTTTTCAACTAGTCTTTCACGCTACGATGAGGCAGAGTTCTGGTTTGACCACAATGATGACGATACTAAAGTTGGAACCGTGAGTGGTACTATGCCTATAATCAAATGACAGTTCTAATGATCATAACAGATTGAACTTAAGGATGCTACTAGATTCCATGACAAGGATCGCTATCTGTGGGAGATTAAGGATACATCTGATGATTAGTGTCATTGGACAGTATAGTCATTGTTGGATTATTGTATGGACCTGTCCGAGAAATTAGTTTTGCAATAGGGATAATGATATTGTTGTTCATTATGATTAATGTGAACGTGAGTTGCTGAATGTGGCCAGTGATTGTATCTGTAACGAATAGATGATCAGAACGACCATTACTAGTACTAGTAACCTCAGTTGTAATTTGATCTCTGGCTATGACTGGTCTCGTTGCTTCCAGCTAACACAGCATCCCTTTTGGCAGTGACGACGCGGCTCTATATTCTGCATACCATTTCATTCTCCGTGCTGGCCTGCCCCCAGCAGGTGGGACATACCTCTTGTGGTTTCAGCAAGCTTCGAAACACAAACTGTGCGGAAAAGGCCGGCCTTAGCCATGTAGTGTCGACTGGTTTGTACAGTGGGCGGAGGCCAGAGGTGCAAGACCACATTTACGAGTACCCTGGACGAGCAAGCGGCATCCGGTGAAAATTGAGTCTGTCACCGTTGCAGCGTCACGTTGAACATTATTTCTCAAATTATCATGCAGAAAATGGTGGAAGCGGCAAAGTTACGCATTCCAGTAGTGTACATATACTCATATATTCCACAAACAATGTCCTGTACAAGAGCCCCGTCCTCGCATCTTGACTATGTGAATCTTCTCCTACGTTCTTCCTTTCTCCTTTTTGCTTCCTTGTTGATATAATCGGCTGCGTTGACGCCTGCATCAAGGTCAGTTCCGTACTCGCTGATTAAAACAGTGTAATAAGAAAATGACAGTGAATCCATTGACGGAGGCGCAAAGTAAACAGGTCCGACGAAGCGACAGCGAATATCATAGCCACCGAACTTCTCGTGGCGAGAGGAAACGTCATCGGATGGGTCGATCGCAACGCTCTTGATGACCTTGACGACTAAGCCTCGAGTGATAGAGTGGTTTTCGTACATGCTAAACAAAATAATGTGCCTGTCATCGTTTACAGCCGCCCGGACACAGTATTTCAACATGGGGTGCAACATGTCCCAGAAGAACTGAAAGTTGACAGGCAACAGGATGACACCCCACGTTCTAAGCAAACTACCATCCTTGAATACTTGGATGTTATGCTGTTGCCCACGAGAAATGGGAAGATCGAACAAGTTGGATGGAAGCCAGGCGAATGGACCAGCTGGAGAGGCAGCACGGTGGAACAGGTGGTCCACTTCAACCTGGCCGATTTTGCAAACAATCTGCTGGTATATGCTATACTGATCGTCGGCAAGGTTTTTCATTCCAATGAATTGACCCGCGATGATAGCACGATCACGCACCCAGGACGTAAACCTCGGACCGAGGGCAGTCAAGATATCGTCGAGAGTGTAGGGACCCGATCGTCCCAAGCCTGAAGCATCGTGTCGCAGAGAGAAGATGGCTGTGGATGATGCCTGACGAGACAGTGAAGCCACGATTGCATATCCAGCTAAAATTTCAAGATCTAGGTTCTTCAGCACGTATCCTGTACGCTTTCTGGTACTGAAGATCACCTCCACCCGTTTCGATCTTGATAGTTCCAAAGCCGTCCAACCTCTCGTGAACCAATTTGACATCACAAGCGCAAACGAGGCATGTTCGCTGTCGATCCATTCTGACATGGCTAGACAGGCGTCGTGGACAACGGTGAACGCCGCTTGAGAGTAGTACTCGTGCATCTGACTGATAGCTTTGGTGCGCGCATGCTTATCTTGAGGGATGCAGATGGCATCCCACCACAAGCCTTTGCACTTCAATTTGCGCGCCACGTCGCAAAAGAAGTCGTACATGCATTCGTTAACGCTGCCGCTACCCCCTGTACCATCAGACCAAACGTGAGAAATGGTGATGTAGCGTTCTCCAGTTTCCAGCGGACGGAGATCCCCATCGATTGCCCAGGCAGTCGGTCTGTTTTCGTTCGCGGCCTGGTCCAGCAAATGGATTGGAAACGCTTTCTTCTGACATTTTCCATCGCAGTTAGGCCGATGACATTGTACGACGTTGGTAAAGTTGACAGCGGAGATTTCGCAGTAGTCATATGTGCAATTTTTGTGCGAGAGACCAGAACTACAATATTCATGCTCATAAGAGCAGGCCAGGTGTTTGTCGGGAACGAGTGCAGGGATATTGGACTCTCTGCCGGGCATACTGAAGGCAATAGCCCATACACGATGAGGGCATAAGTGTAGTTCGCGAACACGGGAAATGGCCTGACCAATAGCTATATCACGATATCCGTCGATCAAGACCCTTGGGGTCCCGGTGAGTTCCGGCATGTACATCGACAAGTCTTCGTATTTGCCAACTAATAAACCATTAAGCCAAGACAACAAAGGGATCACCTCGCGGTGATTCACTTGTCGTGCCCAGTCGGTGAAAGCTCCAGGTTCACCGGTATAAACGTCTGGTGCTGAATCGTGATACACCTGGGCTGCCATGACAAGCTTACAGATATGTTGAATGTCACGGCGTAGGCTCTCGCTTTGAAAACAGCACCAACATGCAGCTACCTGAAGAGTCCATCGTTCAAGGCCGGGCCATGTAGTACATGGCGGTATTACCGGTTTTAGACGGTCTATGGTGGTGATACAAACTGCTTTTCCGCAGTTGCGGATCTTAGCGGCACGACAAAAATAAAAGGTGACGGCAGCAAACTTCAGGACATGCGGATAATCAGGTGCATCGGGTACGTTGTAAACGTCGGGGGGGATCTTTCGATCCTTATAATTAGCGCAGAATTGTTTGTGGGGATTTGGTTTGTATGTGATAATATCGTTGAATTGAGTCTCAAACATCAGCGTCGTCTTGTAATAGGGCTTTAAAGTATTTGTGACGTGGAGAGAGCTGTGGGACTTACATCGTTGGCAAATTCGGGAGGCGGATGGGGAGGAGGCACATAGGGTTTTCCAGCATACATGGTCCCCAAGACCCTGCAGTGACAGTGCTTTCTTACAGTTAGAGGATCTGCGATACAGAAAAACTGCGATACTTACACCAACGTGAATGTAGGGATTGATGAGGATGTTGATATCAGCGTTGTTTGTACACCGCGTGATTCATAGTGAACGGTAGCCGCCGTCATGGGATGGTACTAGACCTTCCTTCAAAGTAAGTTTTCGTCCACGACATTCTACAAACCCGCCAAATTTTTTTGGCGCCTTCTCAAGGGTAAATTAATGCACAATAACTTATCAATAACTATGCTCATGAGCACTATCGGCTACCATAGTTATAGTTATTGAGATGGTTTCATTGCACCTTAGTTTTTTTGTTCTCATCAATGTTAGTTGGAGGTAAAGGTTCTTTTGAAAAAAGTACTTGCGCCATTCTTTTAACTACACTTATTTAATGCTTAGGTTAAGTAAAAGCCCAATCGTGCAGTCGCAAATACACTAGCGTGCGCTTTCTTCCACCCAATTTACCCTTGGGTTCATAAATCGTTATCTAGCGTACTTATATAAAAAAAAAAAAAAACCGAAAAAACCGCCGATCAAAATACAAACTAGAGCAGATCACCCAGCGCTGCCAACTCGGGTCCACCCGACTCACGCATTCCAATTTCCCAATCTGTGTGGGTGTTACCCAAGTCAATCAGAAAAAAGAGAAAGGCAAAGAAAAAAAGAAAGACGTTACAGCTGTAGATAATCGTCACGGCCATGAGGATACCCGTTCCGCTCCCAATCGCACCCATCAAATCGGCAGCGACGGAAAGTAAGCCGAGAATAGCACCCCCAAATGCAGCTGCGGTAGGGATGACGCGCTTGAGTTCCTTGTACATCGATCCTTCACGGTGACCCGCCATGACCTGTCACAATCAAATCCGGTAAGGATCGTGGGAAAGCATTGGGAATACGAAGAAAAAAAAACAGGTTTTTACCATTTGTTGGTCTTTTAGCTGCTTCGCGATATCACGTGGGCCCGAACCAGACACTTCAATCCACGTCTTGGAAAAGAGTGCACAAGCGCTGAGGACAAACGTGATATAGATGGCCATATGAATGGGGTCAAGAACAGCCTGCTTGAGCGTGTGTGGGGGCGACATATAATACGCGATACCCGACTTGGCAACAAGCTGCGGGGAATCATCCATAGGTTCCCAAACACCAATCAAGCGGACCAAAAAGTTGTCCGGGAAGCGACTCGCCAGCATCTGCGAAATGATAAACACGTTCGACGTCAGCGCCGATTCGAGCATGATAGGCATGTTCGACGTGTAAAACAGCTTGATAGGGTACGTCCCCCTCTGTCCGCGGAACCGGTTGCTCTTCACCGGAATCTCGATCCGGAAGCCTTGCAGGTAGATCACAACGGCAAAGATGACGATGGTCGCAATCAGGTTCATAATGTTCGGCAGCCTCTCGCGCCAGAACGCCTCGCGCAGCGCGCGTCCCTTGTCGTTCCACGTGAACAGAAGATGGAATAACGCGACAATCGCGCCCTCAAATTCAGGTCCGCGTCCGGTGTTGACCGTCGTGGGCGAGAAGGCTTTCCACACGATGGTTTCGCAGATGTTGGTCGCGATGAAGAGCGAGATGCCAGAGCCGAGGCCGTACCCTTTTTGGAGCAGCTCATCGAGAAGGATGACGATGAGCGCGGCGGCAACAAGTTGGATGATGAGAAGGAGACAGACACCAGCGCCAATGTCGCGGGGTTGGCCGTATAGACCGGTGAGCACGTAGACGGTAGCCTGGCCAAGAGAGATGATGAGGGCGAAAACTAGTCATTCAGTCTTTTAGCGAAAAAAATCCAGAGGGAAGAGGTAAAAAACTAAAAATAAAAAAAAGTGTAAACGCACGCTTCTGGGCTCCACCGAACAATGCACGGTCTTCTTTCAAGCTAAAGTCGACGTCGATCAGGTTTGCACCAGCCAAGAGTTGCATGATCATTCCGGAGGTAAGGATAGGGCTGATTCCGAGTTCCATCAGTGTTCCACGGTTCGATGCGAGAATGACACGCATCCAGTAGAGCGGGTCAGCAGAGTCGGAGGACATGATGCCATAGAGCGGAACTTGGGAGCAAACCAAGAAAATGAGAAGAGTGACGGCGGTCCATAGGACCTTTTGGTTGAAGGGGACCTAAATTCGATACGCAAAGACGGATTAGTATGGCAAAAGACACGCACGAAACACGCAACGTCACACTTGCCTTGCGATCCGGGGAAGAAACCTCAGGAAGGATGGGAAGGAACGGTCTGACAAGATTCAGAAACCGAACTGTGGAAAAAGGGTCAGCCCATGGAATGTCTGGAATGTGCAAGGGGACGGGGGACCTTACATCCGCTCATGACTGGGGTGAGAGCAGGTGCTGGAGTGCTTTTTTAACAAACTTTGGAAAACTATAGGACGTGGCAGCTTAGGTAATCAATGCTCTTGTATTACATAGCCAAACAAGTCGCCTTTCTACATTTATTGTTGTTGTGGTTTTTAATGTCTAGTGATACAATTGTATGTCATGAATGGGTATATCGAAAGGTAATGGGTATCCTGTAAAGTCCTGGGAGAGGCAGGGGTATGAGTCCGAATCCAAAAAAAAAAAAAAAAAACAAAAGAAAATTCGGTCGGAGGAGCGTTCACGTCGTGGTATGCAGTTCCCAGACTTCAGGTCCCCTCGTTGTCAAAGTCAACCCACAAAACCGACCGCGCCCTTCCAAAAAATCAACACGCCTCAGTCCGGCCGCCCGCTCCGCCTCGTGCTGATTCGGTGGCGCCATCTTGCTCCGCCGCAAATACGCGTTCGACACATTTGATTTCGCCTGCTCCGTCGGGATGAGGTCGTACTCGGTCTTGCTCGCGGGCTGGCGGAGAAAAGCAGGCAGGCCGTACAGCACGTCTCGCACCGTCACGTACGAAAGGGACGGATCAGACGGGACGAGTCTGATATGCCAGGGGAGCCGCTTGTGCACGATGACGAGGTAAGGCAGGGGCGGGTAGGTCGCCGGCTCAAAGAGCACCGCGGGAGGGAGGGCCCCAGCAGACTTGGCGGGGCCGTCGACCTGGGTAAGGTCAAGTGGCAGGATAGGGGCCGGATTGCCATATTTGGATGGCACGCTCAGGAGCGGGTTAAGAGAGACGCTGGTAACGGGCAGCGGCGAGTAAGAGTAGGGCGAGGACCACGATGTTGGAGTGAATGGTCCATCAGAGTCGCTGACGGTGGGCAGGGAGTAGGACGAGAGCGGGGTGGATGGGGTGGGCGACTGAGGGACCGGCGGGAGTGGGTAAACTTTGATTTCGGGGGCAAAGTGAACGTGTTTGCCAGGCATAAGTTAAAGTGTGAAGGGGTAAAGAGACACCTGAGAGATCAGTGATGTTGAGCGCCCCTCGAGTCGTTCAGCACACGAGGAGTTGGGGGGAAGTTATCAGCATTGGCTGTGGGTTTTATCTGCCTCGTGTTCCCCGCCGTCAAGACAGACAAATCTAAACACAGCAAAGCTTTGCACCAGCTGCGGCCAAATTCAAATATTCAATCAATTCAGTTGACTCAATCGTGAGATCATTTGACCAACACACTCACCGCCTCCGAAGCACCGAGTCAACCTTATAATCATTCCTTTGCGTATGTTTTCCTCCCGCCCCACTGGGCGCCCATACAATGGCTGTCCGCCCCGTCGGTAAGTTAGCCTAGCTTTCGTGCCAGCGTAGCTACGCTACTAGTCTAACCCAAGCCGTAACAAGTGGGTCTAACGCACGCACATCACGGCACCCATCAATCGGCACCGACACAGCCCCAAATTGGGGAGTAACCGCCTGACCTGTACGTACATTTATTTTCTGACTCAGTAGCGTTAACATGACTTGCGCTTACACTGACGTGGGTCAACCACATGGACACGTATATCCGATGTACCCTGTATTATTGTTGTACAACAAGGAGACGTCACCGTAACCACATGAGTAAAAGGATACCCAACTCTCCCCCCCCTCCAGAAAAAAAAAAAATAACCCCGTATCAGTCGTGACCGCCACTAGGCACGCCGCACATACACTATATCATCAATGATGTACACTTTTGGTGGAGGCGCACGGCGCTGTGACACCGCCCCGTCATCAGAATTAGAATAAATAAATAAAAAACACAGCGCTCATCGCCCCATCAGTGGCACTGTGCAGGCGGGATCATGACCGCAATTTCCCATTCCTAGCATGCAGCACAGGCCGCCCAGGATGATCTTGATGATGATGTTGGGGCTGCTGCTGATGATGGTGATGATGCTCAGCCCGTATTTGGGCTGCTCTCGCAGCAGAAGCGCGAGTCGGGCTCGAGAGTCCAGGCACGACGGGCGTCGTTCCCCTCCGCCCTGCTACATTGTTCGCTGCCGCCATCGCGCGCAACATATTCCCATTGCTTGGCCTCTTCTTCGCTCCCCCTCCCCCTCCCGACACCGCCGCTCCCGCTCCCGGGCCCGTCGCGTCCGCAGCACCACTACCTGTCATTGTCGTTGACGGGTCCTTGTCCTTGACAACGACACTCCCGCCCGCAGCACCACTCCCCATTTTCGCACGAGTCATGGGTCCCTTGACAGCCACAATCTGCTCACGCTCCGTCCTTTTCAAAAACGGACTCGGCAGATCCTCCTCTTCATCTTTTTCTTCTTTATCCAAAAACGCACAAATCAACTTGCCAAACTCCACCTCTGCCCTCTCCTCCCGTTTCAAAAACGGACTAGGCAAATTCTCCTCATCCTCCAGATCATACTGCGGCGCAGACTTGGATCTCACCACAGGCTCAGAAGAAAGAAAAACATCACTTCGCCTATTATCTCCTTCCTCCCGCTGTCGTTGCTGTTGTTGTCGCTGCTGCTGTGGCTGTGGCTGTGGTTGCCTCCCGTTCCCAACAGGCTGCGAGTGCGAATGAGACTTGCGTCCTCCCCTCTTCGAACTAGGTCTGTCATCATGCGTCTCTTTCCCTTCTTCCGCCTTTTTCGACACACACAATACCGGTGCCGTTGCCGCTCGCGTGAATGACGTCCGCCGAGACGCTAGTCCTGATGCTTTAGGTCCTGGTCCTGCCACCAATGCCGATGCCGATGCCGATGCCGATACGGATGTTGATGTCGATGTCGATGCTAATGATACCTTGCCGGTGGACAGCCTCCGCGTCTTGGCTGTGGCTTGCACAGAGGAGGAGGACACAACGTTGGACGCCGTCGTCGATGGAGCTGTATTCGACGACGATGACGACGACACTGACGATGAGGCCGAGTTCGAAACGTCGCTCTTACCACCACCGCCTCGCCCATTCAGCTCCTTCTCCTTCCGCCAGCTCGGGCTAGGCGGCAGGCTGAGAGCCGAGATATCGAGCGTCCTGCTCTCATCCGCACCAAACTCGAAAATCTTGGCAAAGTTGAGTCCCACCTTGGGCGTCACTTTGAATATCTGGGCTACTTCGGTAGGCGTGGGCGTCTCTAGGACCTCACCAGTAGAGGTGAGAACGACACCTTTCATAGCCGAGGGTGCAAAGTCGCAAAACATGGCACGCGAGCCTGGCGTTTCGATAGGCGGGAAAGTCTGAGAAATAGGCTTGGTAGCTTTGGGTGTTGCATCCAGAGAAGGTCGTCGTTCCTTTGTAACTTTCGGTCGGACCGTCAGAGGTGTTATCAAATTCTTGACTTCTTCCAACGGTAGTTTATCTCTCCGTGCTGTATCCAACCATTACCTCACGGTTTATCTGAAAAAAAAAAAAGCGGATCATCGTACCTTTGCCCGAGTCCTCCCACATGGCCACCACCTTTGCTTCCAATTCTTCCTTGATACTGCTCAATCTCACCTCCTCCGTCTTGAGCTCCTCTTCTCTTCGCCTAACCGCATCAGCTGTTTTCTCCATCTCACGTATCCTGATGGTCACATCCTTCGTGATCTCCACCTCCCTCCTCGCCCAGGCCTCACACACCTCTATCTCGCGCTTCTTAACCGCCTCCGCAATCTCCTCCTCCCTCTTTATCATCGCCATCCTAACCTCCTCCTCTCGCCGCATCACCGCCGCACGCAGCTCCTCCTCCCTCCTCCCCACCGCATTCCGTACAGCCACCTCGACATCTTGCAGAGTGTACCGCTGCGCGCTAGCGCGCTGTTGGATATGTGCCGCGTGTTTTTGCAGGCTCACCAGCTCCGCGTCCTTTTTCGCAAGTACCGCAGCGAGGTGGCGTTCCTTTTCTTGGAGGGCAGCTTCCCGCACCAAGAGCTCTCGCTCTCTGTGGGACACAGTGGCCTTGTGTGCTTTCACAGCTGTCAACCTAGAAAAAACGGTCAGTATTTGCAGTGAAAATAAAAACCAAAAAAAAAACCCTTACATCTTTTCTGTCTCGGACACTTTAAAGACGAGCTCTAGTCGTTCGTGCTGCAGCAGCTGCGCCGCAGACGGTCGCATCGCAGGCTGATGATTGTTAGCGTCAGAGTTTTGAGTGCATTGTTGGATGTTGAACGGAGATTCTTACGTTCAAGTTGAGCATGGATTTTATCACATTGGATAAGGCTTGGGAGTAGCCTCGTGGGAGTGGAGGTATTCGTCCGTTTCTGCTCCCAATTCGCGTCGTTAATATCATCAACGCCACTAGCTGGAGAAGGACGGACCGTATACATATACTAAGTTCTGCATGAGTTTTCGCTTCGTGAAAGGGAGGTTTTAGCGCGCATAGTTCGTAAATTAAACAGCCGAGTGACCATATGTCAGATTTCGAGTCGTAAGCTTTTTCTTGCATGAGTTCGGGTGACATGTAATATGGCGTCTGGTCCGTCGTCGTCACTTGTACTGAAGGAGGGAGGGAGGGAAGACTCACCCCGACGTATGTGTTGGCAAAACTGGCCTGTGCCAGTGCCTTTGAGAGGCCAAAATCACCCAACTTGACAGTATTATTCTCGTCCAGAAATACTGCAAAGTATTAGCAAAGCGGGATTGATGGTGAAAAACATACCGTTATCAGGTTTCAAATCTCTATGTAGAATCTGCACCCTTCTATTGCCTTCTGCATCGCAGGAGGTACCCCCGTCAGTTATAGTACTACTACCACTACCACCTGCACCCGCGCATCCGGTGCCACATCCGGAACTAGCATTAGAATTGCCGCCGCCGCTGCTACCAGTACTATTACTCTTTGCATGTCCATGAGCTTGTCCATTAGGATGATGACAATGATGTAGCGCTAGCAAAATTTGCATAAAGTAATTCCAAATGGTATCTTCGGGTATCGGCCTGTTGTGCTTTGTGGCGAGCTTGATGACGGACGAGAGGTCCCCGCCGCCGCAGTACTCCATAAGGATGTAGAGGATCCCTGCGTCCCGGTCGACGTAGCGGTCGATGTAGCGCACAATGTGTTCATGGTGGAGTTCTTTGAGGATGTTACTGCGGAGGGAGGGAGGGAGGGAAGGAGGAATGAGTTGAGTTGTCGCGTTGCAGACGACGACGAGGATGTATAACGAACCGACCCACTCACACTTCGGCAACAATTTGTTTTCGGTCACGTTCGCTCATCTTTTCAAAGTTGAGCTCTTTGCGGGCAAAGGTCTGTTTAAAATACAAAGTCAGAGAGAGGCTTGACACGCGCGTGTGGATCGAGTGGGATGCAAAGGGTATATTACCATTCCATCCGCCTTGCGCCGGACTTTGCGTATAATGCCAAAGGAACCGTTTCCGATGATGTCGAGGGGTGCGTACGAGTCGAGGAAGGGGGAAGACATGGAGGAGAGAAGGAGCGAATGAATGGGGAGGTCGCGCGTGCTGTGGCCGCCAAGAAGCACGCGCTTGCTCCCGACAACAAAACTACCACGTGACCGCGCTTAGTTGCCGCCACCTCACCTTGTCGACAACAACAAGTCGTCAGTGTTTCAGCTTCAGCGCTTATGGCTTTTACGAATCTCCGATGCTGCTCACGCTAATATCATGCCGACTGCATCAGGGGGGTATCTCATGACAACCATATATTTCTGTATTTCTCCAAGTTACACTCTCAATGCAACCCCCGACTTGAAATTTCCAACTATTATCAAGCCGTTTACGCATCTAGACACCTCAATCAAGACTATCTTTTATGGTTATGAACTCCAACATACCGACATTCAAGCTAACCAGTTCAATTTGCCATCGACGGGGGATTGGGGAACAACAGACTTGAGTTTACCCGAAATTAGCAACTTGGTACCTGCACCGTTCACCAGGGGGATGTTCACGTAGAGCGGCCCAACTTCTGCCTGAGGTCCGATGGTGTACTGCCCATTCAATTGGTCCGTGCTCTCGTAGTATAATACCACCTCCATTGACTGGAGTCGTTTGATGGCCACATCGAACGAGCCACTGTACTGATATTGCTTGCCATTGATATAGAAGTAACCATTAAAAATACTGTTTTCGCATGAGATGCTGCCTGGTGCTTTTTCCTGAGGCATGATATTTCTAGACTTGGATTCATCGTTTAAACAAAGTGAACTACACAGGAGAATCATACAGTACCTGGAATTCACACTAGAGAAGCGGGATGTTCAAACTGCGGATGAATCCTCCCTTTTTGATGTCCTTTAACTCAAGTGACATCCCTTTCGGTAGTACCGTCCTGTGCGGCGACCTTGCTATGTTTGTTTTTTTCTTTCCACGAGCCTTCAATTCGGCGCAGAATTCTGACACCCTGTCATTCACCCGATAGCAAAGATACGCATCCATACTATGTATCAATACCGGAACTTGCCGGTCATGACCAAGTTTGTGGTACACAGATCTGCGGAAAATGCCGACAACGTTTCATTCATGCTGTCAAGTCATGATAATGGCATTCCTAAATTCAAGTTGTCATATGACTCTTCGGAAAAAGTGAGGTGATCTGTTCGTAGCGGTGGCCCTGATATCTCCACACTCTTTGTAGCGGCCTTTTCACCAGGAATCGCCGCATTGCTTTATCCATGGCCACGGCTTCCTGCCATTCCTTTAGCCTCGAACCCGTACGCACTCGTTTAGCCCGCTTACCGTATGCCATCCTGGATGGAATAGTTAGCGTGCGCTTCTCGTTCACACACACGCCTGCCGACCCTTCCTTTCAACCTTCGATTGTAACTGTCCAACAGATCCCCGCAAAGATTTTAATTGAACGGGCCTAGGCGGAAGACGGGCTTTACCGTTTTCCACCAAAAAGAATCAAAGGAACGAAGGTGATAGCAAGAATAGCATGAGGAACTCTATTGAAACGGTCACAGCCGCAGAACGTAAAGTGATCACCTGCTGAGTTTGACATGTCTCCACTATGACTGCACGAAAGATGAATCTGGTCCACCATTCACCACAGGGAAGGAGATAACAAGAATGGCATATTAAATTTTGAATGTCAAAACAGTACCTGGTCGGAGCACGTAAAAAGGGAGAGGCTACTCGCAAACTCCGCGTTCAACATGTCTGCCATGGAACCCCACTTGACCCACTCTTTCGAACACTTCAGACATATCCTAAAACGGGCGACCATCCCCCTGGTTCCAGCCCCAGACGTCCCGTTCCCTGAGTTCCCTGGTGGCTTGCCCGACGTCAAAAATGTTCAAGGCGATATCCTATACCGCTTTCCGAAGGTAATGTATTTATAAATTGCACGACCTCAGAGTATCCAACGTCTCCAATTAGAAAGTAGAGGGATTCCTGTTCTTTCAGATCACCGACGTCTCTGCTTTCAAAGTCGCACTCAAGAATTTTGTACCGACCCCAGCTAAAGAAGTTGCGGAATTACTACACCAAATAAGTGACGCAAAAGGGCAGGTCACTACATTGACAGCGCCTGGTGATCCGCCTTGTATATCCAAGCGACAGTGGCAAATTGCCTTCTCTCGCACTGGTATCTTTCTTCTCGGAGAGATGGAGGGAACAGGCGACGTGCGGTTCGATACGAATCCCATGAAATCTGATAAGGAATTTTTGGGTGATCATGACGAATGGGACGATCTCTTTCAAAACGGTGGTCTCCATGGCGTCATCTCGATTGCGGCCTGCTGTGAGTAATGTTCCGTGAGCAAACATTCACCCAGGAAATTCCTCATTTATACAATAGCCTCGGAGGAATTGAAGACATGGACCAAGGATGCCACTGATTTATTTGGATCCTCCATAACGTCTACGTTTCTCGAGGGCAAAGTGCGACCGGGAAACATGGAAGGACACGAACATTTTGGTTTTTTAGATGGCATAGGCCAACCTGCTCCAAAGTCAGGTATTTTTGATCGAATGCACTGCTCATTATAACACGAAAATACACAGGTGTCTTGTGGTTCCTAAGCCTGGTCAGCTTGAAGTTGATCCTGGTGTCATCATCATGGGTTATAAGGGTGATCCGGCTGTCGATAATCCGAATAGCACGACACCCCGTCCCTCTTGGACCAAAGACGGTACAATGTTGGTTTTCAGGAAGCTCGAACAGGACGTTTTGCTGTTTGATTGGTTCAGAGATCAGAACTTGGATTCTATGAAAGAGATCCTCAGCAAACGAACCGACGCTCCTGCACTGAGTGACGACGAGGTCAAAGCTCTTTTTGGCGCACGATTATTTGGAAGATTCCCATCCGTATGTCTTTCTCTAAAAGCTTTTTTGTTTCCAAAAATGACTTTTGTATGTTGCACTTTGACAGGGTGCACCGCTTGCACTTTGTCCTTATAAAGACAATCCTATTATTGCCAATGACAAATTCAAAAGGAATGATTTCGATTATATCATACGGGATAATCCCAATATTTCGCCATATCGACCAAGCGAGTATTACTGTCCGTTCACAGCCCACATACGAAAAAATGTACCAAGGACTCTCGATCCGTTCATATCCAAGGCATATCTAGCAACTGGCTCCATCATACGCAGCGGTATTCCATATGGAGACGAAGTATGATATTGTGTTCACGTCTCGCCCCTTGTGTTATTTGAACGTCTTCCTAGATCACGGACGAAGAGAGGAAGAAATTTGACCCAAAACAACCCACGCGTAGTCCTCGTGGCCTGCTCTTTGTTTGCTACGCATCCAGCATAGACGAAGGATTCATTCGGCAGAATATCTCATTTTCTCTCAATGATTATTTCCCTATCGCATCATTGCATCCTGTCGGACATGGTGAGCGAGCTGGCAACTGAACGGCATAATTTGCTACTATAACATTCTTTATTATTCATTATAGGGCAAGATCCGATTCTCGGAACTCCTGAATTTTCTATAGATATCCCAGAGAGCCGGAAGAAGAACCCTTTCTTCATAACATCTCGTGGCGGAGAATATTTCTTTGTCCCATCTATATCCACCCTAAAGGGCTGGGCCGAGTTACCCTGAGCAGCTCCGAGTCTAACTTCCACAGCTTTACTCGATGTTCGAGATGGGCTTTGTCATATTCAACGCGACGCTTCTACCCTGTGCTAGTAGATCACATTGTAAAAATGCCACCGTCCTACCAAGTTGGCTGTAAGATAAATGCTCATGTGATGAATGGCCCTTTTGAGCTCGCAGTGTTGTGGGTACAACTTCGTGCTTCATTACCGTCGCGATTCAAGATCGACACGTGACTGAGGGTCATGCGCAGATCATAGACACTTTTAACCTTGACGCGCACGACCCATGGAGCAACTCGGGGCCTCAGCGAGTAGGAAGATCCATGAATCTTCGTTTATGAGCCTGCTTATTACCAATCTCACTGAGATCGCTCGCTTGGTACCCGATCAAGTTATTTCCACTTCTTATATTGATTTACTCTATCCAACTGGTAAGTATGTCTGTCATCCTGTGACATGTTCAAGGGATCTATCTATCAGGGTAGATCTAAGCCAGGACCAGTCAAAGAATATCAACTTATTGCTCGGAACCGTACTAAGTTTTTGCTGCGCACTCGATAGCTTATAACTTGTTTTACCTAGATTGTTGATTGGTATCTGCTTTCGGTCAAAAAATTGCTTGAGAAGAATAGGATGATGGATGAACTAGTGGCGGAGAAGGATAGGATGACAGATGCATTAGTGGCGCATAAGGATTGGATGATCGCACAGAAGGATGAAATGATTGCTGAGAAGGATGAAAGGATTGTTGAGAAGGGGGAAGCCGTGCGTTTATTAGAGAAATCTGCCGACATCGTCGCCGCCTTCCGTGAACTAAAAAGAGCCGAAATCGGTCAGAAATGGGGTGAGTGCCTAGCTTTCTGCATCAGTACATTTTTCATCTTTTGAAGGATCCGTCACACGTTCGCAGGCCTGGAATCGCCTACAAAAAGCTGGGCAGATCGGCCTGAAAAAATCAATCAAACAGCAGAAGCACCCGTGTAGAGACACTCTTGCGTCGGAGCTCTCAGCGTTTAAGGAAAAAACTTGGACTAAAGAACTTGATATGTATCCGGACCTCATCGGCGCAATCAAAGACGGTCTTTACAAAACGACGGAAGATATTTTCGTAATGGACACCCATAAACACCACGATTTCCATGCGGACATCAGCGTTGCCACATATGATGACGCTCGTTTCCTCTACTTCGTTCGTTATTTTTTGGAATTCAAGTTACCTGGCACCGAACTACGAACAGCGGCGTTTTGCGGACAGATGTTGGATTATTTCAATACAGTACGTGAGAAGCAACCACATCGGAGGATCTTTATAGGAATCCTATCAAACTATTTCTCTTCTTGGGTCTACAAAGTCGTGTTTGATAACGATGGGAATGATCCAAAAATTGAGGAATATCCTTGCCCATCCCTCGCAGACGCCATCATTTTCGCCGAGATATCGTTTGCTTCACAGTTGCAAGTGACGATTCCACCGCTCGACGAAGCATTAGATCCTAAATTCTCTATCCTCGCGTTAGGAAAACACCATTTCTTACTTTCTGTCAAGATGCGGCTTGCGCTATTGGACGAAATGGCACCAAAAACTCTATGTCAAGCTGGTTATGCCAATAACACTTCCACATGGTTCCCCCCAGTTCAATACCAAGAACAATTTCAAAGGAATAAGTTTGTGCTGAAGATTACGCACGATAATAAACCTTTGGATAACGAGATCATGATCCTGAAAAAGTTACGAAAAGATCTTAGTTGCCCTCATATCCCTGAATTAGTGTGGACGCGTGGATCCGGGGAGCTGGGAATCTTGCCAATAGGAGAGCCCGTCTTACCAGGAGAGTCAGTGACCATATCACGCAACATTGTCCGGGGCATGATAGATGGCTTGAAATACCTACACAGTCAAGGAATCATCCATCGAGACATTCGTCTATCCAATTTAATTCTTAACCGCAAAGGGAACGATGTCAATGTGGTGATCATTGATTATGAAACTGCTTTCGATATAAAGCGGAGTCACTCCACCACTAGTAAAAATGAAGTTGAATACTTGGGTGGTTATATCTGCTGGCCAAGGCGACTTCTTCAGTCAGGGGACCAATTATATACTCCCAAACCTGCAGACGACCTTTTTGCATGTATCCTGGTGGTCCTTCACCTACTGTTTCCGCGACGATTTGATACGATCAATGCAGGGGACATCCAAGCCGATAACAGCTATTATCAAAACTCTGAGACGTCGAGGGTATTACAAATGTGGACGGACATTGAGAATTCTGCAGTATGGGGACAATTTTATAAGGCAGCAAGGGACGAGGACTACGATGGATTACTAAATATCTCAGAGGTTTTCTGCCATGTTTAATCTCAATATTACATGAATATGGCATCAATTATTGCCTGAACATCCTTTGTAGTCACTCAGCGTGAAGCGCCGACACGTGAGTCATATCCAGAGCACGCGTCGACATCCATAACGCGTAACGCGTGGCACTTGCCAAGTGCTCGCTCTTTGTTTCAGCCTCCATCATGACACAGCGACCCGATACCCTCGTCACTGCCGTTATCCTGGGTTCTCGCTGCAGCTCTGATGTCCAGTCCTTCAAGGACCTTCAGTGCGATCAGAATGCCCTCGCAGTCTGGAATGACAAAGAGACCATCAGGCGTCGCATCTATCGCACTTGGCCCCGCGACCCCAAAGGCGAGAACATATTGCCAGGAAACAGTAGTTTCGGAAAATGCACCTCTAACCAGCTCCAATTTTGGGGATCCACGATTTGGGACTTTTTCTGGGTTCACCGTATACCATCTTTGGACAACTTGATCACAATATCTACTAGCAGCAAACTCTCCAAATGGATGATCGACCACAATGAAATCGAGCACGCCTCGTCTGCATTAGAGTGGGCCAAAAACGAACTGGATCCTCATCAGATCTTTCCATATCCGATCGCAGGTGTTATCGAAGACCAAGAAATGCGCATTCGCCTGGGCTTATGCGGCAAGTCGATGTCGAGAGCCGCAAAGAAAAAAGATGGGGATGAGACATCCAGCAACGGTCGAAGCGAAGACATTGACAACGAACAGCCAGAATCTGAAGATGAGGACAATGGCACCGATCGGGATGCAAAATCTGATGATGGCGGACGCGGCAAAGAGGATGACTCCAACAGTGATGCAGATCAGCCAGTTTGTTGAAACCTATTGATTATATTGATCCCTAATGCTGTATATCAGATCAATGCCATCTTTGGCAAAGACGCTTACCCCGCACCCTGGCCCCTTGTCCCTTTCAGCTATGAGGCTCCCAAGATCGAGCAACGCCTGCCTCTTCATCTGCTGCCCAAAAAACTCATCGTTCATGATCCATGGAGTATTCTCTTACGTCCCAATCAAGAGGAAGATCTCTATGACTGGACTTTAACCCAGGACAAGACATATGTCTACAAATTATTGGTAGGGGTCGAAGGCAAAAAGCGTATGGAAGAGGAAATCAAAGCTCGCGACGAGAAAAGAAGACAAGACCATTCGGAGAAGCTGAAAAAAATAAAGAATCTTCCCGTTGGATGCGATGGTTTCATGCTCACTCCGGTTAAACTAACTGCTGGCCCGGCTGAACCTCCCATCTTCGTCGTTCATGAGATCGCCCCTTATCCTGAGCTAGTCGAGGAAGCACACCTCTACCTATCGCCGAATGAAATGATTGGCGAAGGCAACCATTCGGTGGTCCTTCGCGCCGAATGGGAGGTTCCTCGTTCACTCCTCGTTCCCGACATTTTGTGCCATGAATGTATTCTTGAAGACGTGGAAAAGACTCTTGCCGTGTTGGATGGTGAAGATGGATCTCGTAAAGATCCCCAGTGGAAGGAGAAGTCGGGTGTATGGGAAATGGTTGACAAGGGGAAGCCGGAAGTCACATTAGATATCACTTACGGAAAGGGAAAACGCAGTATGGGAACGTGCATTTATGACTCTGGCTCTAGCAAGACGTCCTTCCGATACAGCGGTCCTGTCAGAATTATCGAGACGAATGTTCGGTGGCAGAATGCCGAAAAAGGGCACTACTGTTCTCACGTTCTAAAACGTATGCACTTGGACGAACGAGGCGGAATTACGGATGCTCATCAACCTCATCCGCTCACAGCTCGTGTCTCACTTATTGCCAAGCTGTATCTATATTCAGATGACCAGCATCTCGACATGGAAAGGGCGAATTATGAACGTTTCCCAGATCACTTTTTTGAGCATTGGACAGGGTATAATATCATTCCGCCTCTCCATGAACCCACTCCTGTCAACGCTGTCGTTCCTCAGTACTACGGGCATTATGAGCAGGATGCCCCCTTCAACAAACACTCGTTCTTGACTCCAATCTTGTTGGTGGAGGATTGCGGCGCACAGGTACGTGTGGGTGACCTGAACATGGACGACAAGTGCGTTATTAGAGTCAGACCCATCTGGGTGTTTGTTCGCCCCCTGGAAACTGATTATGAGACGTTGTTGTCCCTCTCTCTCTTGCAGACACGAGTGTGCGGCGCTGGTTTACAAGTTCCACGAGGCTGGGTATTTGCACAATTCCGTTTACGCGCGGAACATGTTGTGTCAAAAGGGACCTCTTGATAGACCGATGTACCAGCGGGGCACGGGCGAGTTTATGGAAGACGGGCGAAAGTATGCATACCGGCTGATCGACTTTGGGCGCTCGGAGAAAAACGCAGCGGGGAGGGCGGTGGAAGAATCGATGGTAGGCAAGTTATTGAAACATTCCTGGTACCAGTAGTTATGATAGCCATGCGTGCAATGAGATTCATCAGCATCAACGAAAGGATCGGTAATGTAAGATGGTCATGGAATCTTGGAGTCAACTGTGAATCAGAAAGCGCAACCACTCATCAGGTTCCAAATTATAAAAACCATATCTTACGACCATCATATCGTGTGGCCTCGGAGCAAACACTAGTATTCAGTACTCGTCGTTACGCACATAGAACTACAAAATGTCGATATTGTTATCTCCTCACTGCAAGGTAGGTAGCTCGGCCCAGCCTTTTAGGGTGGATATAGATGGGACGAAAAAATATTCTCCACCACGAGATGTTATGAAAAAGGGATTCTTCTTCCGGCTCTCTGGGACATCTATGGAAAAGTCGGGAGTTCCAAGGATCGGATCTTGCCCTATGAAACAACAAAAAACACAAAAACAGTTATAATAGCAAATTATGCCGTTCAGTTGCAAACTTGCTTACCATGTCTGACAGGTTGCAATGACGCTACGGGGAAATAATCGTTGAGAGAAAATGAGATATTCTGCCGAATGAATCCTTCGTCTATGCTGGATGCGTAGCAAACAAAGAGCAGGCCACGAGGACTACGCGTGGGTTGTTTTGGGTCAAAATTTTTCCTCTCTTTGTCCGTGATCTACGAAAGACGTTTAAATAACGTAGGGGGCAAGACGTGAACGCAATGTTATACATACTTCGTCTCCATATGGAATACCGCTGCGTATGATGGCGCCAGATTCTAGATATGCCTTGGATATGAACGGATCGAGAGTTCTTGGTACATTTTTTCGTATATGGGCTGTGAACGGACAGTAATACTCGCTTGGTCGATATGGCGAAATATTGGGATTATCCCGAATGATATAATCGAAATCGTTCCTTTTGAATTTGTCATTGGCAATAATGGGATTGTCTTTATAAGGACAGAGTGCAAGCGGTGCACCCTGTCAAGGTATAAGATAGATAAGTCACTTGTGGAGACAAAAAAAAAACATTTAGAGAGAGAAAGACATACGGATGGGAATCTTCCAAATAATCGTGCGCCAAAAAGATCTTTGACCTCGTCGTCATCAAGTGCGGGAGCGTCGGGTCGTTTGCTGAGGATCTCTTTCATAGAATCCAAGTTCTGATCCCTGAACCAATTAAACAGCAAAACGTCCTGTTCGAGCTTCCTGAAGACCAACATTGTACCGTCTTTGGTCCAAGAGGGACGAGGTGTCGTGCTATTCGGATTATCGAGGGCAGGATCACCCTTATACCCCATGACGACGACACCAGAATCGACCTCAAGCTGACCAGGCTTAGGAGCCACGACACCCCTGTTGTACTTTCGTGTTACAATGATGATTACTACGTTCAATCAAAAAGGTCGCCCTAACCTGGGAGCCGGTTGGCTTATACCATCCAAAAAACCAAAGTGCTCGTGATCCTTCATGGCTCCCTGTCGCACCGCGCCTTGGATACACGTATACGCTATGGAGGACCCGAATAACTCAATCGCTTCGTTGGACCATTTCGTCAAGTCAGCCGGAGCTAATTGAATGAATATGAGCCACTCGTAGGGAGATAGTAGCCGTCAATGGATCGTTTCTCACAACATGCTGCGATTGAGATGACACCATGGAGACCGCCTGCTTCGAAGGGGTCGTCCCATTTTGCGTAATCACCCAGGAATCCCCTGTCGGATTTCATGGGATTCGAATCGAACCGCATGTCGCCCGTTCCATCAGTTACTCCAAGAAGGATGATACCAGCGCGAGAAAAGGCAATCTGCCACTGTCGTTTGGGGATACAAGGTTCAGAGGATGTTGTGGAATCCTCTTTTGCGTCGCTTATTTGGTGCAGGAGCTGTGAAACATCTTTAGATGGGGTTGGCTCAAATTTCTTGAGAGCGTCCTTGAAAGCAGAGACTTGATCTTTCTTGATCTCGAAGAAAATGAAGTTCTCTACATTCTGATGGAACGTTATTAGACACCCAGCAGCCATGGCATATACGAATACGTCACCTTTGGAAAGCGGAATAAGACATCGCCTTGAACATTGTTAAGATCAGGTAAGCCACGAGGAAACTCAGGGAATGGGAAGTCTGGATCTCGAACGAGAGGTATGGTTGCCCTTTTCAAGATATTTTTGAAGCGTTTGAAGGAGTATTTTATGTGCGGCTCCATGTTGGAGAGGCAGGACCCACAAGTTGCAATTAAACTCACTCTACTTGAATCTTAGCTGACATATCTTCAGCTCCGTTCCTAATAATTGCGCGTTTCTCATGCTATTATTTGCTAACCTTATTTAATTCCTTTAGTAAATGGTGGATCAGTTTAATTTTCCGTTTGCTAAATGTGGAATGTCCGTTCGGTGTCATAGCGGGGTCCTGGCGTGAACCATGTAACTGGTGTGCGAGACTCGTTCTACATCGAGAGAACAAGCGATGAACTATTCTGATCTTGACGTTGCGATTGCATATCAAAGTTGCAAGCAATTCAGAAGTTTCTAGAATCCGCTGAATGCGGCGTATTCGATGTATTGAGAGAAGAAGTCACGTAATCTCCGAGATGTTCTATTTCGGTCACTATGCCATTGTTAGATGCTACGGCACTGGTGGATACGTGACGTGTGACGTGTGGCTGTGTCAATAGTATTTGCCTACCCCTACCCGTTTGAAGGCGGCTTCAGGCTCACCGCAGTCGTATAGTGCAACACCTTGCACAACATCATTGTTTCGTTCCCATTACTAACTATCGGTCGATAATAATTAGGCGTGACCAACCGTAGCCTGAGGTGTATATGGCACCTCTAAGTACTTAATTTCCTCAGGCGTGAGTTGAATGTCGATCGAAGCTTACAAGCCATCAGCGCATCAGCCATGGTGGCTCAGCTCACAAGGCTCAACAAAAAAATACCCACCGACGATATCCATCAAGTGAGTTATAGACGTCAATCCGATGATGGGTGCCGTCACATGCTCTTTGGACATGATCCATGCCAAGGACACTTGGGCCATGGATATATTGCGCTTCTTTGCGATTTCTTCAATGCGGTCGATGATGACGCAGGTGGCATCGGATTTGGGGTAATACTCGACAAACCTTTTTGGGGGGGGGGTGGTTAAAAATGCATAGGAAGAGTGAGTGGAGAAGAATAAACGACTTGCGGGTCCGTTTGGCTGCGCTTCGTGCTTGCGGATAGGGGGCGGGTGAGCAAACCGCGTGCAAGAGGAGACCAGGGGATGGAGCCAACGCCAAAATACTAGAGATCAATCTGTATATGAATGCATTTGTTCCTATTAGGGAAACGCACCTTGAGGGTTGGGAACATTTCGCGTTCTTCCTCACGATAAATCAAGTTGTATTGGTTTTGCATGGAGATGAAGGGAGTTAGCTTGTTTGCCATGGCGTAATCTGCGAAAGGACGCTACTGAGTAAGTGTATGAGATGGTAGGGTTCAACGACGTACTCTGCATAGCATGGACTAGGAAAACGGAGTTAGTATCGGAACAGGAAACGTGACCATTACGCACATTGCCATGCCCAGCAAGAGGACATCCCGATGTAGCGCACATATCCAGCTTTAACCACATCGTGCAGCGCCTGCATCGTCTCTTCAATCGGCGTCTCATAGTCGAAGCGATGGCCTGTTGTCATAAATGTGTATAATTGAGGGACAGGAAACGAGCATACATTGCAAAACATCGATATACTCCAACTGGAGCCGCTGCAAACTGGCCTTGACCGAGTCGAATATATGCTAAGTGCGACAACAGTGGGGACAATGGAATGATTGCTGCAACATTTTTTTTTACCTTGCGGCTCAACCCATGCTGGTTGACATAGCCCAGTTCGTCGACATTAACGCCGCAGAGCTGTTCGCTTTTGTTACGTCCAACCGTAGTATAAAGCTATACGGATAAGGTTCAACGTATGTAGGCAACCTGTAACGCAAGGCAAGTCAACCTTGGTCATGATGACGATTTCTTCTCTAGGGAGTTTGAACTGCTTAATCGCTTTTCCGAGGACGATCTCAGAGTCTCCGTAAGAGTACACCTAGTGCTGATGAGAATCCTGGAATTAGTGATGATGATGGAAATGCCTGCGTTTGCGGTATCAAATGTGTTGATGCCGGCTTCATAGCTATGCAATGCACAGGCGGCTGGTGTTAGGGTAAATCGCAGGACAGAGGAGACAACATACGCAAGCTGGATGTGCTTCAAGGCTTCCTCTTCTGGCAAAACCCAGGGTTGCCATTCTGGTGATCCGTAGGACATGCATCCTAATATGATCCTGGAGACTTTGAGGCCTGAATTGCCAAGTCGGACTGATATGATGAAGTTGAATATGATAACCTTGCAGAGTCCTTCGAACTTACCGTAGGACATTTTCTTCTTTTGCAGATTCGCAGCCATATCGAAGGACGAAGCTGGAACTTGCCGGTCATGTATTATTGCGTCACGCGTCACGTCACGAACGGCGTTTTTTTCCTCTGATGACCGTTCGCATCCCCCTCCACTCGACCGGGTAATGCTTTGGGGCGGGGAATGGCAAGGAAAGTACTTTGATCCAGCGCTTCAGTGTTGGCTGGTCTCGGTTGTGATAACGTGGTCAGTCCCATAACCTTCAAGTTCTCTGACAGAGATTCCCATGACTTTCACGCAAAGCAGAAGGATGTTTTTTTTTTTTCAAGTAGGATGGCTCTGTACGCGTCAATATCCAATATTCAATGTTCAAGCTTCAAGACTGAAACTGAAGCTAAGCCTCTAACCATTCCGAAAAAAAACTTCTTGTTACGCGTAAAGGATGATACGAAGTCAACAAGTTCAGCATGTCCTACTTTCAACGCGATTAATTTGGATGTTAAGACTGTTACAACTCTCCACGTCGAGAGCTGACCGAACCATCGCTATTCAACGTCCTCTTCGTGTAAGTCCGTCATCTTCAATTGGCATCATCCATCTATGATGTCAGAACTTTATATTTGCTACTTCAGAGGGTGAATTCCCAATGAGACGATTTTTCCACCAAGATCTCTGAGATTCTGTTGTGCTACGTGTGGATCGCTGGCTGATTTTTTTTTTTTTTTTTTTTTTTTGATATCAGCTTCAAGAACTATCGCTGCTGAACGTCCGCTTCGTGTAAGTTCTCCATTTCCAATTCACGACATCGTATCTATCAATATTTGCTACTTCACAGGGTGAATTCCCAATGAGAATTTTTTTTGCACCAAGATCTCTGAGGTTCTCAGCTGCTCGTGGATGTCTGGCTAATTTTTTTTCTTTTTTTCGCAGGCCTTGGTCACCATTATGGCCGCGGACTAATGCGGCGACGACCATGACAAGTATGACCCTGCTGATGGACCGTAGACATACATACATTATCATGTAATAGATGCGGGGGATAGAATACCATTTGAAGGGCTTAGTTCCCCTTTCCCTTTCCCATTGCATTTGTTTTTGTTGGAGTGATTAGCATGACGTAGTTCTTCACTCTTTCGGCTATCATGAAGTGGCAACTAAGCAACCTGATATTCTTGTTGCTACCGTTTTCCTGGCGCTGGCTGTGATAACACTGACGTCTAGTTCTTCAAGAACCCCCGCCGCGATCAGAGGGCTTTTGCGGTCTGGAACTGCAGGGACACTGCGTGCGGTCTATCGAACCTGGCCCCGCAACCAGTCCTTCGGTACCAACAAAATCGGCTGTACAATTTGGAAACTTGTACAACCAGGTCAAAAATTTGACGCGTCACCCATCTGCACATCTGCAGCGTCCTCGGCCTGCTGACTATGTGGATTCGGCCGGAACTGTCCGAGATGTCAACGAACGTCTTACTAATTGCTCACCGCGGGTATCAACCGACGACGTTCATATATAAACGTTTATCATCATTCAAGACCGAAAAAGTTCCTCGCTCTTCAAAGCTTCATCCTCGCTGATACGATATGGCTGCCAATCTGCAAAAGAAGGGAATGCCCTACGGTAAGTTTGACCCACTGGCGCACGCACGAGATGATCTTATTCACTTCATCAATAATACTATGAATCAGTCCGACTAGGCAATTCAGGCCTCAAAGTCTCCAAGATCATCCTGGGATGCATGTCCTACGGATCTCCCGAATGGCAACCCTGGGTTTTGCCAGAAGAGGAATCCGTGAAGCATATCAAGGCTGCGTACGATGTCTCCTCCCCTTTTCTTGCAGTAATACAGGGCCCTAACATCTGCCGCCTGCGTAAAATAGCTATGAAGCTGGCATCAACACGTTTGATACCGCAAATGCATGCATCTCTGGTACAAATCACTTGATTCCTCACTGATTAGCACCATTAGGTATACTCTTACGGAGACTCTGAGATCATCCTCGGAAAAGCGATCAAGGAACTCAAACTTCCCAGAGAAGAAATCGTCATCATGACCAAGGTTCATCTGTTATGCACTACCACTCTCATCCACATGCGCTGACCTCATCCGTGTATAGCTTTATTCTGCCGTTGGACGTGATAAAAGTGTAAGTCTCTGGGGTTCCAACGTTGACGAGCTGGGATACGTCAATCAGCATGGATTAAGCCGCAAGGTAGACAAAAAACATGACTGTTGCTCATCTCATCGTCGCTGACCGATATGATCGTTGTTTTTGGCATCTAGCATATATTCGACTCGGTCAAGGCCAGTCTGAAGCGGCTTCAATTAGACTATGTCGATGTTTTGCAATGCCATCGCTTCGACACTGATACGCCGATTGAGGAGACGATGCAGGCGCTGCACGATGTGGTTCAAGCTGGATATGTTCGTTATATTGGGATGTCTTCGTGCTGGGCATGGCAATGTACGTACCATCATCTTTATTATGCCATTCCAGTGTTTTAACTCTGTAATCCTAGTCCATGCTATGCAGAGTACGTTCCTCAAAACCTATTAAGCTCATGCTGCTTACTAGATTTATTATTCCACTGGCAGATTACGCCATCTCAAACAAGCTAACACCCTTCATTTCTATGCAAAATCACTATAGCTTGATTTATCGTGAGGAAGAACGCGAAATGTTCCCAACCCTCAAGGTGCGTTGGCCCAAGTGGAATGTAGTCCATTTATGATGTCCATAAAGCACTTTGGCGTTGGCTCCATCCCTTGGTCTCCCCTTGGACGCGGCCTACTTACTCGCCCCTCGTCCGAAAGCACGAAACGTGGGGAAACTGACTGGCAAGTTTTTATTCATTCTCTACCTGTAAATCGGGCCTTTTTTTTTTTTTAACTGCATGAGATAGGGCTATAGGGAGGTACTCCAAATCCAACGCCACCTCTGCCATCGTTGAGCGCGTTGAAGAAATTTCCAAGAAGCGCGGTATATCCATGGCGCAAGTGTCTTTAGCGTGGATGATGTCCAAAGACCATGTGACGGCACCGATCATCGGCTCGACGTCTCTAGCACATTTGACGGATATCATTGGTGGGTGTTTTGTTTGATGTCTGAGCCAATAACTGAATGATGATGGGCTTTTAATAAGCTTCGGTTCACGTTCAACTCACTCCTGAGGAGATCAAGTACCTTGAAGAGCCATATACACCGCGGGAGATTATTGGTCATACTTGATTAAGATGCGTACTTGTGTTGGAACGAAACAAAGGATTTGATGCAGATGTACGTCACAAAATCAAATCGCGAATGAACTGTGCGGTGTGAGTGTGAGCGTCCCTGATGTCCTTTGAGGCGGGTATGTACTGTAAGTATAGGGTATTGGTCCGCGCCGGGGTTGTGTAACACAAGGATAAAACTCAGCTATGGGTATCTTGGAGGTGAAGGTAGAGTGGGGAGTGCAGAAGGTTGGCGGTCTGTGCATCTCTTTCAAGACTCTTTCGGAAGTGCGGACGACATGTAGTGACATGTAGATTGGTATGTAATTGGCACCACCAAGTCTTCGGACGAAAACGCCTTCCCAAGTTTTTTCTCCAACGGGAACTAGCATCATTTTTTGTGAACTTTCGATCAGAGCCATGCACGCTCTTGAAACAACGGACACATGTCATGTCAAACCAAAAAGCGCACACTTCGGCCCTTTTGGGTAACTATAGGCTTGACCAGTTGTGTAAAGTGGGGAACCGGCGCGTGTAGCGCTGTCGCCGTATCATCAACCCTTCCGTGACTGCGTTGACATTTGATCATTCTTGCACTGGAAGGCTTGAGAGCTGTCCCTTGGGCGATTATTTCATGAAACCGTTCCCTTCGTGACGAGTCCATATGACTCCCTTCAAGCTTCATCACTGCGACAGGCCATATGAAGTAACTCATAGCAAATGTAGGTCTTGTCTTGTTCAACGAGAAGATAAGATACAATTTACAAAGATTTAGTTTTTGGTTGCTGTCCAAAATGCAGTTTGATACGTATATCCCATCATCGACCGAATGTTATTGGTGTACGTCGTATCAATTTGCCGCTCATTCTGCCGTGTCATTAAAAGATCTGAAAAATTACTCGTCACGATGGCCATGCTCACTGATAGTTCAAACCCAAGCTTGCGTGCTAACGCCTTCACCTCTTCTAGCGTCAGCTCGATTGAGGGTTCGTGGCTATTGTTATTCTCCCAATGCCACAGAAGAGGTCCTAGATTGATCCACACCCCGCCCGGCGCCAAGATCTTGTGTATGACGCGGAGGTAATTGACCACATTCTTGGCCTACTACGGCACGAGATTTGACTCGTTAAGTTATCAAGCCTGCAGGAACGTCACTGACCGTATCGATGAAGAAGCACGTTAGTATAGCATCCCATTTTCCGGCATGCGGTTCCTGTGGATCTGGATCCCCTCCATAAACTTCTTCGAAATCCCCTAATGATTGTCTTTATAGCCACTGCATGTAAGAAATTCAAACTAACCAGCAACCAATGAAAAGTTGGCAGTCCGAGGAAGGTCCGATGGTAATACATTGGGAATTTTGACGGGTCGGAGCATCGCCTCATTATTTGGGACATTGGAGAAAGTGTGAACGTAGGGATAGATCGTGTGTTGGTCGATTCGATCTGTTCTGCATTATTCCGGACGTTCACTGCTTTTCTATGCGATGCTCCACTAGACGTAACGCACCTATTCAACAGGAAGAACGAAGCTAGCAACATATAATGCGAGAATTCGTTTCCTTGACAGGAAAAGCCTTCATGGTACCATCTTCGTGTCATAATGTCGATTTGGTTATTACGTGACACTTACCAAGATGCGCAACATCCCAAGCAAGCCGCCCTAGTCCCGCCCCAGGTACTAACACCCGCAACGATCCCCTGTCATTCGAGTCTTAATGGAACCCCACGCGAACGTGCATGAGCAATCGACGTCACCTCTGCGATTCTGGAACGTGAGAGTAGTATTGCAGCAATGCGTCTTGAATCGGCTTGTAGCATGCCTCTCTCTCTTGCTCTCCCTCACATTAAATATGCGTGAAAAACCACAGCTTTGTTTTTGAACACATTCAAAACGGACTTACTTCGGCACTCCAGTCTCTTACTAACTGCTTGAGAGTGCTCTTGAGTTTGTCCATGTCGTTTTCCGAAGGCTTGAATCTGGAGGTATTTCCGCCGCTTTGCGAGAGTGTAAGTTGGAGTCCACGCGGATGTGAATGTGGGTGACTCAGATGTGTGTCGGTATGGGGGTGAGGTGTAGCGCCTTGGATGACGCGTCAGGCCTTTTTTTCTTTTTCTTTTAGTGTAACTCTTACCTGACTGGGACTCGGCGTCTACTGATTCATCGTCCAGTTCGTGTCCAAAAATCTCTGGGCTTTCGACTATTTGCTGTACGAATCGATCATTGACCAAGATAGCCTCATCGACGTCATCGATCTTTTTCTTATAGCCCAGACTATCCAGTATCTCTTGGTCTGCTCTTGGAAGTTTGTATATGTCCCTGCGCCGTTTATTGTTTGCTGAAATCTGTCATCCGGCGTCAAGCCACCATCAAAATCGGGAACAAACGGACACACACCGAATATCGTGCATAATTCCGAAACGTCGTTATCACTTCTTGAAAATGCTTGCGTTCTATAACAATAGCATATGGTTATTACTTTTTACAGATAACGGAATCGGACCAAACAAGGTACCTTCTTCAATATCGGCCTCGTCGAGTGGCATTGCCAGAGGTTGCGGCTGTGACAGTACCAAAATCGGATATTAATTATTATATTTGTAGCTGTTTTCCAGCAGCTTCCACCATCGTCCAACCAGTATGGTGAGCCTTTGGATATTCCATGCTGCGCTGAGATTGACATCCCTCTTCGTTAGGCTCGAAATGAGGAAAAGGCGCAGTCTATGCTTTATCGTTTTCGCGAAGCCCAGGCGGCGGAACTTGGCCTTGGCACCCGAGCCGACCGCCGACCTCGGATGGCAAGCGCATGCAAAAGTTTGAGAGAGTGTGAACGATGGAGAGGAGAAATTCTGCGAGAAATAAGTCGGAAAGTTTCCAAAATCCAGGACTGTGTGTTTTTTGCTTGATTCCGGTAGCTTGGCTAGCTAATCCCCCTTCCTCGACAGCGGGTTTGACCGATTATGAGGTTAGGGACCTGAACGACGAGATTAACAAGCTTTTACGGGAAAAGAGGCACTGGGAGAATCAGATAGTGGCATTGGGCGGTGCCAATTACAGAAGAAATGTAGCCATGTTGGATGCGGACGGTAAAGAGGTGCCTGGCACAAAAGGATACAAGCATGTGTCTATCGGTCCTTTTTTTCACGTCTAGATCTGAACTTGAGCATTTTCCAGATACTTTGGGCGAGCGAAAGATTTGCCAGGCGTGCGCGAATTGTTCCAAGGCAGGAAAAAAGAAGAAGAGGAAGAAAATCAGGCCTTGACGTTCTACAAAAAGTTCATGAACCAAGGCCCAGCGTACTATGGAGACATGGACGAAAATGATGGAAAGCTGCTTCGATTTGAGCAAGAAGCTGAAGAAGAAGGTGCGTCGAGAATTAATCACATCTTCACTTGATGCATATGCGGGTTTCAGACTGGGGTGAAACATACGCGAATTTGAAGGAAGTTCTGCATTTGACTCCTAACGACCAAGTTCACGTGTCGCGGCCTGGCGCTGATGCTTCACCACATGTCGATGGCATAAGTGCCACTTCGGTTACTTCGAGCGCCAAGCGTAAATCGTCAGAGGAAGATGATACAACTATGGCCGTTGATGAAGATACATCAAAACGAACAAAAGTTGATGCGGCCGTTACCCCAGCATCGCCTCAAGCACCGGAGAACGACTCGATACTTGTACACGCGAAAGCTATTGCCGCAAACATTCCATTCTTGAAGCCTGAACATGTTTTACCCCCCAAGTTGCCAACAAGACAGGAAATGGGAGACATTCTGCTAGAACTACGGAAAAAGTCTCTGGTGGAAGAATATTTTGGTGATGGAGACACGTAACACTGTCGTGTTTGTGTGAGTAGCTAGACGACCTTGACAGTCGTAATCATCTAAAAAGGTATTGTGCTGTCTTAGTCGTTTTCCTGTTGTTCACTATAATCATCTGGTTAATGAGATCACATACGGTCAACCGCCCTTGAGCTGTCACTCACGTAAACTTTAAGCGCTACAGGTCACCATTGACAGTCATAGTCATACAGCCAAAACCGTCAAATGGGTGGTGTGACCTGTGAAAGAATGGCGATCTCGGAGGATCATCGATCATCTGTGACTACAATCTGCAACCCGACATTTTAACACCAACCTCCATCCGTAATTATCAAACAGGAAGTGTGGATCCTATGACAGACGGTGATCTCGGTGGACTGACACCTTCATGATCTGTGATAATATGATCGCGTGTGTAGGCACATCACGCGCATGGTGCAAATGACAGACCTGTGGCGGCGGCGCTGTCAGTGCATCGTGTTTCAAACCATCATCAGATCACTGGGAGCCGCGTCACACTTCGTAAGAAGCGGCAACCTCTTTTTTTTGACCTGACCCCGTGGGCAACGGTACTAACTATTCTACAGGAGAAGTAAAACATTCAAGAATGTTTGACGTACATATTCTAATACGGATAAATTCATTACCCATCACTAGTCATAGCCATAACTGCGGTGCGCGACGAAAGAGCGGCGACCTCGGAAGACCGACACTGATCATAACGGGGTTGCTATGAATGACAATGCCTATAAAAACAACGTGCAGGATAGACTTCGGGCAGAGGCTGGTCCTTTCCGAGTCATCCCCAGGCTACTGCAATGCGCTTCAACTCAATTGTCGCCACTTGTCTACTTTTCTCCATATCCATCATAAATGCGTTACCAATGTTTTCCGCATCGTCACTGGCTCGGCCTAACGCACAGTCGGTAGGTATCACCATCCTCCATACCTGTTCCACCTTTTTTGCCCTGTTGCTCTTCTAGCCTGAAATAATTCTGGGACCAATAGTGGTAAACAAGTACGATCATCAAGTTTTCCGGGCCAAGGCGCCCGATGAAGCCCAGTGGGAACTTATCATCCTGATATTCAACAAAAACTGTCATGCTTGGGATGGGAAATATAACAAGGCATACTATAAATGGTCGCAACAGTTTAGATTCAACCTCGTTCTTCGTTCCGACAGAGACAAACTCCAACATGTGGCTTACATTGTCGTGACGAATCGTGTTCCGGATATCAATCCGACGCAGATGGACAATGTCATTCATCACAGTCTCTTCTTGGAAAAATCGGAGGAAGCAAAAAGAGAAGAAAAAAAGTATAGCTTGTAAGTAGTATAAGCTGATTTCACTCATCACAGTAATGACCACCAATGGGAAACCCTGGCGAAGTATGCTACGTAGGTGATTATGACATGGATGCGGATAATTTGAATATCGCTCCACTATAGTGCTAATCCGCAAGATTTCAAGTGGGAATCAGGCCGTGAGTGGTTTGCACAACCAATTTTCTCACTGAAGAATATGCTAGAAGAAGCCGAGTAAGTATAAATTGGGACGTAGACGCAGTATGTACTGAATTTTGCTTCACAGGGAACAAGAGTACGGGGGTCATCACAACCCGATAGAGCATTTGGCAGCAGATGCTCTACTAGAATTATATTATGATCGTATTTATATAAACAAGGCTCCCGTCCTTCCGGCGCACGCTCCGCCATGAGTTCAACGACTTTTGGGCTTCAAGCTTCACGCATCATGGGCAGAATATTAATGTGATGATAATCAACATCCCTGGCACGAGTTTCCTCCGCCTGGTTGGAACCAACATCTATTCTCTAGTTGATGGTTTGTTCTTTTCTCTCCTACATAACATACGGAAGCTTCATTTCCTTACCATCATCAAATGATTTTCTGTGTGAAAAGAAGTTAGGAACATGACATTGTATAGCTGTATATCTGCACAAGACAATTGCATGCTTATCTGTACATGCATTATGTTCAAGTTCATCATTACAGTGACAGCATCATCTGTTAAAACATATACATGTATTTGACTTAATACTCAACCATTTCACTACTTATCTTATCTTATCTTATAGTTATAATAATTAATCAGAGATTAGATAACAATTAACAGATTAGATATGAGCAAGATAATAAATTAAGAGTGAATAATTAATGTGTTTCATATTTAACTGAATATTATATTTGTTACAGTCAATGTCCACAATGTCATTCAGCATCCAAGTCTACAGTGACAAACCAAGTCTCTGTTACAATACGGACTTTATTTCTATTTTTCTCTATTTTATTCAGAGGCCTACAGGATGCAAGCATACGGTGAGAAGGCCCCTATCCAGATATGGCAGGAGGATTATATAACACAGGGTGGCTATATGATCAAGGCTATTAGGGGGTATTGGGTGAAATGGTGTTTGCAGGAAGGGACTGAGAGTCTGGGTAAGTCTGGACAGGTCTGGGAGATGGGTCTGGGTCTTGTTGCTGCGTGTGCATAGCCTTAGTGGCTGTGCAGACTGTGTGCACAGACCAACAACTCAGGTATATAAGGTGTGCATTCTGTAGGTAGGAGTCCTTAAGACTCTAGATTGTTTCCTCCTTGTAGGTCACAGACTATTGTGTCTTAGCTTTGTCTCTATACTATTCTCTTCTCTGAAGCTTGTGATTGTGTATAAGGATTAGTCCTAACATAATCTAGAGTCTTCTTATCACACCCTTTGTCATTGGTCATAGTGCAGAGCAAGTCTTGCTCATCATCATGGACAGTGACAAAGAGAGTTTCATTTTTTGACAAACTGTCTGACTCTGTACACGTTACAGCACATGTCTACAGACAGCCTCGAGGAATCTAGGTGACAGCGACTATGACAACAGATAGCCTCATTCTACTGTTGTAGAGTGACTACGGCTAATTGGCTACTGGCAATAAAACAGTACTAGACAAGAGCTTGGAGCATGCTGTAGTTGACTGGGCATGGTCTTGCAGGCACCAGCACTAGTATTGCGGAAAAGGGAGCAGACCTCCTGAAGAAAATCCATTTGTGTGCCATGTATCAAGGAGATACAGTCTAGAAATACCAATTATGTATCAGATCTATTTGATCTGAGCACAAGGACATTCTAGTGAACACCCGGGCACCACACACTTGGGTTATTTGGTGGAATTAAATTGAACATTCGAGTGCAGGTGTGTTATTGACCGCATTGGACAGTGGTAGTATTGGGAAGTATTACTACAGAAGAAGAGTTGACATCCCTCTACTTGAGGCGTCATTGGAATTGCAGATCTAAAGAAGATCAAACAAAGATAGGAATGGCAGGGCTGTTCAAATTCGTATTGCCAAGGGCCAACATGACCCTTGTTCAGATTGGGAAGGTATTCTCGATTGAATGGGTGCAGGGATGCGCAGAGAAGAAATCATCCAAAACAGTACAAGCCTGGACCAACAACTGGCAGTGTGATGCTCATGTATGAGCATGGAGTGTTACAGTTGATGTCCACAATGTCGTTTGGTGTCCAAGTCTACAGTGACAAACAGAGTCTCAGTCTGTTCCCAGCCACTGGACAAGGGTTCTAGGCACTAAGTCTGACAATGACAAAGGCTAGCAAGAGAGCAAGGAGAGCAGTTGAGACAATGAGCGAGAGAGCATTCAAGGTTATGGATAAGATTTGACTAAGTTGGAACTAAAGAACTATGGTACATGAGAGGGGTTTATATATGTTAGGAGAACAATAGAAACTAAAGGGGAAAGAGCATAGCTATCTAGGAAAGGAAAGGTGAAGGTAGCTATAAAAGGAGATAATGTCCAAGCGTAACTATGGGTTTGTAACAAGTAAATGTAGTCCATTAACAAAGGGAAAAGAGAACTGTAACATTACCCCCTTTGTATGTGAGAAGTCACTGACTTCTACCAGCCAGAGGTTGTCCAACTGTGATCTGTCCTAGACTCGGCCCATTTGACAGCATCCAGTTCTTTGTCAATGTTTCCACCTTCCATTTGAGAGCTTCAGCAGCTCGGTGCAGATTTTGTGCGTTCTGGAGGAAGGAATTGCGTTCCTCATAGGTCATCTCATGTGGATCGATAGTGAGGGTGAGGGCAGTGAGATTGTCGGTGGCAGAGGAAAGGTTGGTGATAGAGCATGTGGCGGCGGCGAGGGCATCAGCGACGATGGTGAGTGTAGTGTTCCTTTTGACAAACTGGGCAAAATGGGGGAGGTGATGATCATCAGGGTGTATCTGGGGAAGGAGGTTGGCAGGGTGGATGTGGAGGTCGTCATCCTCGAAGTGGATGACTGTGTTGTTTTCTATGAAGACCTCAAGTGGGAGGTCTGGGATGGCAATGAAGGGTGAGAGGGCTGCAACGGTTTTGTCAATGCACCAGTGAGCGCAGGGGAGGAGGGCCAGGACGGTGAAGTAGGCGGCGAGGGCGAAGAAAGTGAACATGGTTTCTGACGTGGTTAAGATGGTTGTTGGTACAGGGCAGACTGTTCTTTTATAGGTCGTCTTCATCAAAATCTGGATCTGAATCATCCACTTCTAGTTGATTCAGGATGTCAGGGTCTGTGAGAAGCTTGTGGTTTTCCCTGATGAACATTTCCAAAGCCATGAACTGATAAGTACTGAGGTTGGTGACAGGTGTGGAGAGGAATCTCTTGATCTGTCTGACAACTTTGAGCACCAGGTCTTTCCGCTTGTCTAGCAAGTAGCAAAGGTCGTCGGTATAATTGTCCATAGATAGGATCGGTCTACCTGGGAGCATGATTCCTTGATTAGATAGCCAGACCTGTGCGCTGAGATCTAGTATCTTTTTAGAGAGTTTGTCGAGTTTTTCATATTCTTCTGGGCATAGGAGCCTGCCGTGGGTAGTGTCATAAATGTCATTTTTCTTTATTGCAAGATTCTGATAAACTGGTGGGCCTGTTGTGTAAGGTGGTAGGTTGTTGATCAAGAACCATAATTGATAGAATCCCAGGAGGTATTGTTGAACTGCTTGGCAGGGGATCTCTGTTGTTCCAGACAGATTCTTCTGATGGTCGCAATTGTGTTATGGTTGATGTCCACAACGTTGTTCAGCGTCCAAGTCTTCAGCAACAAACTGAGTCTCAGTCTGTTCCCAATCACTGGACAAGGGTTCTAGGCACTAAGTCTGACAATGACAAAGGCTAGCGAGAGAGTGAGGAGAATGGTTGAGGCAACAAGCAAAAGAGCATTCAAGTTATGGATAAGATTTGACTAAGTTGGAACTAAAGAACTACAGTACATGAGAGGGGTTTATATACGTTTAGAGAACAATGGAAACTAAAGGGGAAAAGGCATAACTATCTGAGAAAGGAAATGTGAAGGTAGCTATAATGTCCAAAGCATAACTATGGGTTTGTAAGAAGTAAATGTAGTCCATTAACAAAGGGAAAAGAGAATTGTAACATTACCCCCTTTGTATGCAAGAAGTCACCAACTTCTACCAGCCAGAGGTCGTCCATCTGTGGTCTGTTCTGGATTCTGCCCATTTGACCGCATTGTCGAGTTCTTTTGTCAACGTTTCTACCTTCCACTTGAGAGCTTCAGCGGCTCGATGCAAATTTTGTGCATTTCATAGGAAGGAATCGTGTTCCTCGTAGGTCATCTCATGTTGGTCAATGGTGAGGGTAAGGGTGGCAAGGTTGTCAGTGGTGGAGGACAGGTTAGTGATAGAGCATGTGGCGGTGGCAAGGGCATTGGCAATGATGGTGAGTGTGGTGTTTCTTTTAACGAATTGGGCGAAATGAGGAAGGTGGTGATCGTCAGGGTATACTTGAGGAAGCAAGTTGGCTGGGTGAACGTGGAAGTCATCTTCCTCGAAATAGATCACAGCAGTGTTCTCAATGAAGACCTCGAGCAGAAGGTCTGGGATGGCAAGGAAGGGCGAGAGGGTGGTGACAGAGAGAAGGATGAGGACAGTGAAATAAGCAACGAGGGCAAAGAAGGTGAACATGGTTTCTGTTATGATGTGAGTTTGGCATTAGGTGGTTGTACTCAAAGAATTTATATGTATTCCAAATCACTGTTGTCCATGTCCGAATCCGAGCTTTCTATATCCAGTGGATCTTCGATTGCAGGGTCGGTAAGGAGTTCTCATTCTTCTGCGATGAACCTGGTTAACGAATTCAGGTGTTGAATTCCTGGTGTTGTGGTTGGAGTGACTAAAAGTCTTCTGATTCTTCTGACAATATCCACTATTATTTCTCTTTGTTTGTTGAACAAATACTGGAGGTCGTCGAGGATATCTTCAATAAGGATACAAGGTCTTCCTGGGATTCTGATTCTTCATCCTAGTAACCAAATTTGTGCACTACACTCCTGTGCCTGTCTAGTGATTTCATCAATCCGTTTATATTCTTCCAGACATAGCAATCTTCCATCAATGCTTTTGTAAATGTCACTGCTCTTGATGGCTAGAAGTTGGTAGACCGGTGGATCTTCATTATAGGTGGGTAAATCATTTACTGAGAATTGTAAATCATGGTATTGGGGAAGATAGTTCTGGATGGCATTGCAAGGGAACTTTGTTGTTCCTGAAGGGTTCTTCTGGTGATGGTGATTAAGTTGAGGGGTGCGGTAATATTGTGTGACCAATGCCACGGTTCATGTAAGTTTTCCTGATAGATTTGGTGCTTTAGGGGTGTGTTGGATGGGAAAGTATTGTATGCAGGTGTAGATCATTTTTTCTTTAAGAGCTATAGTGTACCGAGAGAGTGTCGAACAATTAAGCTTTGTATAATGATAATTTTGTTTCAAGATGTGGCAGTTTCTATATTGAGTCATGGTTCAGAGGTGTTGACGTTGTTGATATTCTGATAGGATATTGGTGGTGTTTGTAAGATTGCGAGCAGGTTCCCAAGAGTTATCATTTGATCCGTAGCCTTTCCATTTAACTAGGTAATGGTAACCTGTGCCTCGCTTTCTGTGAGCTAAAATGGCCTCTACTTTGAATTCCTCTTGTCCATTTACAAGATCAGGGGGTGGTTTCACATAGTTTGGGCTGTGTGCAGTCGTTTCCTTATACGGGGTAAGGAGTGATGTATGAAACACAGGGTGAATGCGCCATTGCTTCGGGAGTTTTAGTTTGTATGTCACTGGTCCCATTACTTGTTCAATTTCAAAGGGTCCTTCTTGTTTTGGTGCTAGCTTTCTGGACTGATATGGTATGTGAAGATTCCTGTTCTCAAGCCATACTTTGGTCCCTTTTTCGAATTGTATTGCCTTATCTTTGCGTCGTCTTGCCACTAGTTGTCTAGCTAGTTTGTGTGCTGCTAGCGCTTCCTCCCTGGCCTTTCTTAGGAACTGGAGGTGTTCCTCAGCTGCTGGTGTGGTCATTTGTGTTGTAGCTGTGGGAAGCGCAACAGGGTCCGTCCCATACATTAGTCTGAATGGGGAAGTTTTGATTGTGTCATGATGTCGGTTATTGTGAGCAAATTTGGCTATTGGGAGAAGTGGTTTCCATAGATGCAGTTCATTGGAGCAGAACATCCAGAGATAGACTTCTAGTTCCTGGTTGACTCGTTCTGTTTCTCTGTCTGTCTGGGGGTGATAGGCTGTGCTCATTCTATGGTCAATTCCTAATGCTTTTCATATTTCCTGAAATACTTTTGTGGAGAACTGTGGTCCTCAATCTGAGATTAGAACATCAGGTAGGCCAAACCATTTAAAAATTTCAGAGACATAAAGTTCTGCAGTGCCTAGAGTGTCAATTGTCTTCTTGCAAGGTGTGAAACTTACCCCCTTTGTAAGACCATGGTCCACTGTGACCAGGATCAAGTCAAAGCCATCAGAAAGGGGTAGATCAGTGATGAAATCAAGGGTTACTTGTTGAAAAGGGCAAGTTGCTTTTGACGGAATCAGGTGAAGGGCTGGTACATTTGGGTGTGTGTTAATCTTCATCTGTTGACAGAGGGTGCAACCTTCAATCCACTCCCTGATGTGTTTGAACATTCCAGGCCACCAGTAGTCACGTTTAAGGAGTTCAAGGGTCTTTAATTGTCCAGGGTGACCTGATGATTGTGCTTTATGTGTTTCTTTGATCAATTTGGTTCGTAATCCATCCTGATCTGGGATGTAGGTTTTGCCGAGATAGTGAACAATGCTGTTTGTATAAGACCAATCCTGTATATTCGATTTGATTGGTGGGGTGCGGTGCATGGTGATAACTTCAATTAGAATACGTCCAAAATCATCTTTTGACATTGCTTTCTGAATATCTGTGACTAGATCTTCTGCAATAAGACGAATAAAATGGTCTTCTGGCAGAACTGTGACATCTTCCTGTAGTTCGCTATTTCCCATATGATCAGGATGTCGAGATAGGGCGTCTGCTTCAAACATCTTTGCGCCAGGGACATGCTCAATGCGTAGGTCAAATTCTGATAATAGGGATGACCATCTAGCTTGTCTGGGTGTCAGGCATTGGGCAGTTCGATAGTAGGACAAGTTCTTGTGATTGCAATGAACTATGGTGGTATGGGGTGATCCATGTAATAGGTGTCGCCAGGTTACCAATCCCTTGATGATTGCCAAGAGCTCTTGGTCATAGATCTGGTAATTTTGCTCCGTTTGCATTAGGGCATGCAAAATAAATCCACAAGGGTGTAAAGACCCTGTTTCATCAGTTTGTTTCAAAACTGCTCCTATCGCTTTATTTGATGTGTCAGTCTGAAGGATAAAGGGTTGGGCTGGATCTGGCATTAATAACACTGGCATGGATGCAAATTGTTTCTTTAGAATTTGAAAGGCATTGTTCCATTCAGTGGTCCAGTCAAATGGTTCAGTTTTCTTAGTGAGATTGGTAAGTGGTTTAGCAATGGCAGCAAAATTCCCAATGAAGCATCAATAGAAGTTTCCAAATCTGAGGAATGATCGAACTTGTTTAACTGTGGTAGGGACTGGCCAATCAGCAATTCCTGCTAGTTTTATTGGGTCCATCTGAATGTGTCCAGGGGTGATGATCATTCCTAGGAACTCGACTTCCTGGGTGGCAAACTTGCATTTTTCTAGTTTCAGGAATAGATCGTTGTCTTGTAACTGTTGTAAAACTTGTTTTGTCTGCTCTTCCAGTTGTTCCAGTGTTTTTGCACATATTAACATATCATCCATGTAGATGATTAACCATCCTTTGTTGATCATGTCTCTGAAGTATTTGTTCATCATAGTTTGAAAGGTTGATGGCAAATTGCATAATCCAAAGAACATTACTGTTGGTTCATAGAGCCCTCAATTGGTAATAAAGGCTGCTTTTCATTTGTCTCCCTTTTTGATGTGAACATTGTTGTATCCCTATTGAAGGTCTAGTTTGGTGAAATACTTGGCACCTTGCAGTTTAGTCATAAGATCAGAAACAAGGGGGATATGCGTTTTTGACAGTCCATTCATTCAGGTATCAGTAATCTTGACAGGGTCGGAGTGCCCCACTTTCCTTTTTTGCTGCAAAGAAGAATGGTGATGCCTGTGGTGACATAGATGGTTTAATATATCCTTTCTTGAGCTGTTCATCAATCCATTTGTCTAACAGTCCTTGTTTTTTGACAGATAGAGGATAAAGTTTGCTAGCTTTCAGGACAAAACCCTCCTTTGTGTTAATTGCGTGATCCCATGGTTGACTAGATGGGAAGCGTTCTGATGCCTTTTTGTCAAAGATGGTCCGCCATTGCTCATATTCTGTCAGTAGAGTGGTAGATGGTTTGTCCTTCTTTAGCCTGTGTTCTAGTTCTTGTGATGCCAATGTTTTTACTCTAATCCAATAGTCATCTTTGCCCCATTGCTGGGAGTCGAGGGCTAGCTGCCAGATTGCTTTTGGTGATGTGTCTAGATCTCCAATCTTCAGAGATTTCTCTTGCCAATTGATAATTGGGTTATTCTCTTCTAACCAAGGTATTCCTAAGATCATCTGTTGATTGCCTAGCTTAGTGATCCAGAACCAATTGATAAATTGCTGTCCTTTGATCATGTAGCACATCTTGGTCCGATGCGTGATCATTCCTTTTGCATTTACTGTTCCATCTGCATTTCTGACTTTAATTGGTTTCCTGAGTCGTTCTTTCCTGAGCTCCTTTACTGCTCCTTCATCTACAAAGTTTCCTTCTGCTCCACAATCAATTAGGGCAGATGTTCCAGCAGGTAAATTGGTTGATTTGATAGTTAACAAAATGTGCTTGTCATTGTTGGATAATACTATTACAGAATCAAGCGCTAATTGTTCAGATCTCGATAATAAGGAAGGGCCAACTGCTGAGTGACACTTCCTAACTAAAAACCCTTGTTTTCAAATTCGTTTAAGAGGGCATTCTTCTCTTCAGTAGACATTGCTGAAAAGATGGCTCTAATTTTCTTTGCTGGCTCGTCCTCTTCCTTCTGTTGTTCCTCAGTGACAGAGCAAACAGCCTTATTCTGGTAAGAAGACCTGGATGAAGACGTGTCATTATGTTTCGGGCAGGTCCTGGAGATGTGTCCCTGTGTTCTGCATCTGAAACACTTTCCAGTCTTTTGGTACTCTTCCTTCTGATCATCTGTCAATTGCCCAGGAGTTGTTGTATTAATAGCTCTGATTGCTCCGGATCGATTGTTGTTTCGATTGAAACGTGTCCCAGATCCATCATTGGTTCTCCTGTTTCCTTGTCCTGTCATATCCCAGGTGTTATGGTGGTCCTCAGCCTTGTCATAGGCTTCTTGCATCGTTTTGATCTTCCTCTGGTCCTGTAAGATCATCCTAGCAAGTTCTAAAGGTAATCCTTTAACGAATGCCTGCAACTGAGTGGGTATTCCTGTAAGCCCAGAGGTTCCTATGTCCATGCAAAATTTCATGATATATTCTGGGACTGAAACGCCGTTTCCAAATCTTAATTTGGATAGATTGTTCAGGGCTCAAAGGGCGCTGTTGACTTCTCCCCAGTCATTGATGAAACGTGTTTCAAATGCTTCATAATTGCTCCATTTGAACACGGCTGTGGTACTGCCTCTGTTGTCGTTCAATTCGCCTTGGATAATGGTTTTCCAGTTGTCTAGTTCTGGTCCCATGCATGCAAGTGCATACCTGACTTTCTTTTTGTCTTTTCCTTCGTAGTTTTGTTCATTGAGGGTAAAGTAATCCTCAAGTTGTCCTAAAAATGATCTTGCTTCGATTTGTTTACCTGTAAAAGGTCATATAGGCTGCGGTTTGATATCTCCTTTAGGGCTAGCACTGGTTTCAGATGCCATTCTTGGTTCAGGAGTAATTGGTGGTTTGGGGTTGATTGGTGGTTCAGGGGTTGGTGTTCTGGTGACTGGTTTTGGTCCTGGAGTAGGAGTTCTACTTGGGGTTCTTGGTTTCAGAGATGGGGGTGGTCCTTGTTTCGAGTAATCTGTATCAAATGGATTTTCCTCAAGCTTGGCTTGTTCAATTTGTAGTAATTCCTCCCACTCTGCTAAAAGGCTAGCTGTGATTCCATGTCAGTCACTGTCTCTAAAGAATTCTCTGTAGAGGGTCCTTCCTGGGTCATTTTCTGGTTCTTGGACAAGGTAGAGTGGTTCTCCCTGTACTTCACTACCCCAGTCTAGGTAGATTTGATTGGGTAAATCGAATTCAAAGGCTCCTGAGTAGAAGTCTCCTGAAAAATATCTGTCTGGGACTGGTTCGTTTCATTTCTGTCCTTCTGTAACAAAATACCAGGTTCATTGGTAGAGAAAAACTTCTTGTTGTCCAAGGTAGTATTTCCCCTTATAGGTGACAGATCCATTCGGGGGTTGTTCCTGAGAGCTGCGGGTCTCAATGGTGTCAGCTAGGGATGATACCCTGAGCTAGTCCTGAGTTCCAACTTATGTTATGGTCAATGTCCACAATGTCGTTTGGTGTCCAAGTCTACAGCGACAAACAGAGTCCCGGTCTGTTCCCAGCCACTGGACAAGGGTTCTAGGCACTAAGTCTGACAATGACAAAGGCTAGCAAGAGAGCAAGGAGAGCAGTTGAGATGACGAGCAAGAGAGTGTTCAAGGTTATGGATAAGATTCGACTAAGTTGGAACTAAAGAACTATGGTACATGAGAGGGGTTTATATACGTTAGGAGAACAATAGAAACTAAAGGGGAAAGAGCATAGCTATCTAGGAAAGGAAATGTGAAGGTAGCTATAAAAGGAGATAACATCCAAGTGTAACTATGGGTTTGTAACAAGTAAATGTAGTCCATTAACAAAGGGAAAAGAGAACTGTAACAGTACTGTTTTGTTGCCAGTAGCCAATTGGCCATAGTCACCTTACAATGGTAAGATGAGGCTATCTGTTGTCATAGTCGCTGTCACCTAGATTCCTCAAGGCTGTCTGTAGACACGTGCTGTAACATGTACAGAGTCAGACAGTTTGTCAAAAAATGAAACTCTCTTTGTCACTGTCCGCGACAATGAGCAAGACTTGCTCTGCACTATGACCAATGATGAATGGTGTGATAAGAAGACTCTAGATTATGTTAGGACTAATCCTAGACACAATCACAAGCTTCAGAGGAGAGAATGATATAGAGATGAAGCCTATAGACACAATAGTCTGTAACCTACAAGGAGGAAACAATCTAGAGTCTTAAGGACTCCTACCTACAGAATGCACATCTTATATACCTGAGTTGCTGGTCTGTGTGCACAGTCTGCGCAGCCGCTAAGGCTATGCACACGCAGCAACAAGACCCAGACCCATCTCCCAGACCTGTCTGGACTTACCCAGACTCTCAGTCCCTTCCCACAAATGCTGTTTCACCCAATATCCCCTAATAGCTCTGATTGTATAGCCACCCTGGGTTATATAATCTTCCTGCCATATCTGGATAGGGGTCCCTTGCCATATGCTTGCATCTCATTATACATCCATAGGCCTCTGAATAAAATAGAGAAAAATAAAGAAAAAGTCCATATCATAACATATACTACAACAGGTGGTCTGTGCACTACCCTAGGCCCTACTCTAAATATAGTATTGTATGAGTAAGACAACTGTGCATGTAGTAATAGTGATGTGTCATCAGTGCCAAGCTCCAGTATCTTATCTACTATCTTTATCTAAGCACCAACTGATAGATGCCTGCTTAGTCAGCACATGTTTATATAATATGAAGAAAATAAATAATAAAAGAGAAATGACTTAGTGAAAAACATGAAGCTTTTCAGTTGGTCATGACAGTACCCCCTTTTTAAGATTTGGCTTCCAGACAAATTTAAACTTCTTCCTCATCTTTCAGTGCATTGCACTTTATCACAGATGATTCCTCTATTTCCTCAATGATGGGTGAGAGTGTGTTATGATTCAACAGTGTTGTGTCACAGTGGGTGACATGTGTGATGGACAGGTTCCCATGGTAGCGCTCTAGCTTACATCAGCAGAGCATGTGGTTAAGGGGAGGTGGACATGAGGGCCATGAGGCAAGGGGTATATAGTTGTAGTTGGAGCCTGAGAACCCCCAGGCTCTTGATAGTCACTGTTGTAGACAGCACTACAGAGTTTCCTTATTTCTTTTCTCTTGTCCTCTGATTGTGCAACCTGGTCTATCGACCTTGTAACATAATCAAGAGCCTTCAAGATCACTTTGCACAGGTATCATCTACCAACTGTGACAACCAACCACTATGCCAGTGTCACAGGCAACATTGATCTCAGGTGCTAACCACGCAACAACTCAAGGCATTGTCGACACAACTATTTCTCAGGGTGCTCAGCAGAGCACATCAGTTAGCAGATCTGGTATGGAGTCTGTTTCTATTTCTTTCTCACAGGTAGCATCTTAGGCTACAGAACTGTGCTCAGTGTGAGTGCCATCCTGCCCTGGGATAGTGGGTTGGGGGGAATAGCAGCTGGCACAGCGAAAGAGGGTGGGAAAACACCCAAAGACAACGCAGGGGGGTGCTGCGTATCAAGGATGCACAGTGTCAGGACACCAATCATGTATTGTGGCTAGTTCCACAAGCACAAGGACACCTGACCAAAGACCCGGGCACCACCTCCCTGTGTTATATGGTGGAATGCAATTGAAGAGTTCTGTGGCTGTGCATGCCAAGAGGACCCCAGGAACAGGTGGAAACCCCTCTGGCAACATCCCCATAAGGGCATCTCAGCGGAAGAATTGGACTACTCCTTATGTCAGATTGGTGTGGGATCTGAGTAAGATGGAGTTTTTGTTACAGGGACTGATCAAGTCCAGAATCGAGGACAAGTGGCACGCCTGGGAAAATGCCAACTATGCACAGTGGCAGGCCTATGAACAGAGAAGACTTGCATGACTGGCACGTCAGCCAGCACCCACTGACCACAACATGCATGTATGTCAGTGGATCATTCACAAGGCTGTGGAGCACCATAGGCACAAGGCTGAGGAGACACACCCTCTCCTTGCCGAGGCTGACAGAGTGGCTCAGGCTGAGCAAACTGAAGCATGGGAGGTGCTACTCAGGGAGTGCAAGGAACGTGATGAGGTGGCATGTCTCAAAAGGGAAAAGGTGCAGGCTCCACAAGTCCAAGAAATGGTGCAGAAGGCGCATCAGACTAAGCCAGTTATACAGCGGAAGGCAGTGGAGGTCAAGCCTTCGACACCAGCAGTTACAACACAAAACTGGGCAAAGAATGTTCCCAGTTTCAAGTACATGGCTGATGAGCTGGTCAGCAGGTTTATCCCTAGAGCCAGCTGGGATAACAAGCAAAAGTCAGTGGTGGTGCTATATGAACAGGTGTACACCAAGTACAACAAGATGATCAACCAGTTAGAGAATATGCCAGGTGTTCATATTGAGATGGGCAATCAGGAGGAATCACTCTATAATTGGGTTCACATGCAGAGAGGTAACAAGTGAATCCATGATGAAAAGTTGAAGTGGTCTCAGTCCACCTTCATCAACTTGAAGAAAGTCAGAGGACAGGGATTCAACAATGAACAGAACCTGGTGTTTGAAATCGAGTTAGATTTCCAGGTTCTGGCTAGTTATGTCAGGCGTGCATTTGATTGCATGCAGCATGATTTAGTATTGGTGGGCCGTCACTGGCATTTATCACAGAAGGCCATGAACAGGTTGGTTCATGCACTCAATGGAAACATAAAGAACTCAGTGCACTACTTGCAGGTTCAATGGTACGATTCATTGAGAATGATGAAGCTGCACAATATGGTGCCACCACCAACACCAAACAAGTACGAGGGAGAAGGAGTCCTTGATGGATCCATCAGACTCAGTACAACCATATTCCTGCAGGAAATGGGAGAGGAGTTGTTGAAGGAACAGCATAATTGTACAAGAGAGTGGAGGAAATCTGTCAAGATGATCTTTCCTGGTCTGGCAAAAACCAAGGTGGATTTTGCAAAAACAAAACAAACCACAAGGATGTCAGTCAAAATCCCAAAACACATGATACAGGGATGGTGTTATCTCCATCTGTTCAAGAGGGAATTTTGGGACAAGTTTGAATGGCCCAAATATCCCACTTTACTTGACATTTCCTCTTGGGACATAGAAATGCAGGATGAGATGATGTGGTTCAAATTACAAGATGGACCAGAGCAGGGGATCTTCCATGTGGTCCTGGCACAACCTGAGGAGGTTGATGACTTGGACACGTATACATGGAAGGATATCGACAAGCTCACCCATTGGAGTGTGGGTGCTGGATGGAGGACAGTCCAACTCAGAGCAGAGCCGGAAGAGCAAGTGGTGTACCCCAGGAGGGCATTACAGGATGTTACCAACATCCCAAGGAGGTCACCAGTAGAGCGGGTGTGGGGTGAACACCAGTTCAGCATCAGATGGCTGGATGATGTTCCCCAGTATGAGATTAATGTGGAAGACTGGGTCAGCCAAGCACAACAGTGGGATGGATATGCACTCCCATGATGAGGGTACATTGATGTATCACCAGAGACACTGGGGTACTGTTATCTATGGCTGTTCAAGCTGCAGTACTGGTCAAGTTTTGCATGGAAGGTGAATCCATCTTGGGTAGAGATAGCTCTCTACAAAAAAGACATGTGGAACTTGGACATCCATGTGTCAGTGTCTTATAATCAATGACACCAGATTTACCATGTTGAGAAAGATGAGGAGTGGGGCTCCCCTGTGCACAAAGTATGGAAATGGTTTGGACCTGACCATTGTAGAGCTGGTTTCACAGTCACAGATGCATTCCTATCGGCAGTTCTCATGATAGTAACCACATACTTGGCAGTATTTGGAATGACAGCTGAGAATGCAACACGGACTGGACAACCAGAACATGAGTGCAGAGCTTGGGTCAGACCATTTGCAGAAGGAATTGGCATGGTAGCAGAAATGCTATTCTGACCACCCAGGGAAGAGACCACTCCAACGGTCAAGTTGGATATGCCTGATTACTACAAAGGGCAACCAGAGTTGATTTCCAACTGGCTGAGAAGCATGGCAATCTACTTCCAACTCATGAAGCAGAAGATGGTCTTGCAGCAAGTGACTATGTCACTTCAGCACATTAGGGGTGGATCAGCCAATTGCACAGGAAACTGGGCAGGAGTCAAGCTCCAACAGATTCTGGAGAACACACTGGAGTGTGAAGAACAAAGGGCATTGGGAACCTGGAGAGCAGCAACCAACCTAGCACAGGAACAGCACAGAATTGTGTCATTACTAGATGGAGTAGAGAACATTGAGCAAACGGTGTTCATTCACAAGCCACCTTTCACAAGTTGGCAAGAATTCAATACAGAAGCACGTGAGTTTTTCCTGATGACAGAAACCCGGGACAATGCAATTCGCAAAATCCAGGGATTACAGCAGGGGAAGCACAATGTAGAAGACTACATTGTCAACTTCAGAGGATTAGCCCAACTTACGGGCTACAACAAGATTGTGCTTATTGTGCAGTTCAGGAGAGGATTACATCCACAGCTTGGGCTGAGGATTGTCGAGACAGGGGCACCAGGAGATGGGACCACCACAGGAGATTTAGAGAAGTGGTACACAAAGGTGATGGAATTAAACAAGGCTTGGCAGGATGCCAAGAAGTTTTATAATGTAAATCCAGGGCAAGGGTCACACCAACCCCAGGCATTGACAATGAGGATGCAGGGCCCCCAAAACAGGGGATCACCAATGCCTGCAACTCAGACCGGTGGAGCAACACAAGGCCCACCAGCAGCAGCAGCAACAATGTTGAGTGCCAGGGACCCAAATGCCATGGATGTAGATAGAAAGAGGCATGCAATTATATGTTATAATTGTGGCAAAGCTGGGCATATGAGCAGGGATTGCAAAAAGCCCAAGAATTGGAAGGGAAAGACCCACATATGGGAAATGGGATGGAAAGAGTGGCTGGATGATGCCACTGAAGATGATAAGAAGGCCATTAGTGAGGCCTTGGGTTTTTGAAGTGGCCAACCAGAAATCATTCCGACCAGAAGACCTGTAGTTCTAGTCCGACTCCATGTATTAATAGTCATGCAATTCCAGTTACTAAGTTAAATTGCATTGATTATGAACTAAGAACGCAAAAAATAAGGAGTGAACCCATTACAATGGGAAAAGGTCACTTGAGGCCCTGGCAGACTCCATGGATGGTGAGGCACATTGTTACAATTCTCTTTTCCCTTTGTTAACGGACTACATTCACTTGTTACAAATCCATAGTTACACTTTGGACATTATCTCCTTTCATAGCTACCTTCACCTTTCCTTTCTCAGATAGCTATACCTTTTCCCCTTATGATTCTATTGTTCTCTAAACGTATATAAACCCCTCTCATGTACTGTAGTTCTTTAGTTCCAACTTAGTCAAATCATATCTACAACTTGAATGCTCTCTTTTGCTTGTCACCTCAACCGCTCTCCTCGCTCCCTCTCTAGCCTTTGTCACTGTCAGACTTAGTGCCTAGAACCCTTGTCCAGTGGCTGGGAACAGACCAAGACTCTGTTTGCCACTATAGACTTGGACGCTGAATGACGTTGTGGACATTGACCATAGCAAGTTCCAAGGGTAGTCCTTTGACAAATGCCTGCAACTGAGTGGGTATTCCAGTGAGCCCAGATGTTCCTATGTCCATGCAAAATTTCCTAATGTATTCTGGGACTGAAATGCCATTTCCAACTCTTAGTTTGGATAGATTGTTCAGGGCTTGAAGGGTGCTGTTAACTTCTCCCCAGTCATTGATGAAATGCATTTCAAATGCTTCATAATTGCTCCATTTGAATGTGGCTGTGGTACTGCCTCTGTTGTCATTCAACTCGCCTTGAATAATGGTTTTCCAGTCATCCAATTCTGGTCCCATGCATGCAAGCACATACCTGACTTTCTTTTCATCTTTTCCTTCATAGTTCTGTTCGTTGAGGGTAAAATAATCCTCAAGCTGTCCTAGAAACAATCTTGCTTTGATTTGTTTACCTGTAAAAGGTCATATAGGCTGTGGTTTGATATCTCCTTTAGAGCTAGCACTGGTTTCAGACACCATTCTTGGTTCAGGAGTAATCGGTGGTTTGGGGGTTGGTGTTCTGGTGATTGGTTTTGGTTCTGGAGTAGGAGTTCTACTCAGGGTCCTTGGTTTCGGAGATGGGGGTGGTCCTTGTTTCGAGTAATCTGTATCAAATGGATTTTCCTCAAGCTTGGCTTGTTCAATTTGTTGTAATTCCTCTCACTCTGCTAAAAGGCTAGCCATGATTCCGTGTTGGTCACTGTCTCCAAAGAAGTTTCTATAAAGAGTCCTTCCTGAGTTGTTTTCTGGTTCTCGGACAAGGTAGAGTGGTTCTCCTTGTACTTCACTACCCCAGTCTAGGTAGATTTGATCGGGTAAATCGAATTCAAAGGCCCCTGAGTAAAAGGCTCCTGAAAAGTATCTGTCTGGGACTGGTTTGTTTTGTTTTCATCCTTCTGTAACAAAATACCAGGTTCATTGGTAGAGAAAAACTTCCTGTTGTCCAAGATAGTATTTCCCCTTGTAGGTGACAGATCTGTTCAGGGGTTGTTCCTGAGAGCTGCAGGTCTCAATGGTGTTGGCTAGGGGTGATACCCTGAGCTGGTCCTGAGTTCCAACTTATGTTACAGTTGATGTCCACAATGTCATTCAGCATCCAAGTCTACAGTGACAAACAGAGTCTTGGTCTGTTCCCAGTCACTGGACAAGGGTTCTAGGCACTAAGTCTGACAATGACAAAGGCTTAGAGAGAGAGCAAGGAGTGTGGTTGAGGCAACAAGCAGAAGAGTGTTCAAGTTGTAGATATGAGTTGACTAAGTTGGAACTAAAGAACTACAGTACATGAGAGGGGTTTATATACGTTTAGAGAACAATAGAATCATAAGGGGAAAAAGTATAGCTATCTGAGAAAGGAAAGGTGAAGGTAGCTATGAAAGGAGATAACGTCCAAAGCATGACTATGTCATGACCGACTGAAAAGCTTTGGCTTTTTCAACAAGTCATTTTCATTTTATTATTTATTTTCTTCATATTATATAAACATGTGCTGACTAAGCAGGCACCTATTGCTTAGCGCTTAGATAAAGTAGTAGATAAGATACCGGAGCAACGGCGCTGATGACTCATTGCTATTACTACATGCGCAGTTGTCTTACTCATACTATACTATATTTAGAGTAGGGCTTAGGGTAGTGCACAGACCACCTGTCATAGTACATAAGGAGTGCAATTCAGCACCCAGAGTCCTCAGTCGAGTTCTCTTGGGTTTTCCCTCCTCTCCTCCTCCTGTCTTGTCTGCTGTCTGGGGCTCTTAGGCGTCACGCTGAGGGAGTCCTGATAGTAGAACTCGACTAGTTCGCTCAACAGCCCCACGCTTGATACAGCCGGACCACAGGCTTAAGTGGACAGAGATCAGGGGGATACACACCGTCGTATGCCAACGTTAAAATTGCAGTATCGGTTGCCAGACACTGTTAAAACTGCGCACCCAGTGGCCCTGCATTGTGGCCCTTGACTTGCTTTGCATTATGTTCCCAGTCTATGCAAACCGAAGAACCTAACCCAGTTGATAGGGTTACCTGTGCACAGGAGACCAGTGCCAGAGTGATTACACGATATGTAATCTGTATCTAGGGACCAGCCTTGCCAGCCCCCTAGCGCGTTAAATTGCCCTGGCCTAGGCCCTGAAGGCTATAGATTTATACCTACGTAAATACTCTTTTCCCATACCCCTTGGAGGTAGCCACCGCTTGGTCATGTGCCTCTGAGAAAGACCCGCACCCGTATGGTGTAGTGGTATCAGGACAACCGTTTGGACCCTGATTAGATAGACCCTTTCAAATTAAATAAAAACCAGTAGTCAGTAAAGTATATTGTAGCACTGCAGGGGTGGTTGCAGACCCTGAGTGCACGTTTCCATATCTACGTTCCCAAGCAGGTGACAGGCCAAGACCTCCCTCACCTTTACGTACAAGATAGGAGATACAAACAATAACAATACTTTTTGGGATGCCATCACAGGCGATCTTGATCCAAACAATGCGGGTTTTAGTTCATCAGAAGGAGAATCCACTTCATCATCAGCATCATCACATTCCACAAACTCTATCACAGAGGAACAACACCAGTGGGAACCAGCACCAGTACTACTCCTCGTGGACCAGTAACTCCGCCAATAGGAATGAAGGAGCATCCAAAGGCCCAGATACAGCAAAGCCGGTAGCCCCTGGCCAGCCCAAACCCCAATGGAGATTCAGATCGGGATCAGCAAGTCAGGGACAATTGGGAGCTGGAGCCTCTGCGAGTTCAAGTAGTACGGCAAATCGGCCGGACCCTAACACAATGGATGTCGATCAAAATCAAAGGCTGCCACTCTGTTGTTACAAATGCGGCAAGATCGGACACATTTCCAGAAACTGCAGATCAGGACTCGATATTCACACAATGATGTTTGACAAAATGAAGGAGTACTTTAAGAAAGGAGAAGAAAATTTAAAAGAGGAAGAGAGTCAGTAGGTCCCGTACTGGACTCTCATAATAGATACACTGTACTAGATAGATTAGATAGTGCACAGCCCCTTGATATAGCACCTAGTGCTGACCGGGTTGATGCAAGAACAATCTCAGGAGTCTCAAGGACTTCTGAGACGTTCCTGCAAGAGGCGAACTCCCAGGTGAAACACCGTGATATAGCACACAGTGCTGAAAGTGTCACTCCCAAGGAGTGCGGCAGGGCGGCTAAACCTGTGCTTAATTCCTCATTGCCAAATACAGTAGTACAAGTATCTAAAAAGGGACGAAAAGGCTTAAAAGGAAAGCAGCCTGATATAGCGCTTAGTGCTGAAACTGCTTGTCCAAAAAGGATGTTGAAAAAAGGAGAAAAAGAATTTTTAGTTAGGTCGATAGGATGGAAGGATGAAATCCTGATGGAGATCGGATTGGAAAAGTTGGATATGCATGAACAAACCCAACAAACTGCGTTGCTCAATTCAGGGGCAACAAGGCTATTCATGCATGCTGCATATGCAAAAAGGATGGGCTTCAAATTAATACCCTTGGAATGTCCCATTCAAGTTCAGAACGTGGACGGAACAAACAACAAAGGAGGAATGATCACCCATGAGGTCGATCTCCTCTTATCTTATCAAGGGCACAAGGAGCGAGCTACCTTTGAGATATGCAAACTGGGAAAGACCAACATAATCATTGGATCCACATGGTTACAAAAACACAATCCTGAAATCAATTGGGAGACTGGCCAAGTCAAATTGACACGTTGTCCATGGAGCTGTGGACATAGGCAAAGGGAGTGGACCAAGAAGCAGGAGCAAAAGGTCCAATCAGCAGAACACTGGCATGTTCTGGAATATCTGTGGGAACAGGAGAAGGAATTAGACTTTGCGCACTGGCTTGAAGAAAAGGAGGAAAGTGAGAAGCATCTCACGTACATGGAACAGATGAAACACCTGGGTCAATACAAATATGGGGATAAGTACCCATTTTTGCCGGTGTTCCCATCTGCATCTGCTGGACCAAAGGCTGGATCAATGAGACATGTATGAGAATTGGCAAAACTCACAGCCAAAGAGATGGTACCTGAACAGTACCACCGATACCTCAAAATCTTTGAAAAAGGAGCATCAGAGCGCATGCCGGCTAGGAAGCCTTGGGATCATGCAATTGATACCAAGCCTGGCTACCAGCCCCGGAAAGGGAAGGTCTATCCCCTATCCCCAGATGAGCTTCAAGAAGTACGGAACTTTGTGGATGATCAATTAGCCAAAGGGTACATCTGACCCTCTAAATCACCACAGATGTCACCCGTCTTCTTTGTAAGCAAGAAAGATGGAAAGAAGTGGATGGTTCAGGACTACAGATACCTGAATGAGTGGACGGTTAAAAATAACTATCCACTACCCTTGATATCAGAACTCGTAGATCGAGCAGGCAGTGCCAAATACTTCACCAAGCTAGATCTTAGGTGGGGTTATAATAATGTATGGATCAAAGAAGGTGATGAATGGAAAGCGGCATTTACTACCCCCAAAGGTTCTTTTGAACCAGTAGTAATGTTCTTTGGGCTGACCAACTCACTGGCTACCTTCCAAGCAATGATGAATGATATTTTCTGCGATATGATCAACACAGGAAAAGTCATTGTATACATTGACGACATACTCATCTTTACTAAAACAAAAGAGGAGCATGACACAATTGTACAGCAAGTCTTGCAACGATTGGAAGAGAATGATCTATATGTAAAACCAGAAAAATGCGTATGGGGTGTAGAAGAAGTCAAATTCTTGGGAGTGGTCCTTGGACCCACAGGAATTCAAATGGATACAAAGAAGGTCGAAGCTATTATTAGCTGGCCCACCCCTTCTTGTGTCAAAGATGTACAAAGGTTCTTAGGCCTTGCCAACTACTACAGGCGCTTTGTGCAGGACTTTGCAAAAATCGCATGACCATTACATGATCTGGTCCGAAAAGAAAAGATATGGGAATGGATGGAGGCCCAAGAAAAGGCTTTCAAAAGCCTAAAAAAGATATTTACGGAGCAACCCTTGTTAGTTGCTCCAGATTCAGATAGAAAGTTCAGGGTGGAATCAGATGCATCAGACTACGCTATGGGTGGCATACTATCTATGCTCTGTAAGGATGACAAATGGAGGCCTGTAGCCTACCTATCAAAGTCGCTCAATGATACCGAGCGCAACTATGACATCCATGACAAAGGAATGCTAGGCATTATGCGTTGTCTGGAAACATGGCATCATTACTTGGAAGGAGCACATGAACAGTTCAAGATATGGACTGATCACAAGAACCTCGAGTATTTTATGAGTGCAAAGAAGTTAAATTGCAGACAAGCCAGATGGGCCTTGTACCTCAGCCAATTTAATTTTGTATTGCATCATAAGGCGGGTGTTACTATGGGAAAGGCCGATTCTCTGTCCAGGAGGCCAGACCATAAAAAGGGGGTGGATGACGACAACAAGGATGTCATGCTCCTCAAATCGGACTTTTTCAGGATTGTGGCACTACATCATGGACACATATTCATCCATAGCTCAGAAAAAGAATTATTAAACAAAATTCAACACTCTGAAGCATGTGATGAAGCAGTAGTAAAAGCAGTAGAAGCCATGAAAAAGGCTGGGGTAAAAACACTAAATGCTTGAGAATGGGAGGTGGAACAGGGACTTATCCTCTGGCAAGGAAAAGTCTATGTACCTAGGGATGAGAAGCTGCGGATGGAGATAGTCCGCCTACACCACAACACGCCCATTGCTGGACATGGAGGACAATGGAAGACAATTGAACTTGTCACGAGAAACTACTGGTGGCCTGGAATGACCAGATTCATTAAAAAATATGTTAGTGGGTGTGACAAGTGCCAGCGGAATAAGAATTTCCTGGAGCCTCCTGCTGGAAAGCTAATGCCAAACTCGGCACCAGCAAGGCCTTGGACACATATTTCCACCGACTTTATCACAAAATTACCAGAATCACATGGTCACAATGCAATCTTGGTAGTTTGTGATAGAATGTCCAAAATGGTGCACTTTATACCCACATCAGAAGAAACGTCAGCACAAGGGCTGGCAAGTTTATTCAGGGATCACATTTGGAAACTACATGGACTCCCCAAATCAATCATCTCGGATAGAGGTCTGCAATTCACAGCACAGATGATGAAGGAGCTAAATCAAATGCTGGGAATTTCAACGGACTTGTCCACTGCGTTCCATCCGCAAACTGATGGACAAACTGAAAGGATGAATCAGGACCTAGAACAGTTCCTGAGAATCTTTGTAGACCATAGACAAGAAGATTGGTCTGGGTGGCTGTCTATTGCCGAATTCAGCTACAATAATAAAATACAGGCATCAACAAAACAGACACCGTTTTTTGTAAATTATGGAAAACACCCACGGATGGGAATAGAGCCAAGAAGGGAAGGTAGTCACCCGGCAGCATCAGAGTTTGCTCAAAAAATGAAGGAAATTCATGAGGAAACTCAGGCAGCCTTGTTAAAATTGCAGGGTGATATGAAGCTATATGCAGATAGACACTGATCAGACACACCAGAATATAAAGTTGGAGACAAAGTCTGGTTGTCAACAAAAGATTTGAGGTTGACAGGACGACCAACTAGAAAACTGGTGGAAAGATGGATTGGCCCATACCCAATCAAGAAAATAGTGTCGCCAAATGCAGTAGAGCTGGACCTACCCTTTTCCCAACAAATCCACCCTGTGGTAAATGTCTCATGAATTCACCCTTGGAAACGACCAATGAGAGGGCAAAAAGCACAACCCCCACCACCAATCGAGATAGATGGTGAAAAGGAATATGAAGTGGAAGAGATAATAGATGTAAGACTAAAGAGGAATAAAATGGAGTACTTGGTCAGGTGGAAAGGATACACTGCCGAGCACAACTCCTGGGAACCATTGGAAAATCTACAAAATGCAAAAAGAAAAATAAAAAACTTTTACGATAAAAACCCCAGAGCAATCAGAAGGCTTGACAAAGCAACCTTTAAAGGGTTGACTTTCAGACCTTACAAAAACTTCACACAAACCTCAGACAAAGAAGTGTCAAAGATCGATGTTAATGCAGTAGCACCAGCTGCAAAATGGGAACAAAACTGGCAAAAATGGAAAGGAAGAAAGGGGTTAGACACCCTTACAGAGCCAGGAGATGTGGAAGGGCCATGTCAATGTAACATGTGCCTATGACAATCGCATGATATAGCGCCTCATGCTGAAACGATTGAAGACCTCACCCCACCTTCACGCCCACTCTCACCCATCATCGAGGAAGTAGAGGAATCATCTATGATAGAGCGTGATGCACTGAAAGATGACAAGGAAGTTTAAATTTGTCTGGAAGCCAAATCTTAAAAAGGGGGTACTGTCATGACTGACTGAAAAGCTTTGGCTTTTTCAACAAGTCATTTTCATTTTATTATTTATTTTCTTCATATTATATAAACATGTGCTGACTAAGCAGGCGCCTATCGCTTAGCGCTTAGATAAAGTAGTAGATAAGATACTGGAGCAACGGCGCTGATGACTCATTGCTATTACTACATGTGCAGTTGTCTTACTCATACTATACTATATTTAGAGTAGGGCTTAGGGTAGTGCACAGACCACCTGTCATAGTACATAAGGAGTGCAATTCAGCACCCAGAGTCCTCAGTCAAGTTCTCTTGGGTTTTCCCTCCTCTCCTCCTCCTGTCTTGTCTGCTGTCTGGGGCTCTTAGGCATCACGTCGAGGGAGTCCTGATAGACTATGGGTTTGTAACAAGTAAATGTAGTTTGTTAACAAAGGGAAAAGAGAATTGTAACATATACCTGTACTGGCAAAGTAAGCAAAAAACATAAAAGCACATCTCAGTCATAGTACAAACAGCTGAGGGCATGGGGCAATCAAAGGTGTGTGTGCTTGGCACATGTGATATCAATGGTAGAACAAAGTGTGGATAATGTTAAAACTAGTGTGCGCAGCATGACAATGTGACATACTATAAACGGAAGGTAAACCAAAACAGGCAGTCACGTCAAAACATAGGCCAGCTCCAGTGACTTAGCTTAGCTGGAGCTGAGCTTAGCCGAGCTTTGGCAACACTACGCAGACAGGAGTGGGAAGCAATAGAATAAACAGCTGTGCCCAGGTCAGGGCAGACATCATCACATGGTAGTGTTAAAAGATACATAGTAAATGCATTCACTTAATACTCATCCATTTCACTTCTTATCTTATCTAATCTAATCTCGTTTAATTAATATCTTATCAAAGTATTATATAATCGTTGATTGGAGATTAGATAACGATTAACGGATTAGATATGAGCAAGATAATGAATTAATAGTGAATAATTAGTGTGTTTCATATTTAACTGTTATTATATTCATGATCTAGAACATCTATTGATAGAGATGACATCATAAGGCACGATATGATATCATCAGGTACATAATGAAGTCATAGTGACATCATTAAGATAACTATCAGTAGATAATGAAGTCATAAAGAACTTTATGATATCATATAGAACATATTAGAAGGAATATAATAAGACAAGGTACAGAATGACCTCATCCACAGCAATGCTCAGTCATCTGCTGTGCATGATACAGCAATCACACTGCATTTGGATAGCCTTTACACAGCTATAGCTGTGTGTACATAGCCTCGTAGTTACTCCATTGGTAGAATAATGTATATGTAAGCTAGGGTTCCAAAATGCATAAAAGGAGGGCATTCTGGACAACTGTCCCTCAGTTCCAAGAACTACAAAGTCAACAGTAAGACTAACCAAGCTAAAGATGTAAGTAGTTAATCCTTACTTAGCTTGAGTCCTGCACTGCTCTCCCCTGATTTAACAGGTAGCACATGCCACAGGAAAAAACCGGGCTTGACTGGATACTTCCAGCCAGATTTTTCACTGGGCATCACTGATGCATATGCATGTGGGCTAACAACATGACAACCAGTGTTGGTCACTGGTATCAGCATTTGTCCAATTCTGCAGTCATCTATGACAACTCCAGTAAGAAACCTTTTTTTTCTGCATAGAACATCATTTATTGATGGGAGTAATATGGTGTGAAATGATAACTGAAGTACTAATAACTGATATCCTACAGAAGGAGTAAGGAATTAAAAGAATGCTTGACGTGCATATTCCAACACGGATAACCAAAAGTACGTCTAGTCATGGCCATAACCGTCAAAAGGGCGGTGCGCGGCCTCGGAAGACCAACATCGATCGTAACGAAGCGCTATAAATTAGTTAGTCATTTAGTATGACTTGCTTTCCACCGTTGCGTTCAACAATGCTAGGTTATAAAAATCAACATGAAGGAGGGAATTCGGGTAGAGGCTGGTCCTTTCATCCCCAGGCTCCAATGCGCTTCAACTCAATCATCGCCACTTTTCTACTTTTCTTCACATCCGTCGTAAATGCATGGCATTCCATAACGTCACTGCCTCCGAATCCTAGTAGCGCAAGGCCAGAGGTATCAGCATCCCCCGTACTTGTTCCAACTTTTTTAACTCATGGAGGCTGTCCTGTTGTTTTTCTAGCGTAACATAGATCTGGGCTCAATAATGGTAGAAAAGGCCGATCATAAAGTTTTCCGGGCCAGGTTCCGCGATGATACCCTGTGGGATCTCACCGCCCTGCTATTCAACAAAAACTCTCATGCTTGGAATGATAAATATGACACGGCATACCATAAATGGTCAACGAAGTATAATTATGACATCATTCGTTTTGACAGAGACATACTCGAAAATGTGGCTTACATTGTCGTGAGGAATCATGTTCCGGAGCTTGATCCGAGGGAAATGAACTCTCTCATTCGTAAGAGATTGGGAATATTAAAGAAAGAGTATCGCTTGTAAGAAGTTCTATGACATGGATGTGGATATGCTGAATTTCACTCATCACAGTAACGATGACGAATGGAAAATCCTGGTGGAATATGCTATGTAGGTGAGTATGGCATGGATACGGATAATCCGAATATCGCTCCACTGCAGTGCTAATCCGCAAGATTTCAAGTGGAGAGAAACCCGTGGATATTATGCAAAACCACTTTTTTCACTGAATGATATGCTAGCAGAAGCCAAGTACGTAATTGGGACGCAGATGCAGTATATACTGAATTTTACTTCACAGGAAACAACAGCACGACGAGATTAACGCACCGGACGTCCAATGGGCAGGAAGGTTTCTGATGCAATTACGACAAGATTATATCGAGCAGAATCAGCCCGTTCATGATGATAATCAACGTCCCTGACATGAATTGCCTCCGCACTCAAATAATGTATTCCCGAATCAGGGGGTTGGTCATGGGCATGATATAGGAGAAGCAGTGAAGAAACTTCGATAGTCTGCAGAAGGCTGTAACAATCTTAGTAAACCGCGAAAAGAGTAGGGGAGTCTTTTTTAAGAACTTGGCGGGATTTCCCTGTACCCAGCATAGGGGCAAGGGCATGCCGGGAGCTATGTGAAGTAAGTTGTTTCCGCGGAAAGATTGGGTTTGCCACACGAGGTACCAGTGGAGGCTTGCGGAATGTGGCAAGACCAGATTTGAATGGTTAGATGTCACTGGGCTGTCGTAATTAGTAACAAGGGTTGTTCGTTTTCCGGTACGGCGAAGCGAAGAGGCGGACAACTTGCAGCGGGTCTCAACAAGACCTTAGTCCAATGAGCGGGGCATAAGATTAAAATTAGCTCTACTATAAAGCCGACCCTCTCAAAGTCCAAGTCGCGCTTTGTCTCCAAATGTGACGACTCGCCCGCGCTCTTCTCCCGCTTTACTCGGTTTGTCACTGGCCACATGCCCTCAGCTGAATACCGGCGCAGGTTTTTCCCTCAAGCGCCCACGCACTGCACACTTTGCTCTACCCGGCGACCTCTGACCCGCACCCACATCATATGTGAGTGCCCTACTTTTCCTCCTCCCTTTTCTTCCTTCTGCTCTTTCCTGCGGCGCGACAATAATTACGTCGGCCTTATCGCTTTCCTTAAGGACCACCCTCGGGCGGCCACGTTTGATGCTTTGGTTCCTTTTACCTACCGTCCCCGCCGCCTACGCCCCCATGTAGCTCTCTTCGCCGATTAGCGACCTCTCCCTCGATTCTCGCCTTACTTTACTTTAGCTACCCTTGCTTACCACACGCATCTCATCAAGAGGTGCTCCCGTCCCGTACTTTTGTACTTACTCGTTTCGTCCTACAATATACACCCTTGCCATGCGAAAAAAAAAATAAAATAAAATAAGATTAAAATTATGATTGACAACAAGGCCAAACAAATCTGGACCCCAAGACGGCCTGATCCAGTCGTCATCGTCATCGCGTCATCCACCACTTTCCTATGCGCACGTCAAAAGTTGCTAGCGCTCAATATAAACACACGTGACATGCGTCGCCACTTGGACGTTGGCCACTAGTATCATTTATTGATGGGAGCAATGGAAAAAAAACTTGCAACTTAACTACCAGATATGTTTTCTCCGTATGGTATGAAAAGAAAAGAACTGAAGTGCTGATAACTGATATCCTACAGAAGGATTAAGGCAATAAAGAATGTTTGACGGCGTACTTATTCGGAATCGACGCCGATAGTAACCAAAACTATTTCGTCGCCACCACTAGTCATGGCCATAACCATCGAAAGGGTGGTGCGTGGCCTCGGAAGACCGACACTGATCGTAACGAGGTGCTATAAATTAGTTATTCATCTAGTATGACTCACCTTTCGCCGAACCGATGCCATGACAATGCTAGGATATAAAACCAACGTGCAGCAGAGTTATTGGGTAGAGGCTGGTCCTTTCATCCACAGGCTGTAATGCGCTTCAACTCAATCATTGCTACTTTTCTACTTTTCTTCACATCCATCATAAATGCATTACCAATGCTTTCCACATCGTCACTGGCTCAGTCTAACGCACAGGTGGTAGGCATCACCATCCCCCGTATTTATGCCGACTTTAACTTATGGCGGTTGCCCTGCTGCTCTTCAAGCATGATATAGAATTGGAGGAGATGGTGGTAGACAAGTACAATTTTAAAGTTCTCCGGGCCAAGTCGCTCGACGAAAACAAGTGGGAACTCACTGTCCTTCTATTTAACAAAAAATCTCCTGCTTGGAAAGAGAAATATGACAGGGAATTCAGTAAATGGTCAAGACAGTCTACTCGTCAAGCCGACCTCGTTTTTCGTTTCGACAAAGACAGTCTCCAACATGTGGCTTACATTGTCGCAATGAATTATGTTCCCTTGCTCCATCCGACGGAGATGAAGCATGACATCGAGCATTGTTTCGTCCGGGAAAAAATGAAGAATATCTATCACTTGTAAGAAGTCGTATGACGTGGATGTGGATAATCTGAATTTCACTCATCATAGTGATGACGACAAATGGAATATCCTGGGGAAATATGCCATGTAGGTGATTGTGACATGGATGCGGATAATCCAAACATTGCTCCACTGTAGTGCTAATCCGCAAGATTTCAAGTGGCACAAAGGCCGTGCGTGGGTTGCGCAACCAATGTTCTCACTGGATGATATGCTAATTGATGCCAAGTAAGCAATTGGGATGAAGACGCACCATATACTGAATTTTAATTCACAGTCAATTTCAACAAACATACGGTGATGATCACAATTCAGAAGAGAATTGGACAGCAGATGCTATGCTAGAATTACGATATGGTCGTATTTTTCTGAGCCGTCTACGACTTTAATAAAAATTTGGGCTTCAAGGGCAGAATCTATCCGTTCACAATTAATATGATGATACTCAATGTCCCTGACATGAATATCCTCCGCATCAACCAACACATGTTCTTCGTTTCCGGATGGTCACATTCGTAAAGGAATCGAGAGACATCTTCACAAAGCGAAGGCATCCCCAAGTAGTCAACAAGTTTGTTGAAGTCGCGTGGATATGAACGAACTAGTACTATTAATAATGTACGGATATATCATTGGACCTGGTGTCCGGGCCAGTAAAACCTCCCCAGCAATCTCTTGATGCTCCACTGCTCCATCTTCATCATCTTCATTGTGAATGTTTTGAATTTCTGCATGTTGTGGAATATCCATGCAGCCTTGGAAGATTGAATTGTGCAACATCCCACACGCAATGAAGTCAACACGAGCAGCTGCCAATTCATCATTACATTGGTTGGCAAGCAGAATCTGGGGTAATGGCTCATTACGATTGCTGTGCCGATATGGGTCCTTTGCAGCATCTTTATGCTTTGACTCTGTAATGGACAAGCAAAGCCCATTGGGCGCGCCAAACGCGATTATGAGATCCCGGTAATGTCTGAGCGCATGTTGGCGGGGCAGATTGAAGCCAGTAGGTCATACGCCCTCCTTTCGAAATATTTCCCGATCTTCATGGAATTCTGCAAGGCACTCATCTAACTTGTTCAAATCGTCGTCATCAATAACATCTCGTCAGACATGATAACAGAATTCTAAAAAGTAGTGGATTGCTCGAACCATTTGGCTTGGTATGAGCCCGTGTATGGCGCACCGGAGTTGCGGAAGGTATCATCATCCTCTGTACTTGTTCCGACTTTTAACTCATGGATTTTTGGCTCTTCTAGCGCGACATACAACTAGTGGTAGACAAGTTCAATTTTAAAGTTGTCCAGGCCAAGTTCTCCCGCGATACCCATTCTCGCCGCCCTGCTGTTCAACAAAAAGTCTCATGGTTGGGGTGATAAATATGACACGACATACCATAAATGATCGGAACAGCGTAAACACGACCTCAAAACGAAGAACCTCATTCTTCGTTCCGACAAAGATAAGCTCGACTGTGTGGCTTACATTGTCGTGATGAATACTGCTCCGGACACCACCTTGCTTAGTCCGATGGACATCGACTCTCTCATTCGTGCGAGTCTGAAAAAATTGAAGGAAAATTATCGCTTGTAAGAAGTTGTATGACATGGATGCGGATATGCTGAATTTCAGTAACAATGACGAATGGATAATCCTGGTGGAATATGCTATGTAGGTGATTATGACATGGATACGGATAATCCGAATATCGCTCCACTGCAGTGCTAATCCACAAGATTTCAAGTGGATAAAAGGCCGTGCGTTGTACTCAATGCCACTTTTTTCACTGAATATTATGCTAGAAGAAGCCACGTAAGTAATTGGGACGTAGATGCAGTATATACTGAATTCTACTTCACAGGAAACAACATCACGACGACATTAACGCTCCAGATGTCCGATGGGCAGGAGAGTTGCTGACACAATTACGACAAGATCATATCGAGTAGAATCTGCCCAATAATCAACGTCCCTGACATGAATTTCCTCCGCACTCAATGTGTTCCCGAATCAGGGGGGTTGGTCATAGCACCAGGGATATAGGGGAAGCAGTGAAGAAACTTCGATAGTCGGCAGAAGGCATATGTCCTGTAACAATCTTAGTAAAACACGAAAAGAGTAGGGGAGTGGCTGTCGTAATTAGTAACAAGGGTTGTCTACCCGTTCGTTTTCCGGTACTGTGGCATTGAGAGGGGCACGCCTTCTAACCACCAGCGTAAAGTCGATGCAAGTCGGATGGTGATGTGTTGGCCATCACCTTGCCAGACGCTCCATTCTCATCCTAGGCGACGAACTGGCTGGTGGCTATGTCCTTGACGGTGTCACGGTGTTTCGCCATCGCTGTCCGTAATATTGACGTCCCTGCCTCCATGAAGGTTGGTCTCAAGATGGACACCGTCGCAATGCAACTGACCTTTAGATATGAGATAGTGCGGAACGTGCACCTGAGAGTACTGTGAGGTCTCCGGCAAGCGTTGAGCTAGAGGGGACCCCAGCGGAGGCGTTCGATCTTGACCACGCGGGATTGTCTTCGAATCCTACGGCATGGTACAAACGAGGGACTATAAATGATGCTGGTGGCCAACGTCCAATTGGCGACGCATGTCAATCAGTGACGTGCGTTTATATTTGAGATTACGTGCGTTCCAGATTTGTTTCGCCCTGTTGTCAATCATAACATCTCAGAGGGTCAATGTAGCTGTGTAAGTCTCTTTCTCTGCGCATCTAAGGTCTTGTTGAGACCCAGTGCAAGTTGTCCGCCTCTTCTCTTCGCCGTCCCCCATAACCATCTCGCCCGACGTTGTGAACCACAACACCCGATGCACGTCGCAGCATCGTACTTGTAACGCCGCGCCCACCCGTTCGTCTCGTTTCCCTATTCCCCTTTCAGACCGTATGACACATTCCTTGTTCCCATCTTTTGTTTCGTTCGTATTGTTAAAAGATACATAGCAAATGTATTCACTTAATACTCATCCATTTCACTTCTTATCTTATCTAATCTGATCTCGTTTAATCAGTATCTTATCAGAGTATTATATAATCGTTGATTGGAGATTAGATAACGATTAACGGATTAGATATGAACAAGATAATGAATTAATAGTGAATATTTAGTGTGTTTCATATTTAACTGTTATTATATTCATAGTCTAGAACATCTATTGATAGAGATGACATCATAAGGCACGATATGATATCATCAGGTACATAATGAAGTCATAGTGACATCATTATGATAACTATCAGTAGATAATGAAGTCATAAAGAACTTTATGATATCATATAGAACATATTGGAAGGAATATAATAAGACAAGGTACAGAATGACCTCATATACAGCAATGCGCAGCAATGCTCAGTCATCTGCTGTGCAAAGAACAGCAATTGCATTGCATTTGGATAGCTCTTACACAGCAATAGCTGTGTGTACATAGCCTCGTAGTTACTCCATTGGTAGAATAATGTGTATGAAAGCTAGGGTTCCAAAATGCATAAAAGGAGGGCATTCTAGATGACTGTCCCTCAGTTCCAAGAACTACAAAGTCAACTACTAAGACTAACCAGTACTAAGATGTAAGTAGTTAATCCTTACTTAGTCACTGGTCCTGCGCTGCTCTCCCCTGATTTAACAGGTTATGGGCCCCGAGCGACAGCCTTGAAATGATGACTCTTGTCATCATTGGATGTTGACTGTGCCAAGGATGGAGTTTATGGATAGTGTACACATGTAATTTTATGTAGTTTTGTGTTTGATCTGCTAAAACCCCTCAAGAATATCAGATATACAATATGGCTCTAGGCCCTCTATTGGTCTGATGGGGTCCCACAGCAGATTGTGTGTATGTGTAGGTGTCTCCTCATACTAATCTTCCCACATTTGTCTAGCAGCTAACCCATGACCATGGGATAAATGGTCCGCTTAATGGTAGCAGGGATACCATTTCAGTCACCCTTGTGGCTGACAGTGTGGGAGCACTGACTAAACATCTGGAGTGGTGCTTCTGAGTCACCCTGTGTTGTGGAACACAGAAATCAAAATTCTCACATGGGCTGACTACCCCAAATAGTCATGGTTTTGACAGACCACACAGTAAAACTGTCACAGATTTGGGGCCACCTCATGGTGGATATCAGGGTCCAACCCCCTGTAAAGGCTTCGTGCACCCCCCATTGGCCGAGAGTTAATGCCCTTATCTCATTATTGGAGTTTTCATCTCCATTTTCTCATTTTGGCTGCTAGATAGTTTTCTCAAGGGTCGTGCTGAGGCGGACTTCCGTCGTACATGCAGACTAATGTGGGGTGTCTAAACAACACTCATCACTAGATTAGGATCTCTGAGGAGATCACTTTAGAACACTGATTACATACACACATACACTAGATTAGTTGGTGGATTTTTGTACGCAGGGATTTGAAGGAGCCCCTGGTACAATCTTTGGCATAGCAACATTCAATGGCCTCAATAGGTCATTTGCGTTGCTCGCAAGTTCATAACATGTTCAATCTGGAGGATTGCACAGCCTAAGATATTTTCCTCTTCTCATGAATCATTCGAGATTAGGAATCTTGGCTAATGCAATTTTTTCTAGATGTCTCAAGTTTTCACCACCGGATTTCTCAAGAATCAAATCACCTTCTCCTCCTACTTCCATAGCACTAAATACAGAACCGAGTATATTAACGCCGGAGTAATTAGACAGGTTTTGTATCTTAATCCGTGGTTGGAAGGAGTTGATGTTGAAGATATGATGGAAAAATATGAATCAGATGATATGATTTTTGGGAATCCCTACGATCGTATTGGCAAGTTGGTCTGGTTGGCGAATTGCAGGGCTGGCTGGAACCATATCAAGAAAAACTCAGATGTTCATGATATGTATCCTCCTATCAGCTGCACCACGCTACCCGTTGAAAAGATCAACTTGGCGCCTGAAGAATTGATCATGTCTTTCATTAAAAAATGCTATGACATAGAAGAATTCAGAATGTCTGATGATCCTTGTCCGAGGATGATTGGCGTTCAATATATTCATTCCTTCGATCCATATATGGAGAGCCATCAAGGCACTCCCATCATCAAAGGGTCGATTTATGTCAGCGATGAGAATGAAGGCGTCGATCAAAGGGAGTTATTGAAGAGAGAAGAAGAAGAAGAAGAAGAAGAGGTCGCCTATCTGGACACATTTGTTCCAGAAGAAGATATCGAGCTTGCTAATGATGATGATGATGATGATGATATCAAAATCTCTGATATATCTGTACGTGGTAGTCAACTGCCTAAAAAAGACAATGACTTACCATCTTTAAAGACGATTACAGATTCAGAGGAAGGCGCAGATGCAGATGCAGAAGGTGAAGATGAGGAAGACATACATGCAGAGGAAGACGTATCCCTCCTCAAATATGAAGGTCCATCAGTTTATCAATTAGGACCTAATGGCAAGCAAGGACCTCGCCTTGAGTCCCTCAAGGGACTAAAGAGTTCCGAAATTAGCAATGAACTTGCTAAACGGAGACTCAGGGCTGAGAATGCTGTTTTCATATTAGATGGAAACATTTACCACAAGAGGAAGGATTACGAGAAGGCACTTAACAAAAAGTCAGCCAAGCAGCTGAATGAAATAATGGAGATGTGAAAATTGGTGGAGTTAGCCACCAATAGCAAAAATAAAGTGACGTACCAAAATCAGCTACTTAACCCTATAGCTGATCAATTGGTCATAGCAAACATCCATTGGGGTTCAACAAACCCAAACATTAGTGACGAGGAAAGAACTTTGTCACAACCCAATTTCGTTTTTGCGGCCAGGGAAAAGATTATCCCCAGTAGAAGGAGAAAGGCCAGAATGAGCGCTCCGGTCATCCCCGGAGTTAATGCACCAACAGGATTAGTTGGTGGCGGAATATTACAAGGTCTGCATAAACCTTGTAATACTGCATGTACAGTAGCTGGCCCCTCAGGGGCAAATATGAATTTTTTTACGACGTCTGATTATCCCAATCTGGATCCTGGAATGTTAGACGAATTCATTAAATCCAATACTCTGCCAAACAGACAACCTACTGACGTTTGTTTCTCAGTTAATGGATATGAATTCATCTATGTACCAAAAGAAGTCTATGAGAAATATTATCCAGATTCAGACTCAATATTCTTGGACTCAGACAAAGAAAAGGAAGATGATAACCCATTCGTTCCTCAATCAACTGACTCTAACAATGAAACAACTATTCCTACCAATACTCCAGTTGATTCAATTCTTAAAGACCATGTTGATACTATTATCAAACGTCTTGAGAGAGTCTTTGCAAAGCAAAAAGTTGATGAATCAAAGGAATGGATGAATCAACCTCCTGAAGCAGAATCCTCATTACCAAAAGTTGAAACACCTCTCACTTTTGAACAAGAGGAGTTTGGAATGCGACATTCAAATAATCTTGCTAGGGATTATGAAAATGAAGGGTGGGGAAAACCAAAGCCCCATCACTTGAAATTCATTAAACAAAATTTTGCACCTAAACCTAATTGTATTGAGCAATATAAGAATGATATGGCTCAATATAAAGCTATGCGTAATAATCAAGAAATTCCAAATCTCTTTGATACTTGCAATAGTTATGATCAAGTAAAAGAACAACTTGATAAGAAAATGAATGATTATAGAGCCTGGAAGGAAGCTCAAGGTTTTGGTCCAGATAAAACCCCTATTCTCGATTATTTCAGATCTGCCGGGAGATTTGAAGAAGCGCCTAATGAAAGATCTCAGGAGGAATCAAATAAGCCTAGGTGGAATTCTGATACTCAACAATCTAATGCCTGGGTACCTAAATGGAAAAGGGACAGAGACAATAATCCTGACCTTAGTTGAAGGTCAGAAGAAATTGTTTATCCCAAGAGAAGTACATCTCTACCCAGATCTATTAGAAGAACCCCCAAATTTCAGAATCTCCGTGCTTATATTCCATTCAAAAAGAATGTCATACCTCCTAAGAAGAGTTTCTTCAAACCAGAATCATCATCTAGTAAATCTGACAAAAATATTCACACAAATTTCCAATTTCAAGCTAGAGAACAACAAGATAAATACCCTGCTTTTAATTTTTCAGTCAAATACAAAGAGTGTGGTTTGACAAAAATTAAAAGACATACTAAAGACCATCCTATTTGGGAGAAGCCTGGATTATGCTATTTAATCCTTATGGATCCTCTTGTTTTAAAAGGATTCGTATGGCCAACATATCCTACTCTCAAGGATATAGTTGCATTACCCAAATCTTACCGTCGAGATGTTCAGTTTTATTATCAAAAGAATGAGTCTTTGAAGTTACTACACTTCATAGAACAACCTGGATCAAATGTCTCATGGTGGACTTTAGAAGATCTTGTTACGTCTTTTAACAGGCTTTCATCTTGGAAATGTGGAGGATCAGATCCCGCTGAGAAATCAATGGAAAGATTGGTTACTGTCTATGAAGGTGTAACTGATTATAAGAAGTGGAAAGATGTTCTCATTGCATACCTTCAAATGAAAGGTTATGAGAAATATCTCACTAGCACCAAACCACTATTACCAGCGGAACCACCTAGTGGTGCTAGTCTTTCTACCAAAACACTTTGGGAATTGGAGTATAAAACCGCTTATAATGAAAGAACAGATTGGGATGAAAACATGAAGAAGTGTCAAGCCATTATCAAATTGGCTTTACAACCATCTCTCTGGACTTACGTTAAAGATACTCCACAGGCTACAATGACAGCCTTAGACACAATGTTTGGAACCAAAGGCATTGCAAAGTATTTTATACTTTACAAAGCCATCTTTAATTGGTCCATGAAATCCAGTTCAGATCCCATTTTGGCAATTACTAAACTTATGAAGTTAGTATCTGACTTAGGAACCGAAGAGAAATATCAAATTCCTGATTTTGTCATTTGTTTCTTCATCTTGCATAATCTCAATCATTTATACAGTAACCTTGTTACTAATATAATTGACACCAAGATTGAAGATTTCACTGTTGACAAAATTGTTCCTAGGATCCAGAATGAATGGAATCTTATGCAGTCTAAAGGAAAACCTAGAACTGCATATAACAATATTGCCAACATTGGATCTAGTATCAACAAGAATCCCAATACAAATCCTAATTGGAGGGATCAACACTCCAATAACACATTCAGATCTAGAGGTTCTTTCAGAGGACGATTCAATCGTAGAAAGAGCTTCACACCTGGTCAGAATTATAATTGTTTTAATAACGATTCCTCTTTATCAAAGGATGATAAGAAGAAAAGGAATCAACAAAACAGAGCTAACAAGAAAGCTAAAAACAAGGCTCTTGTTACAGAATTGAAGGAGTTGAAGAAGCAAGGCAAATCTTCAACTACTATTCATTTTGCAAATCCAATGATTGTTGATTCATACCCAACTCAGACAGTTGGGAATATTGATGAAGAAATCTCTGAACCTACATCTAGCAGGAAATTGTTAGATAGGATTGGAGACATTCATATATCTTTATCAGATGATAAGGATGAAGAACAACTCAATTATGGTGAGACTGACACTGATTACAGCACTGGTGTGTTCTACAGAACACATAATACACCAGATGTATCCACACCAAGTGGATTTCACACTCCAGAACCACAGTATCTCAATCCTGAAGAGGAATTAGAATACTTTGGTGAACCTATGAACATGATGGATAATAGTAACATTGGGTCAGTAAATTTCTCTAATCATAATTACTCATCTAATACTGCTTTAGTGCTTGATGACTTAACCAACAAGCAAGTGCTTGATGCACAATATCGAGACCAAATAAGTAGTAGCAGTACTTACAAATATGTATATGAGAATTATGAATCTAAAGTTCCTGGTGAACAAATTATGATTCTTAACAAGCATGATAAGTGGGTTATAGACTCTGGTGCTACATGTCATTGTACACCATTTATAACTGATTTCACCAAGTATAAGAAATTTATTACACCAATTAAAGTTACTACTGCAGATAAAAATGCAAAGACACTTATTGAAGGTGAAGGACAAATATGTTTTCATCATGAAAAACATGTTCTTAACTGGAATGTGTGCTATATGCCAATGTTACCATACAGAATTATTTCTGTTCCACAACTAACTAGTATGGACTATCAAGTCCACCACACAAAACACAAAACTATCGTACATAAAGGAAACATTACACTAACTGGATATCCTATAGAAACCAACTCCATTCATTGGTTATCTACTGTTATTAAAAGACCTTCTCAACATTTGTTAATCAACAAAAGTCCTAAGACTGTTGATTATTTCATTTGGCATCGAAGGATGGCACATCCAAGTGATAATGTCTTAAGTCATATGTTTCAGAATACTGAAAATAGTGTTAAAATTAATAAATCACATGAAGGACGTATTTGTAAGACATGTGTTATGGGTAAACTTGATAATAAACCTTATCATATATCAACTCATAGAGCAACTCAATTATTAGAGTTGATTCATGTTGATCTTATTGAATTACCCATTCAGTCTTATCATAAACAGAAATATGCCTTATTAATCTTAGAAGACTATTCTTCTTTTGCCTACTTGGCATTGTTACGATCTAAATCTGACACTTTTAATGCTATTAAAGCTTATGTTGTGTTCACTGAAAATCAGTTGAATCAGAAGCTTAAAAGTGTGCGTTCAGATCGAGGGGGAGAATTTGTCAATAAGAAGTTAATAGACTATTTTCAGGAGAAAGGTATTAACCATGAACTTAGTGCTCCACATGTTCATCAACAAAATGGTTGAGCTGAACGATTAAATGAAACCATTCTGAAGAAAGCACATACACTTTTATTAGAATCTGGTTGTCCTAAATCATGGTGGTCATTTGCATTTGAAACTGCAGTCCACATATATAATCGTACACCATTGAGAAGAACAAAATGGAAAACACCTTATGAAAACATGATGATGAAGAAACCTGACATATCACATTTTAAAATATTTGGATGTTTGGCATATGTTTATGTTGTTAAAGAACAACGTAAAGATAAATTATCACCAAGAGCTGAACCAATGATATTCATTGGGTATGAAAGTAAATCATACAAGTTCATGAATGATAAAAACACAATTGTCATTGCCACACATGCTATCTTTGATGAAAATATATTTCCCAAGTTATCCAAGAATACAAATATTCACAAGCAACAACAATACCCAACTTTAGAGTCTGACATGACAATTCCAACAAACAAACATAATCATTCTAATCATGACACTACAAAAAATGATAAAAGGCTATCATTTCATGATCATAATGATTCAAGTGATAGTGATTCGTTGGATTCAGATGATCATAAGTCTAATAGGAAATTGGACAATCATTTGAAAGACAGTACTTCAAAACATAGCAAGGAAATACCAAAGACAAAAACTGCCAGAAGACTTAAATCTAAAGCTGATAAAAAATATGATAAAGAGTTTAAGAAATGGCAGATTAAAAATCTTGGTCACTATGATTCTAAACTAGATGATCATGATGAATCAGCATCTGATCATTCAAGTTATCATTCAGATTTAAATCAAGAAGTTGAAGAACCTATTGAATCTTCTACAGTTATTGATAAAGGAAAAGGAAAACAAAGAGATGATCCTCCTTCACAATCAAAATCATCTCATAGTAATCCTGATGTTGATCTTAGAGAAATTAGAAGTATATTTGATAAACATGATCAAAGTCCTTCTAAAAACATTAATGATCAAATAAATAAGGTCATTAATAAGTCTAAAACAACATTTCCTAAATCAAAATTTGTAATTCCTAAAAGCAAAGTACATTTTGCTAATGATGATTTATGGAGAGATATCCAAAAGGACATCACACCCAGTCATGAAATATATAGGAGTCAGAATTTAACTGATAGTCAAAGAGATTACTTAGTACCAACAGGCAGTAAACGCATTGGTAAAAAGTTAGATCTCACAGCTGCAAAAAGAGATAAACTGCAAGCTGGAAGACCTAAGTTAATTCAGAAACCTAATGTTCCAGATCAATCATCACATCCATTTGGTTTTAGAGAACAAGAAAGAGAAGTTATACAGCAAAAACTAGCAACTAGAAAAACTGCTAGGAGACCAAAAGTTAAGGTCATTGCTGATAATGTTTATGGAGATAAACATCCAGCTCAGATTGAAGCTGAAATACGAAAAGAAACCAATTGGAATAAAGTGATTGAAAAGGATAAAGGTAAACAAGTTGACAAACCTAGTCAACAACCACAATCATCTCAGGAAGAAGAATCCTTATATACTAAGGAAAGATTTCAAGATATGACTCTTGATGATCTCAGAACTACTAGAGAAATCAGTAGATCTGTGCAACCAAGATTATTTCCCAGAAATGAATCACCCTTAACACCACTTTCTGAAACATCTATAAGGGATTTAGATGAAACTGCCAGGCCTTCGCCTGAACCAGTTCAAACATACTTTGATAATAATGCCTGGATTCAAAGAAGAAATCAAAGAAGAGATAAACTTCTTTTATCCAGAGCAGCATCTAAACTTATAGATCAAGAAAACAGAAAGAAAGGGATACCTGTTGTATATAGAGATCTTTTGAGGATGAAAGAAAATGATCCTCAACTATATCAAAAATGGGTAGATGCTATGAAAGAAGAAATTAAGTCTATTGAAAGTAGACATGTTTGGGAATTGGTCAATAGACCTAAAGATCGTAAACCTATAGGTTGTAGATGGGTTTATGCAATAAAGCAATCAGACAATAGATACAAAGCGCGATTGGTTGCTCAAGGCTTTTCACAAGTACCAGGAATAGACTTTGGAGCCACATTTAGCCCGGTTTCAAGATTCGAAACTGTCAGAATCTTATTAGCACTTGCAGCTTTAGAGGGATGGGTACTCAAAGCTCTAGATGTTAAAACTGCTTTTCTATATGGCCAATTAGAAGAGGAGATTTATATGGAACAACCGGATGGTTTCAAAACCAATGATAAAGACAAAGTATACAAATTAAATAGAGCTTTATATGGTTTGAAACAAGCATCTCTAGCTTGGAATATACAAGCACATACTAGTATAACCAAGTTAGGATTCAAAAGATTATTTGCTGACACAGGAATATATGTACAATGCAATGGAGATGACATAATTGTAATCATCTTATATGTTGATGACATAATATTCATGGGCAATAATGAAGTTGCAGTGAACAATTTCAAGAAGAAATTTATGGAGAAATGGGAAAGTAGAGACTTAGGTGATCTAAGTGAATATTTGGGAATGAACATTGTGATTGATAAGAAACAACACACTGTTACTATTGACCAAACCAAATATGCTAAGAAGATAGTAGAAAGGTTTGGATTAATCAATGCAAAACCAGTAAACACGCCTTTACCAGCTGGTTATGTCCCAAATAAATATACAGAAGGTAAAGCCACACAAGAAATGATCACATACTATCAACAATTGATAGGATCATTATTATTTCTTGCAATGTGTACAAGATTGGATATTGTATATGCAACAATCTTAATGTCTCAATTTGTTAGCAATCCATCCATGGATCATATCAAAAAGACATTGCATATTATCCAATATGTTGGCAGTACACTTAATCATTGCATTAAATATAATGGAAGAGATGCATATGGATTGATTTGTTATGCAGATGCTGATTGGGCTTCTAATCCAATTGATAGGAAGTCAACAACTGGTATGGTTGTAAAATTAGCTGGAGCACCTGTATACTGGAAATCAGCAAAACAAAAAACCATAGCATTATCTTCAACAGAAGCTGAATACATGGCAGCCTCTGATGCATGTCATCAAATATCTTGGTTAAAGAATTTGTTTGAAGAGTTAGGATATAACATTAAATCCATTCCTTTGATAATGGATAATCAAGCAGCTATTTACATGGCATCTAATCCAGCTCAAGAACAAAGAATGAAGCACATGGATGTAAGATATCATTTTATAAGACAATGTGTCAAAGATGATCTGGTTGATCTCTATTATATTAAAACTGATGATCAAGCAGCTGATATCTTAACTAAAAACCTGATGTTGAATAAGCATAGCAAAATGCTGGACCTCTGTGGAATACATGTTCAGTAAAATATTCAACAAGGGGGAGTGTTAAAAGATACATAGCAAATGTATTCACTTAATACTCATCCATTTCACTTCTTATCTTATCTAATCTGATCTCGTTTAATCAGTATCTTATCAGAGTATTATATAATCGTTGATTGGAGATTAGATAACGATTAACGGATTAGATATGAGCAAGATCATAAATTAATAGTGAATAATTAGTGTGTTTCATATTTAACTGTTATTATATTCATGGTCTAGAACATCTATTGATAGAGATGACATCATAAAGCACCATATGATATCATCAGGTACATAATGAAGTCATAGTGACATCATTAAGATAACTATCAGTAGATAATGAAGTCATAAAGAACTTTATGATATCATATAGAACATATTGGAAGGAATATAATAAGACAAGGTACAGAATGACCTCATATACAGCAATGCGCAGCAATGCTCAGTCATCTGCTGTGCAAAGAACAGCAATTGCATTGCATTTGGATAGCTCTTACACAGCAATAGCTGTGTGTACATAGCCTCGTAGTTACTCCATTGGTAGAATAATGTGTATGAAAGCTAGGGTTCCAAAATGCATAAAAGGAGGGCATTCTAGATGACTGTCCCTCAGTTCCAAGAACTACAAAGTCAACTACTAAGACTAACCAGTACTAAGATGTAAGTAGTTAATCCTTACTTAGTCACTGGTCCTGCGCTGCTCTCCCCTGATTTAACACGTATTACATTGATGGGAGTAATAGAAAAAAAAACTTGCAACTTAACTACCAGATATGTTTTCTCCGTATGGTATGAAAAGAAAAGAACTGAAGTGCTGATAACTGATATCCTACAGAAGGATTAAGAATGTTTGACGGCGTACGTATTCGGAATCGACGCCGATAGTAACCAAAACTATTTCGTCGCCCACCACTAGTCATGGCCATAACCATCGAAAGGGTGGTGCGTGGCCTCGGAAGACCGACACTGATCGTAACGAGCTGCTATAAATTAGTTAGTCATCTGCCATGACAATGCTAGGATATAAAACCAACGTGCAGCAGAGACTTTGGGTAGAGGCTGGTCCTTTCATCCACAGGCTGTAATGCGCTTCAACTCAATCATTGCCACTTTTCTACTTTTCTTCACATCCATCATAAATGCATTACCAATGCTTTCCACATCGTCACTGACTCAGTCTAACGCACAGGTGGTAGGCATCACCATCCCCCGTATTTATGCCGACTTTTAACTTATGGCGGTTGCTGCTGCTTTTCAAGTATGATATAGAATTGGGGGAGATGGTGGTAGACAAGTACGATTTTAAAGTTCTCCGGGCCAAGTCGCTCGACGAAAACAAGCGGGAACTCATTGTCCTTCTATTTAACAAAAATTCTCCTACTTGGAAAGAGAAATATGACAGGGAATTCACTAAATGGTCAAGCCAGTCTACTCGTCGAACCGACCTCGTTTTTTATTTCAACGAAGACAGTCTCCAACATGTGGCTTACATTGTCGCAACGAATTATGTTCCCATGCTCTATCCGACGAAGATGGAGCATATCATTGAGCAGTGTTTCCACCGGGAGAAATCGTTGGAAACGAATAGAAAAGAAAAAAAGTATAGCTTGTAAGTAGATGTATGACATGGATGCGGATAAGCTGAATTTCACTCATCAGTGACGCCGCCCAATGGGAAACCCTCGAGAAATATGCCACGTAGGTGATTGTGACATGGATGCGGATAATCCAAATATTGCTCCACTGTAGTGCTAATCCGCAAGATTTAAAATGGGAAAGAAAACGCCGTACGTGGTTTGCACAACCAATGTTCTCACTGGATGATATGCTAATTGATGCCAAGTAAGTAATTGGGACGATGACGCAGCATATACTGAATTTTACTTCACAGCCAATTTAAACAAATATACGGGGATGATCACAATTCAGAAGGCAATTGGATACCAAATGCTATGCTAGAATTACGATATGGTTGTATTTCTCCGAGCTGTCTCCCGGCGCGCGCTCCGTGAGCCCAACGACTTTAATAAAATTTTGGGCTTCAAGGGCAGAATCTATCTGTTCACGATTAATGTGATGATACTCACCGTCCCTGACATGCATATCCTCCGCATCAACCAACACATGTTCTTCGTTTCCGGTAGTTGGTTTCACGTTTGCATCATCAAATGATTTTCTATGCGAAAAAGTCAGGAGTATGGCATTGTACAGCCGTACGGTATGAGGTAGGCTCAGACTAGCTATGGATGGGCGAAGCTCCCGCCCGAAACGCTGGGGAGGAGAGTAGGGTGTTGTATGTCTCCGTTGCAAGTCCATAAACATGCTTCGAAAACGCAGCTTTGAAGCCGCTCAACACACGAATGACACCTTCCCAGGAGCCAGCTTCTACGTGGGCAGTCATCAAAGTTGTGATCATATAATGATCGGGCATTTGGAAAGTGTGTCATCGTTGAAGCTTGAAGGCTATGAATGGGCCAGTTGGGAATTGTTCGGGCTCGGGTATGGAGAAAGCGCGGAATTTGAGAAGCTTCACGGCGGTTCCGATCGACGAAAAACTCCTTGAGCATGAGCTTGCGGAAATCAGTGGAATGGAAGGAGAATAATATGAGTTATATATATGAAGCGGTGAATGGTGGTCGCTACCATCCGGAATGCCTGATCGAGCAACATGGCCGACAGCAACTCCGAGTAAAGAGGAACGATCTGTGGTCTTGTGCTCCACGTTTGCGCGACGCGGGACGGGAGTAAAAAAGTCCGAAGAGACATATTGCTTTGGCTGAATGCACGCGATATACTGTAATGGGATTGATGGCAAAAATGGCGTGACACAAAAAGAGAGCAAGTGAAGCGAGGGGTGGCCTTGAGGCCTTGAGGCCTTGAGGACAGAGAGCACTGCCACCTCGCTTCGTCATTGCACTAATCT